>CM066911.1:40229093-40814093 GCA_033964015.1 Scolanthus callimorphus
CCCCACCCCCCCCCCCCCCCCCCCCCCTATCGAGGAACCTGGAAACTCAACAGGGTAGCTGTGTTTGACCCTGGAATTTCCACGGGTTTGTTGATTTTGACCCTGGAATTTCCACGGGGTCCGTGATTTTGACCCTGGATTTCCACAGGACCATCCATTTTACCCTGCAATTTCCACAGGGTATTCATTTGCAACTGTGGAATTTTCACAGGCACACAAGAGAATGAGGAATTTCCACAGGGGTTGCTTCCATTTCCATTTCCACAGGGTTGAACAGAAGACTGGAATTTCCACAGGGTAGAGCTTTTTTCTGAAAATTTGGAGTTCCTCGATAGGGAGGGGGGGTACAATTTTTTATAGAACAGCCTTGCGTCTCGTGGCGTACTGTTTTGTTCATGACCCACTTTAAAGACCATCTGTGCATCTATTAGAGGGCACACGAAAAATGAGAAACTATTTGTTAAGAAGCCTCATCGAAAGGTCTGATTCTATGCGCTATTTATCCAAATGAAGCAAACTGTTAACATTAAAGGGTGTCAGCCGCCATTTTGATAAAGAGCATTTTCTCGGTTGTAGTTGCTAAATCAAATCTAGAATTTCTACACGTCGTCTTCTGATATCGAACGAAAACAAAACAAAAGAGTGGCTGACCGAGCTCGTCAGCTAGAATCGGGCTATTTATTTAGCAACCAAGTATCAACAAATAAAACTTACTGACCACACTTGTAACCTTGATTTCATTCCCCTGAACGTCGAACAAACATCGCATCAGAAAACACCAACATAATAATCATAGCAATGACAATACTCATAAAGGCAATAATGAATGAAATGAGGGGTTAGCCCTTAATATTAACCCCTTCAGAATTTATAAATTCAAAATGCAAAAACTTGTCCTTGGAAAATAAAACAATTTGACACCTCTCCCGTGCTACCCAATCCACTCCTATGGAATCGCAAATGATATTACCAGGAAGTATATTCACATGAGATCCTTGATGCACTCTTAATATAACTGAGATTTTATCGCAAAGTCGGTATTTTCATTTCCGTGATTTACCATTCGGAATGTTCAATGCGCCGGATGCACTCCACGGAAAAAGGAATGCTGCTCAAGCGTTAAGGTATGGGTTCACGAAAATGAGGTGCCCGAGGTGTACGCGGATAACGTTCGTGTCGTATCAGAAGATAGCCATTATTTAAGTTTAAATGATCTTCGTAGCATGCGTTTTGATACGACACGGCGTTTATCCGCGTACACCTTCAGCCTTTCAAATATTCCAGGACTTTCAAGGACTTAAAAAAAATCAAATGACCTTTCATAACGAAAATGCGGATTCTCGTGCGTTATGAGTATCCTTTGTTTCAGTTTTATTCGGGTTCCTGTATTTTTATTTTACAATATACACTCACACCTTGCAAATTCTTTCTTCAGAAAAGTATTCCATGACTTTTAATGACTATGATAGGTTTTTTTGTAAAAAGTCCATGACTTTCCAGGCCTGGAAAAGGGCATTTCTAAAATTCATGACTTTCCAGGTTTTCAAGGGATCCCGTGGAATCCTGCTTCATGTTAAAGCGTACAAATCCAGATTTGACCAAATCTATTCCATAGGATACGATCTCAAAGTCGGTGTCAGGGACTGATGTAATTTTGTCACGTGATATTGCCATTAATATGCAAAATAAGAAATATCCTGTCACCGTTCTTCAAACCATCTATCCAAGAATGGAATTATGCCGGTACTTTTTTCTTTCAAGCCCAAAATAGACGTGTTAAAGTGAATTTCACTGGTCATTCTTTAAAAACGACATAACCAACCCTCTTAGAATTAATGTGTGTGACGCGACACGGATTTTTATATCTACGAAGACCTGCGTTCCGATTTCGACAGGGTTCACATAGGAAAAGCACCGATGAAATTCCATGACTTTTCCAGAACTTAAAAAGAGAAGGACTCAAAGAACGAGAAACATAATAACAGAAGTATGATTAATGACTCGAAACTGGCACAAGACTGCCCAAAAGGACGACAAGGAGTGTTGAATCAAAAAAATATAATAAACATATCTACATATTTGAAATTTAATTAAGTCAATAATCTTATCATTTTTAAAGTCAATGTTAGCTTCCCACGGATTTTTTCTTTAAAATGTAAGAACTAGAATATGTTAAACAATAATAAATCCAAAGCTTTCTACATCTTTCATCATGTGACTTACGTACGCGAAAACCTATCAGTGACGTGATTGGTTGTTCGTCACCTCACTGAAAAGCCAGTAACGGTAGACAGATAGAGTAAAAAGTATTTCTTTACAAATAAACCGGCATTTCATTCAGTAACGTTCAGTATACGATGTTCTAGGAAAGGAGACAGCATTTAAACAAACAAAGAGGTTACTAAGAGAAAACGACTTCAGTGTGATAATGTTAAGAACACAAATCGGGTTTCTTGTATCCCTATTTGTACCATCGCTGAAGCGAAACGGGGAATCCCATAAAGAAGGGGACTCCCCACATTCCTTAACCACCGATTCATTGGTCGTTCGCGTCTAAAGACGTCGAGAGGGCGGTCTTAGCCCATCAGACGAGTTCAGACTTTCATGAGTCATCCTAGTATGTTAGTCCAAAATGGACTTCACCGAGCTGGAGCAGACAATAGAACCGTTTTATTCCTTGGGATGAACCAAATCTGATGAGTGAATGGCTTATATATGATGCTGCCTCCCCAAGTATCGATAAAACGCTTAAGGTTAATGAAGAATCGGATAGCGAAGGTGTGGATGAGTTATTTGACCCACCGAGTGTACAGTCCAGTTCATCCACTTGGGATGAAAATAATGATGAAATGGGGGAGAAATGGCCCTTCAAGGCCTTTCTGACGAACAGTTAGTAAGCTTGCCGATCAGACAACTCAACAGCAGAATCCGAGGTTTAGGCAGGGAGGAGATAACGAGGATCAGAAAGCGAAGGCGAAGTCTAAAGAATCGTGTCTATGCGACAGCGTTGAAGAAAAAGCGAGTGACAGAGAAACAAAATCTCGAACTACAAAACAAGATCCTTTTGGCGGAGCGAGAACGACTCAAGTCGGAGCTAGTTCGGACTACTGAGGAGAGGATGAGTTTACAAAGCAAGTATGATCTGTTAACGGGATTGTTCGAGGCACTGTCGAGCACTCAGTAATCCCTGTCAACCCACACTCGACTTAGTGGCGGGAAATGCTACAGTAAGCAACTAAATCGCATTTAGAACTGAGAAGCATGAGAGAGAAACAATCAAAACATTCATACTCAACAAGCGGAACCCAGGAGATAAACAAGTGCGAGGAACAAAACATAAACCAGAGTCCTCTTTATTATCGAGGTATTATTTATCAGAATCCGAAATTAACTTTTGAAAGGGGTCGTCAGGGTGACGACTATATGTTTTTAGGATTTAGTCGTCTAGAGAAAAATGTGATTGCCCACACATCCCACCCCAAACAGGCCAATTAAGACTATTCAACCACGTTTCTACCATTGCTTACTTGGCTGATACAAAGTATTTTATTTATCATTCCGGTTGGATTCATCTTTGAAAGAGCCCAAAGGTTGCGGTCACATGGTCAGCCAGTATATTCAAGATGGCGGACGGATCGAATAAGAATGAAATTTCATGCTTGTTTTCGAAGTTATGAACAGGAGAAAATTAAGCCTGGGAAAATGCAAGGTTATCATTGAATCCTCTATTTCATAAAAGTAATATTTTCGAAAACAATTAGACTGCCAGCCGGACAACAATTTTCGAAGATCCAGTCAATAAAAACTTGTCGTCACGCCCTTCAATTTCGGGTCCTGTTTATATATATATCTGTTAAGTATTTCCTAAAATCTCGATGAGATTTTTCTTTGAGTTCGAGGCTCAGGGGAATAAAACAAAAGAAATCACATCGACATCGAAAAATGAATAATTCATTTCTATGCTATTATTTTCCTTGAGCCTCGTATTCAAGGTAGAATGTTAATATATCGAATTTGGCTGCGGTTTCGTCGTACGTCTTGACGTACTAGTGGTAAGGACCTCTGACGAAAAAAACCCAAAGGTATTCACTGAAACAAGTAAATTAATAGTTAAAAAAAAGAGAAACGAGTTAAATATTGTTAAATGTGATAATTGGACTACAAGAGGTTCATACTATAAGAGGTTTCACACTATAAGAGGTTTCACACTATAAGAGGTTTCACACTATAAGAGGTTTCACACTATAAGAGGTTTCACACTATAAGAGGTTTCACACTATAAGAGGTTTCACACTATAAGAGGTTTCACCCACCTCTTGAAGACAGACAATAATTACTGCGATTTTCATAATCTGCGAACTCCCACATGACATTTCCGAACGCCAAACTGTGTTTGGATTTCATTTCTGAGTTTGGATTGTATTTTACAGTGCAAGCCCTTATCAGTTCGCAAGATCCAACAAAGCCTCCGTGAAACCGCCCAGAGTTGTTCACTTGTTTGATTGACGGAAGCCAAACCGTGGTTTGGTCAGTGTAGAGTTCACAGAATTATGAAAATCGCAGTAATAACAAGAAAATATTATAATAACAGGTTCCATGTGTACAGACGAATCAGGAAAAGTTCCAATTTTAAGAGCCCGTATTTAAATAGGAGTACGTTGCATTTGTACGTATAGTGCTGTAATAATGGTAGCCAGTGGTGACCTACTGGCACAGCGCCAGGAACAATAACGAAGGGAATTTTCCCTTGAGAGTTAGCATCCGGAAGTGGTGGATTTGAAAAGTGAAAGTGTTCATAAAATGCATAAAAATAAACTATTTCAAGAGTGAAACAAGCGCGGGATACATGTATAGATAGTTTTCATGTGACGCCATACAACTTTGAAACTATGATCACTATCCCTTTGTGCTTTTTTTGCTATCCCTTTTTCTAGCTACCTTTAGCGTGTGTCCATGCCAAATGTTATGAACACATCTGTTATTTTGCCTTTAAGATACGAAGATTAAGATAGTTTTATCACGCAATACTTGTCACGATTTTTGGGGGCCATATTTTTTTCTATCATATCTACCTTTTTCTAATTCATCGGTTTGGCAATCTAAACTATTGCTAGATTGTTATATAAGTGAATACCTATGTATTACAGCTGAATTTGGGAGAATAATTGTAATTTTTGTACACTTTTGCGACAGTCGATCATTTGGCGGCCATCTTGGAGCACCACCACTGAAAACGATCTATACGAGCCATGCAGGCTCGAAAATACGATGTTAATTCCCAGGAAGAATGTCTTTCCTATCAAGTAGGTTGCATGTATTTCTGCTTTATTGTTATTATTGTTGGAAACTGAAGTCATATGCTGCTGTAAAAACCGCTGCGCACAGATGACGTCACGCTAATGAAAAACTAAGACAAGCAAATATACTTTTCTCCCATTTTCTCAGTTTTCTCCCTAAAGAGCTTGAAAAAGGAATTGGTAAACTGGTAGTTTCACTCATTATAGGAGAACTTGTGTGAACTCCTACACTGACTCGTATTTCGAGCGCGTTCCTTCTGAATGTGAAACCTGTTGGACAAGTCCAGCGAGCTCACAAGTAATAGCTCGCAAACGAGTATCGGAAAAGCTGTCCTTCAAGAAAATTTCGATGACTTCAGCCAGATTCAACGACCGACTTTCCAGGGGCCCGTTTCTCGAAACACCCAAGAATTCTCGGGGCTTTTGCAATTTAATAGATTGATACTCAAACTTTCGTTCTCTTTTCTTCTCGTATGACTTTAAAGGCCCATAGTCTACCGGGAACCTTTGCGCTTTGTTTTCAATTGGATCTGTTCTTATTCAACAGCTGTGGCTGATACTGTAGGTCCCAAAGGGGGTCCTATTGTTCTTCACATTCACAAGTTGAAACTGAAAATTTGCATCGAATTTTCAACTGCGCTTTATTCTTGTTCGCCTGCAATGCGGCTTGGGTGCTTATGGGTCTTTAATAGTCTAAAACGTCCTATTTGTGGATATATTTAGTGTTTACGTTTCAAAAAAAGAAAATTTCGATTTTATTCAAATCGACGAAAAATCACCCGAAAAAATCTCTCTGGAGCAGTATCTTCCGTTTTTTTTTACCCGAGATTTTCGGGTGCCCGACATAATTTGGTAAATCTAACGTAATTCTGTATAGGGGACGTTTTTCGGGCCCAACAATTCCCGGGTCTTCGAGAGACGGACCCCAGGCCTGTAGCCTGCGTAGCGGCTGTAAAGTGAAGGGGAGGGAGTCGGGCGAGCGAAAACCGGAAATAGCACAACCGAAAGGGATTCTTCCCAGAACCCCTTGCGGCCGCGCTTCTTCCGGTTTTCGCTCGCCCCGACTCCCTCTCCTTCCCTTTACTACTACGCAGGCTACAGGCCTGTTTAAAAAGAAGAACCATTAGGAAACCCTGTTCAGTAGTTCCGTTCGTCATTACTCACCATAGAAGATTCTGACAAACCACACAATAGGTTGGGTTCGTAAATGTATATAAATCGAAATTATGATTCCCTGAAAGACAGAAATAATGCAAGATATCAAGAAGTTATTTAATGTGGAAACGAAGCGACGTAACAAAAACTATCCAATAAGAACGTCAAGCTTATTGAAACTAGAAATATAATCAAACCTAAAGGGAGCGCTGTTGGACAAGAAAAGTCAAAATAAATTGTCTAGGACCAAAAGGGCTGCGGGCTAACTAGAAATATATGTCATTCATTGGCCGGTTCGTAGGGCTGTGATATTTACCAGGCAATTTTTTTTCTTATTCGGACAGACCTAAAGCCAGTAAATAACTCTAAATAACTTGTTTTTTCAACTCTAAAATTTGATTTTGTGCTAGTTATTTTGATGAAAACCAGGTTTGAAGTAGCAGGCTAGGTTTGGGAAGTAGGCGGCTGGGTTTGGGGTCACATACGAAAAGCATAAGGCCTGAGCCTTATAGGAGGGTACGGGGGCATGCCCTCGAAAAAAAATGTCGAAATTTCAGTAGCAGAAAAGGCGTTTTCCTGCATTTTGAGGGAAAGATAATTGGCATATTCATGTATTCTATTGCTTTAATATTTTCTGAAACTGATCAGTTATACAGCACAAGTGAAGTAGAGGGCGGTTTCACCGCCGGCAGCCGCCTTCTATTGAAATCCCTGGAAAACGCGCGCAAAACCGCTAACGTGACCGCGGTCAGAGATCGGAAGTACTGCCCGCGCGCACACGCTCTAAGAACCAATCGGAACGCAAAATTCGTTACCGTGCCTTCTAGGAAAAAAATATTTTAAAACTGGGGGTCGTTTCTGGTCTACCTTGTTTTATTCCAGGAAGAAGTAGATTATCCCTGCAATAGAAAAACGAAGACTTCAGAATCCCTTTATCAGTAGGCAACACAAAAGGCAGTGATCCATCTTGTCCTGTGTCATGCGTCTCTGGCGCACAGAATCCGAAAAGACATCTGCTGTGCTGCGTCCTCTAGGATGCACATTAATTTTTTACTGAGTTGAAATAGTTTTTCATGATAATCCATGAACTTCAGGAAATCAAAGAGTCTCTTTTTCTTTTTATCAGTACCGAAAATTAACTGGTAGTTATATTTTTTAAGTGTCAGTATTTAATGCAGTAAACAAACGTATGATAACATTGGCACTCAAGTCGAGCACAGGGTCTCCCGTCTCTCAAACTAGAAGGCATTCATTCATACTCATGAGCATCTCACTTGGACTCATGATTTAGTCTTGGAACAAGGAAAAGAAAGACTTACATTGCGCGTCGAATTTCATTGATCCATTTTTCTTTCATATCCGCCGTCTTTGTAAATATAGAACAGGAATTTCTCTCTGATAAATAACGGAAAGAAGTATAACATGTAGCTGATTCACCCATAAAGGACTGGAACTTTGCATTCGTGGTGATATTAATTGGGCATTACAAAATCTTGAATTTGACTAATGAATATAAATAAATGTAAGTTATTTAGCGGCTGTGAGGTCCGTCTAGGGAAAAGCGGTGACCGAGGGCTGGAAAATATTTAGGGTTGGAATATTTTCCTTCTACGGACTGCCCAAAGCTGTAAAATAACTTCTTTTACTTTTTTCTGAAATATGATTTTGTGCTAGCTATTTTGGTAAAAAAAAACAGGTGCATGTAAATCGTTACCGTTACCTAGGTCAGAGAAAGGAAAATAGTGCATGTGTGCTTACGCTCTAACAAGGTTCGTGCGCTTTCTGAAATGACAAAAATCCAGGATTTTCCAGGAACTCTTAAGTTATTTTTCCAGGGGTTTTTATTGGGTAGAAATGCCCCCCAACCCCCCCCCCCCCCTCCCCCCCCCTAAAAAAAACATGATAAGTCTGGAGTATGTCATAATACGAAACCGACTGATTCAACCACATTTGAGTTGAGACATTTTTCCAGGAGTTTTCCAGGATTTTCCTTAAAATTCCAGGACTTTCCAGGAAGGAAATGAAATCCAGGATATTCCAGGATACAGGAAGCGTACGGACCCTCTCTAAGAAACAATCAGAACGAAAAATCCGTTACTATACCGTGCTCTCAAGGAAAAATATAAACTCAATTGTTTTGTAGTGGTTTAGCGTGCCTCTATTCTTGCTGATAGAACTGATCTTTAGTCCGGTCATGCTCACGCCCTTACCAAATCTCGCACCCAGAGCCTGTCATCTTTTGGCCAGCGGCAAGATTCAGGGCTCTGGGGGAATCGATTTTTTTAAAACCCAGATTCTGGGTTTCCGGTTTGAACGTTGTATGAAAGTTCGTTACGTTTTCGACCTACCACGCATGCTCACAAATCGGATTCCCCCAGAGCCCTGAATCTTGCCGCTGGCCAAAAGATGACGGGCTCTGGGTACGAGATTGGCCCTTACCTGCCTCGAGAGTCTCCCCGCGCATGCTCCATCCATGTAGAAACTGAAGAGAATAGTTGAAACAAAAGATAGTCAGCGCCGTAGCAACATGAAAAGTATTGGGGGTCAGGGGATGGGGATGGAGTAGGGGGGTAGGGGTAGAGGGTAGGTGAGAAAACACGAGAGAGAATGGGGAGTGGGCTTTTCTGAAAAAAAAATTTCTTCAGGTGCGAAGGGCCGAAAAAATCCTGCATCCCTTATTTCAAGGGAAACAATAGTCAAATACAGCAAAACAATTTCTTGCACGCCAAATATCTTGCTCACCCAAATGTCGGCCCCTAATGATGTTAGTGTGAGAGAGAGGGAATAGAGCGGGAGTCCTGTGGTTTGTTTCCCTAACTGGCACTCAAGCGAACGAAATCTTTTGTTTTTCCCTTAACGCACGAGTAAGCTTTTTAAGTAATGGTCCGTATAAGAACTACCCAAGCCAACGGCAGAGCATGCTGGAATGCAATTATTTTCTATTGAAATATCGGCGATTTCATTGGCTTAGACACAAAAATTGGTCAAATTACCATGAAAGAAATACTTTTCTCAGGATTTGTTAAGATATAAGCACATGTGTTAAGACTTCGTATATGGGGAACCTAGCGTAAAATAGTGATTCCCTTTCCTTTGTCTTTCTTTAATCTGATTGGTCTGGAGAGTTATTATCGCCATATTTTCTCAAGCAAGTCGAAATCAATAATTGTTTCACTTGTATTATGTTACTAGTCATGGCAACTTTCTGTGGTAAAAGAATGGAACACATCCTATGTGGGGAACCCTGAATGACGTAGAACAATGGAGTTTCGGTTCCTTCTTGCATGGATGATTACTTAATATTCATGTGACTAAACAAAGAAATTTGATGTTTCTCTACAAAACAGGTTATATACTAGTTATGCAATGCTTTTGAGTGGCATACTGCAGAACATCCCACGTATCACTTCTATTTTCTGGTATATACACGAGACATCGGGATATTCGTCAGTTTGCCACGAGAATTCATTGTATAACTACTTTATACCACGCGACAGAAAATTAAAACGCTTTACGTAAATGCAGTGCATGACTGGAAGGTTGAGTGGAATACCACCGAATATACAACGCCATATTATTTTCTGCAGTATTTTCTGTGACGTGGTATAAAACATGATACTAACCTTTCCTCTGCCAGGCCCGGAAGTGATATTTTCTTGTAGCTCGTAGTAATTAAGGAATAAGGTAGACTTGTGGTGGTAGGTATCGCCCTGGAAATAAAGTAATTAATATAGTAAATAATACACAACGCTTTCGTTAAACGGTCTTG
This sequence comes from Scolanthus callimorphus, assembly GCA_033964015.1. NCBI lineage: Eukaryota > Metazoa > Cnidaria > Anthozoa > Actiniaria > Edwardsiidae > Scolanthus > Scolanthus callimorphus. Next base: position 40,239,315 of record CM066911.1, read on the forward strand.
AATAAATACAAAATGTTCTCAGTGTTCTATAGCCTTTTGTCTACTGTTTTTCTTTAAAACTTGGAATGTTTTCATGCGCATAAAATATATAGAATGGCCAGAAAAACAAACGAGGTCATCGAATAAACGCCGCGTCAGAATTGCGGTAGAAAACGAGGCCATCGAATAAACGCCGCGTCAGAATTGCGGTAGAAAACAAACGAGGCCATCGAATAAACGCTGCGTCAGAATTGCGGTAGAAAACAAACGAGGCCATCGAATAAACGCCGCGTCAGAATTGCGGTAGAAAACAAACGAGGCCATCGAATAAACGCCGCGTCAGAATTGCGGTAGAAAACAAACGAGGCCATGGAATAAACGCCGCGTCAGAATTGCGGTAAATAAATGCCACGACTCGAATAAAACATAACATACACATAAGCATTTAGAAGAGTGTGCAATTATGCAACTGAAGTTTGATATCCGCCCAGAAACCCCCATGGTTACTCAGGGCCGTAGCAAGCTTCCAAAAACTGGGGGGGGGGGACAGCATCTAAAAACTCAAGGTAGTGTTTAGGGAAAGTTTAAACTGTTTTGCGCGCGCAGCGCGCCGAAAATTTAGAGCCCAGCATGTGAATTACTACATGTTTGGGGAAGCTTTGATATGCAGGATGCAAAATCGGGAGTTTTATGGGTTGTTTGGGAAAAACGGGGGGGGGGGGGGGGGGCACGGGCCCTCTCGGCCCTAAGAGCGCACATTCGTCACATTAGGCGTCACTTCGCCGAGTTCTGGGCGCGATACCAATTTCCTCTTACCTTGGTTTTGCAAATGATTAGCGCCCGATCGAAGAGGAAAGCATGCCTGAAAAAGGGTAATTACGTACGCTGTTTTACAAATATGAACAACAATAATGTGCAGAAAATATAAACAGCACAATTTTTTAAAAACTGTTTTGAACCAGCGCACACTTACGGCCGATAGAGCAGAGCTTGGGTCTAACTTAAAATAAGCCTGACAAGGCCGGGTTATCGGTAAATGTCTTGGTGGTAAGTAGTCTGCGTATTACCGTTTCCGAGGAGTTTTCGGGTCAGAGAAAAGAAGTACGAGAGATTTTCCATGACTAAGCCGCGCGAAATATGGGACGAGGGGGAGGGGCAAGAGGAAAGGAAAAAATGCTCGCACGTTATTTGACCTCTGAAACCCACATGGAACGCTTGCTACGCAGGCTAAGTACAAAGCAGGGCCCTCTTCCAATATACACTAATGCGACTAGATTTTTATCTCTGGCGACTACTGTGACTTATCAACGCCAGAGTCCATCTGGAGATTTAATTTGATAGAGCAACCTCTCTAGCAAATACTTAGCCTGCTTAGCAGGAGTTGTTTGGTTGGCTGTTTTTATCCGCCCAAATCATCATCATAATAATTTATAATCTTAGCAATCCTTCATCGTATTTTGTGACAATTATTATTTTCGTGATGTCCCTTTGTCTTCCCCATCCCCCTCTCTCATGCTCGAGATCCAGTGCTGCATTTTCCTCTCGCCCCAGACCCTAGAGAAAATATCTGAACTAGAGAAAATATCTCCAGAAAAACCCGAGGGAGAACTAGAGTTCAAATTACCTCTTCTTGGGAGGTTGATCTCCTGTCTTAACCTGCACTTCGCCATCCTTCATCAGGTGACCAAACTTGAACAGTTCTTCGCCCTATTTACACGAAAATCAAAATACCAACAATACCAATCAGAAGCGTTGCCCAGGAGTTTCTGGGTGGAGGGGGAGACCTGTGAACCCAATACTCAGGGGCTCACAAAGATCATTTTCGGTAAAATCTCTGTTTGGATGGCGCTAGGAGAGCTGAAATTTTCGCGTAAGAATTTGAAGCTCTAATTTTCGTATGTAGATTATAAGATCCCCAGGATGTTTCGAAATGCACAAAAGGTGAATTTTTATCAGTTTTGGGGTATTGTTGCCGTTAAAAAGGTCACCTAGAATTTTCGGATAGAGATTTTTCCCATGACATTTTCGGAAGACTTGATTTAAATCCCTAAAATTTACGATATTTCATCGCTTTCGGCGACTAATTGTTAATTAGTGTTATATTGGTGTTGTCTCCGCCAACGCTTGGTGGTAAAATATATGTGTAAAACTAGGGCAGCAAAAGGGATATACTTACCACTCCACTAGTTAAACTGGAATCCGATGAGCATGTGGAAGAACACAAGAACAAAACAACAAAGAAATGAGACACACTCTAATTTTGAGACACACTCTAATTTTGGATGAAATTTTGACATTAGAGCGGTTTTCACATGACTGTCTTCAAAACAATCGCAATTGAGCAATCACTGGCCAATCAGAATCGAGAGAAATCACGAGTTGCTCCTAAATGGCTTTTTTCTCAGCCAATTGCAAGACGAACCAATTACTAAGTAATTACACAATTGTATTTACTACGAATTTGATTGGCTGAGAAAAACGAGTAGCCATGAGAACGCAAAGCAATCGCATTACATAACAAGTCTTGACAATCATGTGAAATCCGCTCTAAGAACCACAATTTATAACAACATTAAGGTTGAGATCTAGTAAAAATAAGAACTGTCCAACACATTTTCTGTAACGTTTTTATAAACAGTGAGCCTGGCGAAAAAAACTATCTGCATGCTGAACGCGGTTTCAGACGATGTGATCTCCATGAATTTAACACAGCACCCTTAAAAACACATTTAAAGGAAACCATGACCGTTAAAATGCCTCCCTTCCTACCTCAATCATAGCCTAAGTATCAGGTGGAAGGGAAAAGAGGGAGGGCCTGATCCTTAGGTTACCCCAATCGCACCATCCAGGGTTCGAAATTCCCACAAGCTAACTCGCTAAATGCGAGTAGAATTTGCCAATTATCGAGTGTGGAAAAACATCACTAGCATTTTCTAGCAAGTTTTTGGTGCTGCTACTGCATCCAGTAATGAAGAAAGCATGTGTCTTGCCCATTTAGCTTGTAGATCTCATCTCTACAAGATAAATTTATCTTGTGACTAAAAAATCGAATTTCTAACCCTGCCATCCCCCCTCCGCCTTCCTCACCCACCATCTCTCTCCAAGTGTCTTTTTATTTTACAACTACATTTTTCCAGGTTTGCTGTTAGGCTTACCTGTTCTGGATATCTTTGACAGTCTTCATGTTTTCATCATCCCGTTTCAGCTGATTATATATGTTGCCACGTCCTGACATGGACAATTAAAGTCAAATTACAAATCTTACAAATGATTTCATAAAACATTGTCAATAATCACACACGACGGCATTTTTCAATGAACCCAAAATAGCCATTCTTCCCAGCATGCAATGCCTGCTTGTTCAGCTCCAAAAGCTTGATGGGAAGGGCCATATCCTGTCATTTGGCGCGCTTTCCATTGTTTATCTGTGGTTTTCGAAATATTGCAAAACATATACACAAAGGTTTTTTCGGCTTTGGTATACATTTAACAAATGTCCTCTGATTGTCCGTGGTATGTCCTCTTATATACCACGGAATGACGTAATAAAGTGGTCAAAATGTTGTGGACTCACGAGGCGCAGCCGAGTGGATCCGCATTACATGTGCGATGTGGTTTTTGAGATTTCACTAAAACAATATTGAATTTCTATTCTTATGAAAGAACAGTTACCCAAATACCTGTAATGCTGCGAGGGCTTTCTCCAGGCCCTGTTTATCCTGATGCGTCACCTTCGTTTGTTTATACAGCTCCTATTGTAGAGAAAGCAGAGATACATGTGTTTGTATAACCTTTACAAGCTTTGGAACAGGAGTTTGTGTAACTTTGCCGTCCACACCTTCTTGTATTCGTTGTGGATTATTCACTTTTCTTCCAGTCTGGAATGTGGATTAAAACATATCCGGATTCGTTGCCGAATTAAGAACTTTCTTTACAATAATAAAGGGTGTTCTGTAGTGTACCTACCGACAGAAGAAGAGGATACTTCAACACTCTTTGAAAAGGTACAACTAGTAAAGACCTCATGGCAAACTTGCTCTTCGCTCTCTTTTGGGCACTCCTGTGGTAGCACAGAATTACAGTCACACACAATGGCAATATTTTAGACATTTGCAATGAGTGATCTGCGTGAGGAACGTTTCTGATTGGCTGATGTCTGCATGAGGAACGGTTCTGATTGACTGATGTCTGCGTGAGGAACGTTTCCTATTGGCTGATGTCTGCATGAGGAATGTTTCTGATTGGCTGATGTCTACATGAGGAACGTTTCTGATTGGCTGATGTCTACACGAGGAACGTTTCTGATTGGCTGATGTCTACATGAGGAACGTTTCTGATTGGCTGATGTCTACATGAAGAACGTTTCTGATTGGCTGATGTCTACATGAGGAACGTTTCTGATTGGCTGATGTCTACATGTGGAACGTTTCTGATTGCTGATGTCTACATGAGGAACGTTTCTGATTGGCTGATGTCTACATGAGGAACGTTTCTGATTGGCTGATGTCTACATGAGGAACGTTTCTGATTGGCTGATGTCTACATGAAGAACGTTTCTGATTGGCTGATGTCTACATGAGGAACGTTTCTGATTGGCTGATGTCTACATGTGGAACGTTTCTGATTGGCTGATGTCTACATGAGGAACGTTTCTGATTGGCTGATGTCTACATGAGGAACGTTTCTGATTGGCTGATGTCTACATGAAGAACGTTTCTGATTGGCTGATGTCTACATGAGGAACGTTTCTGATTGGCTGCTGTCCCCGTCTAAATTCCCGCCATTTTTGGCGCGCATGCACAACAGGATATCCAAAACTGTGCTATACTTTGTCTGTTCTTGCATGGCATCCCTGTTGTAGTATATATTGCGTATAAACATGCCCACCTCCCCGGTGGCAAATCCAGGGGAGGTGCAGACTTACCCCCCTTTGCAATACAAAAATGGTTTAACCCAGCAAAATGAGGTCATGGACAAATCTGGCTCTTCAACCAAAAACGCACCCCTCTTTCAAAAACCTGGTTCTGTCCCTGCTCCCCCACCCAAACAATTTGGGCGCTGACCAGGCAGATACAGATCAAGCTCTTCATATTGTTATATAATTTGCGATATAAAAAGAGTTGTCATAGTAACAAGCAGCAAGTTGCTTGTAACTTAACATTTCTCTGAGAACACCTGACTTTACTTACCTCAAGAACTTCTCGAAATTTTGCATCTCTTTTAGAAAGATCATCTATCTGTAAAATAAAGCCATTCAACTCATAAATCCATGTGTACAAATGTGTTCTAATGGGGATAGCAAGGAATATATACCTGTATTCCCCAGGGTCAGGAGTTTCAATAAGTTTTGAAGAAGCAGGCTAAGTTTTTGATGGCAGGTGGTAAGGCCTGAGCCTTCTAGGAGCCATACATTTACAGTATTTTTGGTTTCAAAAACGGAGGAAGCCCCCAGGGCCCCCTCCTGGCTATGCCCCTGTGATTGGCAAATTCGAGGGCAAGAAATTAGCTTGTTTTTTTTTTTACACTGAATACTAAATACTCACATGAGCCTGGGCATCAGGCATTCTTGCACAGTAATGTCCATATTTAAGAAATTCATCCCTCTGTGAACAGAGACAACTAAATAAATAACAAAACCCTCTCCCCTGATACTGAGTAGAGTAGAAAGGGAAGACGGGACCTTGGTTTATAAACATTTATATTACTGCAAAAAGTAACATAAGGGAGCCTGTTAATGGAGGTATAAGTCTGTCTCATTGGAAAGACGCATAACACAGTAGAACAAAGTTCAACAAGTTTCAACTGAGACCAGAACAGAAAGAAAATGTCCTCTTTTCCGGCCAGGAGCGGTGAGAGACTCTGTGCCGTAATGCTGAGCCAACTGTGCTGTGACCATTATTGCAAACTGGGCTGCAATAAGCAAAGCTATTATTATAATTGGTGGAACACACACTTACAGCCTCTAGAAAAACTTGACTTATATTTGTGCCTTCTCTTCTGTTGCAGGCATCTTCTAATTTAAAGATAAATTTGCTGTGCATTTTGTACAATTCCTGGAAAAAAAAATACATTTATATTACTGCATAAAGAAACATCAGGGAGCCTGTTAATGGAGGTATTAGGTCCGTGGGCATCCCCTGCCATTATGGGTGAAGGATAAAAATAAATTAAATAATAAAAAATAAACATTTACATTACAAGAATTGCACAAACAAATCTTACCTCAATATTAACGAATATTAATTCCTTATCTTCATTGCATAATACATTTTTCATTTTTGGAGAATTGATAAAATTCTGAAAAAGAAATTTGAAAAAATGTTTCTTGATAAGAAGAAATAATTTATGATCTGGACATATCCCAAGCCAGTAAATAATATATCATGTTTTTTGTTCACACTAAATCTGCATTGATAAAACTTTGAAATTAGTGCATGCAGCAATAGATTTCACATATGCATGCACACCTCATTTGAGTCAAGGTTCATAGAATCTTAGCCTGTGTACACACTGTCTGTGAAATCCCGTTACTAATCATGTTCAGGTCATGCAATGAAAAATTAATTTGCATAACAAGTTAAGGCAAAAATGACTCGCCTGTGTACATCCGCTACTATAAACCTCTGTAGCAGGCTTAGTGTGGGTGAGGAAGATTTTTCAGCCAATCAATTCGAGAAAAATTGATACTGTGATTGTTAGCCAATCAGGAACGAGTCTCTGAGTCCTGAGAAGGGATTGAAAGACCTGAACACAATTAGCAACAAGATTTCACAGACTACTACCGGTAATCCTGTTGGACTATAGAATCTTAGGGTTCCGGACAGCTTGAAAGCCAATCAGAACATGCACTATCAGTGGGTTCTGGGATACTAAAAATAATGTCACTTACTTGAATTATCATTTTCAGTGCCTCAACATAACCCCTTTCAGTCTCCACAATCTCTGCAATGATATATTTTCTTTTTTCTTCTTGGGATGACTGACGTGTTGTGTTTTTCTAAAGTTTGAAAAAGAAAATTTGTGTAAACAGAGCTGGAAATTACTGCCATTCATCAAACTTGTCCAATCAAAATCAGCAAAATTGTCATTGTGACCAGTCATAATGTCTGGTCAATTGACATTTTTTTAACTCTCCATTTATCTCCAAACACTAGCAGACAATTTTTCAAAATACTCAAGACAACAAGAGACAGTGTAAAATAAAATACCAGTTAATTCAATATCAGTAAGAATTTTCATAACAGCACAATACACAAGTGTTGTGTTATTTCTGAAGTTTATGTCCCACTAATTTCCTAATATGTCTGACCCATTTGCAAATATGTCCAACCAGACTAGGACTTTGATCAGACATTGTCAGGTCAACTGAAAAATATTTCTCGCCCTGTGTAATTAATTTAAATACCATCTGATATTTCATCAAAGTTTTGACATACTGGTATATAGTTCACGGCACAAAGGTCTTCATAAATCTTGTCCCCTTCATCTTCTATTGTTACAACATCGTATGGGTTTTCTTCTTCGGTAATATCACGACTCCTGAAACCAGAAAGAAAACTCTACAATCAGACACACCATCCCACAACCAATTCATGCCACTTCGAACAATCAAACAATGAAAACATAAAATGAATATGGGAGCAATTGTATACTGCAAATTAATATTATGTATTATATGATCAAGTGCAGTTTAAAGAACTTTGTGAGATGTCTGATCTCTAAGATGCCGACTGCAATTTGATACTGCAGTTTACAATCATGAGTGGGATTATACTCATGTGTAGTGTTCATATATAGGAAACTAGGTGTAGTGGAATGAGAGATGGGACCTTAGGTTCATTGTCTCATCCAAAAGATGAGTCAACAGGAGAAATGAGGGATCATTTCAACCCTCAATACGAACCCAGGTCTAAAACAAACTCAAGTAGAAGCCAGGTTCTCGGACCAGGGTTACAGTGGTGAGAGGAAAGGGCAAAAACGCTGAATTTCTGTAGAATGGCAGCATACACTGAACACTTACAGCCGATTGCGTTTGAGCGTTTTACCTTAACAGTTCGCACGTTACGTTTGAACGTTTGAAAGTTGCGTTGTGAGACAAAAAGTCGGACGTTTCCAAGGGCAACCGCCATGTTTATTTTTCACTGACCAATCAGAGAGGACAGAACTCTTTGGTTCTCCATAGAAATGTCTCGTTTCATCCTAGAAACGAAACTTTCAAACGTTCAAACATAACGTGCGAACTGTTAGGGTAAAACGGTCAAACGCAATCGGCTGTAAACCCTCCTGAAAAACACCAGGAATTTCAACAGAAATTCAGCAAAGCAGAATTCCATGTGAAAGGTGGGAGTGACATATTATAGTTGGGCTGTTGTGAATATCTACGATGTAGAAAACCCTAGCACGTGGCGCTCCATCTGCCCGTCGTGCAATGCACCTAGGGGTTTAGCCTCGCCGCCTACTTGCTGTTTTTGAATTTTTTTTAATGCATTTATATATATATATATATTTTTTTTTAATGTCATTTTGTCTTGTATAACTAAGGGACCACAGTAATTTGCCAATGCTGTTGTGGATTCCCCGCCAGATGTTCATGTTGTGTCTCGTGATGTGTAATTAGTTTAATATGTTTGTATAATTATTATATTTTCTTTTCTTAATGGTGAAGCAGAATAAATAAATAAAATAAAAGATGTAGCCTTGTCTCAAGGTTAAAATATTACTTAATCATTGTAAAACATTTAGTACTGTTTTTCTCCCTCATAAAACCCTTGGTCTTTAAACTAGTTGATAGAAATATATGATGCTTTCACTGACTTATAATGTTACTAGGCTGACAAAATGGTGGCTAAAGCCTCGTGCACACTAGCAACATAATGGCATAAGGACGATATGTTGCAACAATATTTCCAGGATCAACATTAGATTACTTCACCAAAGCAATCTCATGTTATTTTTTGTTGACTTTAACTTCTTGAAACCATTAAATTTGCTCCCATGAGATTTTCCTTATGTCGTAATGTTGCAAGTGTGCACCAGGCCTAACTGACTGGTTCTTTAACTTACAGGGCAATCTCTTCCAGGTTAGAATATATATCCTCATCTTGGTACTGCACAAATTTGTTGGTATCTGGAGGAAAAGGTCTGAAAATAGGAATACAAATATGATGTTATTTGTTTCATTTGCATTCTACTACATCCTGTTATAATGGCTGTTTTACATACTGCAATGCCTTGAGCTAATTTCTTGTAAAGCCTGTGTGTTGACCCAACACTACAAAATATGTGGCATTGCACCAGATTTTTTTCATATTGAGCCGATAGGGCTAACAATTTCAGCTGGGAGGATTGCAGACATGGTCGATCACCCAAATCAATTTGAGCTTGGTCATTCCTTGTTTCTGAGTGGCCATATAAACACAAGAGATCAAGTCTTGGGTTAATTATTATGGCCAGACAAAGATTTGACCGGTAAACAATTTTGTACAACAATTGACCCATGTCCAGCTGTTATTTTTTAGCTCTGTTCAAGCCAATCAAACAGTAGATACTATCGAAATCACTAAACTGTCAGCACCCTCAAAAATTTGATCGATTGTTTGTCTGTTTCAGTTTGCTCGTCTAGCCGTTTTTAACGATCAAATTGATCATGTGACATGCTTTTTCCATTGTTTGATACAAAATTAAATGTCACGTGACCATTTTAATTGATCAAAACAGCCAGATGAACAAACTGAAACTGACAAATGATCGATCGATCGGGTGCTGACAGTTTAGTGATTTCAGTAGTAAGGGTTGACAATCACCAGGAGGGAATTTACCTGTGGGTCCCACACACCCCTGGAATTTCCAGTGAAAAATACAGCCACCTGGAATTTCCAGGTGATCTTTTCTGAGCTTGCCCAGTAGTACTTACTCTAGTCCTAATTGCAGTGCAGTAGGTAGATGAGATAGCTTGGAGAGTGTGTTGACGACCTACAGACAATAGCATAAGATGATGGTATAATCGTCCACCTGGAGGAACCGATGAATCATTTAAACAAATGCCAGGTATTTGGAGGGGGAATCACTTGTTTTTCTTTGATAAGAAATTCCTAATCCATTCATTTACTCATTTATGTCAAGAACATTACGGGACTGGAACCTTTTACCAGAGGAGGCTGTGAAGGCACATAGTTTGCCTGCCTTCAAAAAGGCCCTTTCTTCTTGACCACTATAGACTGTTTATTTATTTTGATAGCACTATCACTATTTTTCTTATTTTTGCACTAGCACTCTATTGTTTTGTATTTTGTTACCCTCACAAGAATCTTCATACAAAGGAGGTGAGGTTTCGTGGAAGAAAAAGAAGAAAATCCTTGTAATTTTTTAGGTGCATTGAAGCTTAATGGTATTATGGGGTTGAAAAATATTGCTCCATCAGGGCCCTGTCATGTTTAATGCTAGAAAAACCCTGAGGGATTAACTAGCCAACAGGTGCTATGGGGTTTTGCAATTATCATAGAATTTAATATGCATTTTTCTACAGCTTTTGTATTATTCCAGTTATTACGCATGTATTCTGGCTAAGTTTTGTATTGTTCTAATAGTGTATCATGCAACTATACATAAACACTTGGAATTTGATATCAAAAGTGGTCCTTAAAAGCCTATGTAGTAGGTGTGTAGCTACATCTATGCACTGATCACAAAGCACTACCTATTCCATTAATCAGTTTTTGCTATGTGTGTGTGCTGCTGGTCTCTAGCCATATTGCCAAATTACAAGAAAGTTACGATCTTCAACATTTTCAAGTAAAAAATCAAACAAGTATGAAGGTCACTTCCTGACAACAATGCAACTAAAACCCAAAACTAATACTTTATGTGTTACAAGAGTTGCTTCTTGGTGGATAACTTGACCCTGCTAATTAGAGATCTAGCTGACTTTGATTGTTATTTCAATAAAAGAAACAAGTAATAATGCCAATACTCTGGTATGTCTGTAAACACTGAACTGGCACATTTATAGCAGAACGCCTTTCTGCTTGGGCATGCCATGTGGAAAAATAATCACAACAACATTAGGGATTAAAATATACTAGAAGGTATATATAGCAGCTAATAAAACTGTCAAGTTGATTAAAGGTTCGGATAGTACGCTTCATTTCATCTTGTGCACATCCATCAGATAGCAATTTATACAACTGAGAATTTCTGAATACATTTTTCACAGATAGCCTTAAAATGTGATGGATTTAGAAAGTTGACAAGGCGCTTTCAAAAGAGCAGACTTTGAAGCTAATTTGTTTTTAGAAGGAGGGTATTACAGCAGTATTGAATACAATAAACAACAATAAACAGAAACTAGGAGTGGTTATACAAGGGAAAGAATTATAGTAATGTTTCCTACTTACTAATAACATGAACAAAACAATAGTGGATAAAATATGCTTTTCGTAAAGTATATCCCATGGTTTCAATTACATACATGGATCTTCTAAGCGACAGGGCTATTTAACATACGCTGACAACTGTGGTTTTAATTTGATTTTGAAGATATTTGCAAATTCTAAAGTGCAGGAGATCGAGAACAATGATCTTTATCGATATGGCAATGCAAGTCGACTCACCTTTCCAAAGTCAGATACATCATAAAGTTCATTGGCATCAAACAGATCTTGATCAGCGATGTTGAAATAATTTGAGCAAGCAGCTAGAAAGCTTCGTATATTCTTCATGCACATAAACTGTAAAAAGAAACGAAGTGAAAGTTTAGTAGCAGCAATGGCCAAGCTAGTCAATCCATGAGTTGTTTACTCTAAACCCACCCGCTAGACATCACAGGAAAATCTACGCTACTTAAAAGCCCTTCCCTTCGATAGCTTGATTATCCTGCTAAGGCATTAAATACTCTAAAGAAATAATCAGTTTATTTTCTAGTAGCAACGAACCCCACTCACCTGAGACATTTGAGGCTTCATACTTATATCTTTGACAGCGCCATCGTTGAACACATTGGCAACTTGGCAAAGTAACACACCGTCTCTCAAAGACTGTGCGAAGTCAAATAAAGTATAACTTGGGTCTGTAACTTTTCCATGAGCTAGAAGAACTCCTGTGCTAATCATCCAGTCTCTAGCCATTTTCCATTCTTCAACTTCTCGGCCAGTAGACCGCCCGGAAGCCGTCCGAAGACGACTCGCCGCCATCTTGGAATGGAGCTGAACTGCTGTACCCGTCATGCTTTGCGCTGGTGACCTACAACACCCCTCTCTGTGCGCGCACCTCCCCAATGCACTCCCCGGCGCGTGTTCGAGAAAGTAGCAAAAAGTGGATTCCATTTGAACAATCCTGAATCTGTTTTTTTAAGATATGGATATCATTCTCCTATGTTAATAGATTATTTATTGGGTTACCTTGTGATTCCGCAAATATCCAGGGGGTGGGAAGATACTGTGAACTTTGCCCCTCCATTCGATCTGTACATGTCCTTACGAAATAAGAGAGCAGTGATTTTTTCAAGGAGGCGTATATGCTCAGGCTGACAGTATTTTGTAAAAGATAAAAATGACAAATTTGGATACAAACTGGTCTGTACTTGTGAATGGATATTTGAGGAAAAGGCATTGATTGACTCAGTTACGCTTCCCGGTTTCCACAGAAATGTATGGCGGCACCAAGATTTATTGTTATTATTCAGTATTTGTTGCTTTATTGTCCACTCATTTGATAGGTACACTGTGGTTACCCTGTGGCCAAGCTATGTGACCTGGCCTCAGAAAAACTATGCCACGAGTCGCGCGATCAAGTGAGGACTCGCGCGCCAGGTAGGCACAGACAGATTCTGCTCGGCAACTTTTGAGCAACTTTTTCAATTTTGAGCAACTTTTTCAATTCTGAGCAACTTTTTTCAACTATGAGCAACTTCTTCGCATTTCCGCTATTTCCTATTGAATTTTTACAACAAAATGGCAATTGTGATACATTTGCCATTTCAAATCAAACACAGAATGAAAAATCTTGCTAAAAAGATAATAAAAAAGTACTTTCTTCACCTTGGGTGCTCACTGCTCAGAGGTATCTTCAAGAAATGGATGTCTCGTTGGGTATCACATTCCAAATATAGAGCAGAAGCAAAATGGCGGAAGACCCTATTCAATTGCTAGAGAAAATGGGGCTGAGGTGACATAACCTAAAAGGGCTTATAGTTTCTTTCAAAATATAGTAGCAGTAGCTATTATTGTATGAGTTTGATACTACAAAACTCCCCATTTTTTTACTAAGCCAACAGAATGGCAGCAAGTGAGTCTCTTTTTAAACAACCGTATTGATTAGTATAATTATGTCATATGGTGTTTAGAATATAATTGCCTGATTTTATGGAGATGTTGAGTTGAGTGATTCTTTATCATTTTTTTAAATAAATCAGGCGACAAGCGTGAAGAAATACTCTTTTTTATGGAGCAACTTTTTTGATTCTGTGAGCAACTTTTTCGAATTTGTGCAACTTTTGAGCACTTTTGAGGGTATTTTGCGGCAACTTTTAAAGAATTTTTGAGCAGAATCTGTCTGTGCCTAGCGCCGGGTCCCCCCTCACCTCTTCCCTGGAGGAAGGCGAGGAGAGAACCATGGCGCGCGAGGATGCGACTGTAGTTGATGACACGCTATGACGTCATATATGTACCACAGTAGACAAGCCAATACAGAAACGTCATGAGAGATTAATGCAAAACATTATTGCTTTTCAAGCCGGTTGTACTAATAGCTCGCGCACACTAAACATCGAGATTTTTTCATTTAAGGGACCGGTCATTATTTATCGCCTGGGGGGGGGGGGGGGGGGGGGGGGGGGGGGGGGGGAGGATTTTGGGTAATACAAGGTCAAAATGCAGTGATCCTCCCTCTATAAGTACAATGATTAACGTGATCCCCCCTCAGAGCAGTTAAATGTTTTCGTGATCCCCCCGCCCCCTATTTGACCTAGTAAAAGACTTTTTACAGATAGAGGGGATCACAATTTTCTTTCGTTGCGTGCGAAGCGCGCTCGAATTTTGATAAACGCATTTGATCAAGCCATTTCATTGATAAAAGCACTTTCACCAAGATAGTGTAGATGAACAGTCCGTTTTTTTTATGTATAGTAAACAAATCCTGTAGTTTTTATTATTCATCTATTGCGCGCCGAAATTATTGCGTGAAGCGCGGCCCAAATGACGAATTTCTATGCCTGTAACGTCGAACACACGCTTACTGACTGCCCACCAGGCCTATCACTGCAGGGCATTTTTGGTAGAGTTTGTTTTTCCTCGCCAAGACACAGTTGGTCTTTTGAACGGTGCGAAGGTAGTTTTTTCGTTGCGCGAGTTGGCAAAGACTATATCAGATAATATTCTTTATGCGCGCGAAGCGCGCCGAAATTTTATCATGTATTGAGTGAAGTGAGGTAGAAAAATGCAAATGATAGAGAAGTTACTGGAATAACTACTTCTTGTGGTCCCCCCTTTCGGGGCTTCAGGTTTTGAGAGATCCTCCCTTTCGCTCGCCCCAAAATGAAGTGATCCCCCCAAAATCCTCTGACCCCCCCCCCCCCCCCCCCCCCCCCACCCCTACCCCAAGGCGATAAATAATGACCGGTCCCTAAGGTGAAAAATGTGGCCTAGGTTATCCTTGTTTAGTTCAAAAACCTCTCAAAGCCTGCGTGAAATCAACCAGAGCTCAGTGGTCACTCGTTTGATTGACGGAATCCAAACCGGTTTTTTTAGTTGGCATAGAGTTCAGGCGCGAAGGCAGACGTTTTTACGCGCGCGGAGGTACGCACTGCATTGTTTTCATAGCTCAGCTCCCGGCCATTATATTTATGGTATTTTAAACTTCATGAGATACACAGGTAGCTACCTGCCTGGATCATGAAAATGGCAGTAAAGTACTAAAAGTAACACCTTAACAACCAAAATCAACTCGCAAGGGGTTCGTGAAATCGACCCGTGCTTTTTACTAATGGACAACAGAAAGCAGTTTGGCCATTGGTGAAGTTCGCAAAATTATGGCATGAACACGCGGGCCTCAAATACTCACTAGTAACTGTTGGCAAATGATTAATACATAATAGATGAATTTGAGGATGTTGTGTTGTTTTGTTTATTGTTGTTATATATTTATTGCTCAGTGTTTTATAGATTTCATTTTACGTTGAGATTTGCAGTGTCAATAATATAAGTGTAGAGAATGTTTCCTTCCCTAGATCTTACACTCTCTTTCTCATATCCTGGATTAATATTAAACATTTAATAGAAAGCGACTATCAGGAATATCGATTATACAAAATTACATCAGGCGCTGGGATGTTAGAATCAGCATTCTTTAAAATCGTAGCTTTAAACTAAAGTATTGAACTCTACACATTGGTGCGAGAATGGACTTTTCCATATATGGTATTGTAGAAATAACATTTAGTGGAAAGGAAAAAAACGAGTTATTTTATACATGGCATACAAAGCCCAAGAAGACTCGTGGCTTCGAAATATTTCTATACACAGACTATATTCATGAGCACCTCATGGTGACTTAATACAAAGAATAATGATGTTTATATTGTTTTTGACTGAGGGGCCGACCATTTAACTCTTGAGGGGGGGGGGGGGGGGGGGGGCTTTTTTGAAAAAAAAATTCTGCACGGCCCAAAGGGGCGAAAAAAATTTCCTGCACAGCAAAATGGTGACTAAAACCCTCTTTTCTTATTGGAAAAAAAAATTCTCGCCGCATAACAGAGGTATAACAAAAAATCTTGCACTGACAAAACAGCCCCCCCCCCCCCTCAAAAGTTAAATGGTCGGCCCCTAATATGTCAGTTATCTGTGATAGCAGGTCGCACGAGCTTGGTCGGCTTGGTAGTGTTTCTCCATTAGTGATGGGTGTGCGCATTCGTACTATTTACAAGTTTGTTGACGGCTTTTCTTCACTTGGCGTGGGCACAGGTATGCCAAGAACTGAAACAGCAACATGGTAAAATGTTAGAAAGAAATATATGTTATCACACCTCAGGGGCGTAGCCAGGAATTTTGGTTTAGGGGAGGGGGCGGATAGTGAAAACATGGGACGAAAATTTTCAAATTTCCTCCAGCAAACACAGTAAATGTATGGGAAAATCTCCTGAGAAAGAGGGGCCGCGGTCCCCTGTGCCCCAGGCTACGCCCCTGCACCTGAAATGTTAGGCCTACGTACAGAACGTAAAAATACTTCGAATCAAGTATTCGGGCTGGGCTTCTGGTTCTTCAAACTTCTTTAAATCGTACGGAAGTTTCAATTCAGATACTTCTGTGTGTAGCTAGCACAAACTCTATTGTAATCTTTGTTAACTCATTCTATTGTGAAACTCAGAGTCCTTTGTTGTCTCTGTTGAGTTACGTAGTCTATGACCAACACTTGTGGTACATACATAAATAATCTACCACTTTACTTCTACGAGCAAACTAGAAAGCAAGTGGAAGAGGTACATGTATCCTACCTGCCCTTTTTGGTGCGACCCGACCTTGCATGTACGCGTTATCATTTTACAATCCTCTTTATAGTAGCACTTACTTTTCTTTACAAATGTGCCCACAGTTTGCCGCACGAACAATTCGTAGCGATCCTCAATGCTGACAATCTGTTCTACAGGCTTTGGAATCGTCT
Source organism: Scolanthus callimorphus (assembly GCA_033964015.1). Taxonomy (NCBI): domain Eukaryota; kingdom Metazoa; phylum Cnidaria; class Anthozoa; order Actiniaria; family Edwardsiidae; genus Scolanthus; species Scolanthus callimorphus. The sequence continues at coordinate 40,255,944 of CM066911.1, forward strand.
GCTTCAACGTTCTCCGCAGCTGAAAACAAGCGAAAGCTGGTCAAAATCACGGAGAAGAGGCGTAGGTGAATTTGATAAAAAAAATACAATGTCCTATACGAGCGGGGTTTTTTTCGCGCGGGGTCGAGATTGTAGGTTATATTTTTCGCAATGTGGGTCATTGTTCATTGGTGCTTCCACAAGGATGACTGCCCAACAGGCAATTGAAAATGTGTTATACACAGTTTTTCTATGTAAAAAAAACAAAGTTTATAGCAACTTTGGTGTCGCTTCCTGCCAATGGCGTAGCCATCTCTTGGCAAAAATGTCGTGAACTTGTTTAGAAAAGAAAAACAAAAACATTTGTTTCTCATAATTGTACGTGAGAAGCTGATAGGAAGCGTCATTGTCTGCTTGGATGAGCAAAAATAGTAAGTATCGCATTTAAGAGAATCAGAAGAAGCAAAGTGTTCAAGGATCTGTGGGAATCATAAGATGCGCGCGCTCATTTTATCCAGGCAACAAGCGAGTAATGGAGAGAGCAAAGGATACGCGGCAAGATATGGGGAACAGAAGGGCCTTTAAAATACTTACATCTTTTGTTAGCGGGTCGATTTTAGAGCTAACAGCATCTACAAGAACGTCTATGGTGCCGTTCACACTGACTTCGCGAGGTTGCATTTTTATATCATGGTCGTATTTCTATGACAAAAGACAAAGAGCCTGTGTCAGCCGCCATTTTGACAGCATAGCAACATACCATGTCTGAGAAAGCATCCATTTCCATCGGCTGATTTAGAGAAAATAGAGCAATTTTATCGATTAAATCAAATCTGAAACTTTGTTTTAAGATGTTCATTTAGAGATTTCTACACGTAATTCGTCTTCTAACAATAACAAAGGAGTGGCCGACACGTGCTCTTAAGTTTGAGTGCGCGCTATGATCAGTTACACCCCCATAACACCCCTTCTTTGTTTCAATTTTATTCATTGGATAACGTAGCGGATTTCTTCAGTGAGAAGACCTGGAGAAACGTAGTGAATTCAACTTACAGGTAAAACTTGGTCCTTGGCGGTTACCATGACATCAGCGGCTGTTTTCCCATTAGTCATTGCGTCCGTGCCCTTGACTAGCTCATTGAAGAGTTCCTCGAATGTGTAGAACGCACCATCAGCTACCTAAACATGGCATAAGGTGGCAAATCACTATCAAGATAGTTCCCTTGAAAAAGTGTCGACATTCTCCAACTTCCTTATAAGGAAATACCTGCATACCATATTTGGAATCCCAGTACGTTTTTCACTATTCTATTGGCTTAGAAAGCTTAAAACTCAACCAAAACTCAAATATACTCGAGGAAAGATGCTATGTGCATTTTCCACTGTGTTATTCACAGTCAAGAGCCTGGCAACAAGGTAGACAAGATACCACAGGAAGCCCGGTCAATCTCTAGAAAGACGACACTGCTATCTTGATACTTTCTCCTATGATGACGTCATCGATGACCACGTGACCAGGCAACTACACCCCCTTGACACTAACACAAATTCCCCCCTCCCCCACACAAGTTTGGTTGTCTGAGCTTCATCCCTTGAGATATGAGTAATAAATGTAGATGAGTCTTGGTTTACCTGTGGTGGGGCGCGCCCGCCGCACGTACGCACGCGCCAGCGATACTATAATGGGAATACCGCTGAACCATGAAAAATGAAGTCGTTCTTATATTGAGCTATTGTATTCTTCCTGCGACACCAATGGTGCTCCGCTCTGCGGCCTTCGGCCGCTAAGGAGCTCCGCTATAAATGATACCAATAAGTTGTGATATGTCCATCATACAGCGTGCAACAAATTTTAGATACTACATTTATTATCTGATACCCTTACTCGGCCCGTTCGCGGACTAATTCATCGGACCTCGAGCCTCTGGTTTCCAGGGCAACTAACTGAAAATTCGGTAAGACGAAATGGAAACAAAATGAGAGTTTATCTATGGGTCGTTCTAACACATCAATTACAACCATTGCTTCTACACCTAATTCAGAAAAGGTGGTCTTTGGTCATTGAAAGCCTCTGTTTCGTGGTCACTGAAGCAAGAATTCCTTTGTTTCGTGCTAAAATTGAAAGACCAAACACCAAAGCAGGCTTGCGGGCCCTCCGTGGGTTTATCGGAAAAAATGTTTTCGGGATTCCTGTGGTGCGTCAAATGAATAGCTATAACAGGTATCATACTCACGGCAATCAACATAGCGATGGAGCGATAGACAAGGGTGTAGCCATGGTAGGATTTGAACTCTTCATTTGCGTTAAACACGATGGGTCGGATCTCCGTCATTGTGTTGTATGTTTGCCGGTAGTCGTCTGGCCAACCGCTCGCTTTCACCTTATCAAGAGTCCTAAAATACTGAGTAAAAACAATTACAACAATATGTTACTCATGTACAGGCCGTGAGACCTTATCTCGCCGCGAGTTAAGGCGAGACAAGGGGAGACAAGGGGAGACAAGGGGAGACAAGGGGAGACAAGGTCCCAGAGTAGGCCTATGTGCCTGTTAACGCTTCGGAATTGAAGGCGGGTAACAAGTAGCATGACGAGCATGACCCGTAACTACAGTAAGAGGATAACATAACTCAACTTAAACCCGAGCGCAGTGAGGGTTAAAATGAGCCCCGAGAAGAGCTTTCAATCCCGAAGCGTACCTCAAAACATATTTACGTCCAAGAACATCAACTACGTTACTATTAGTATAACTTTGGAGAGCATAGAGTACAGAAACGAGAATTTATGGCGACCATTATAGCAGCGATCTCAGAGCAGCGGGCCCGCAAAAATATTCATTGGTGCCCGGATTGACTGGATACTACGCCACAATGCTCACCAAAGTTATTATAATGAAATATTTTGATTTAGTAAGTAAGACCAACGCCTGTAGGCTGTACATACATCTGGGATCGACTTCTCTATCTGGTCGTTGTCTTTCGCTTTGTTGGTGATTTCGTCCAAGAGTCGAACAACTGTTTGCTCGCGCAGAAAGGGTAACGTTTTATTCGTCTAGAAAAGAAAAAAAACATCTGAGTGAAAAAACATCCTTTCGATTGTTTAGCTATCTGCGTCATCTGTCACAGTCTATATGTAGGTGCAATCTGTCGAAGTCGTCTACTCTACTCTACTGCGCTATCCCCAGTTGAGCGTGTGGAATGCCTAAAGTTTCGACGTTAAGTTTTCACGTTTGCTTTAGTGTCTTGAAATTTCTCAAGTGGATAGTGATTTTGAAACTTTGTAGCGACTTTTGCACATGTCCGACATTTCTTGACGACATTATGAACCAGCCTTGACAATATTCTTTTGGGGAATATCCAAACGAAAAGTTAAAACTTATCGTTATAATGTACAGTGTAGCTTACCACTTCTCTCATCTGCGCCTCCATTTTCTCGATGTCATCCACAAAGTCCTGGACATGTTCTTGGATCATACCATCCAGCTTATCTGTTGTATTGAACGCAAAACAGTTTTGTTTTAAAAGAGCCTGTATCAGCCGCCATAGCAACATACTGTTATAGCAATATACAAAGTCGGAGAGAGCATCCATTTCCATCGGCTGATTTAGAGAATATAGAGCAATTTTCTCGTTTGAAATCGGTAAATCAAACCCGAAACTTTTGTTTTTAGATGTCGATTTAGAGATTTCTACGCCCGTAATGGCGACAGTCATTGACGCATGCGCGAGATGAGAGAAACATCTTTCTTTTCATGCCGCAACGTTCAAAATCAGCGACCCTGCGAGCAGACGGGTACGAGAATGTAGAATGGCAATGTTGATAAACATTGTGAATAATGCTATCCCTTGATTGTTTCTAGTCAGGCAATCAATATCAAATCAATAGAGCAGATTTCGTATGACTGTGAAAAGTACCGTGAAAGAGTTGTTCCGCGCCGCGACCGTCCGTGACCGTACCGCGACTACGCGGTTTCGTTCGGTATTTAAAGCAGGCCAGTTCCGTACCGCCACCGCGACAGCACCGCGTCGTGTCACGGCACTTTTTTCAGTCATACGAAATCTCTCTACACTAGTTAAGAAAGAAATTGAGTGCAGAAAATAAGCTTCCCTACACGTTCAAAACGTGCAATATAACTTCATCCAGCGAGACCTGCCGCCATGTATCAGCTCACCTGCCAGCTCTGTTGTGATCTTCCTCTGTATGTTAACAATATCCTCTCTCTTGCCCTCGATAGTCTCCTCCATCGGCCCCTTCATCTTCAAGGTGGATTCTACCAGGCCTTTGTAGGAAGGAATGACCATCGCCAGCACCATGGAGTCAAGCATCTTCACAACCTTAACGAAAGAACGTTTTCAAAATTTAACAATTTTTCATTGCTTTACTATTTCTTTGGCCTTCTCCATCCAATCTATACAAATGATTTTATGTGACAATCTGTATTTTAGCATAGCGCGATGTGTCTGTTAGAGGAACGTTGATTGGCTCATGTTACTGCATCCCTAGTTAGACGATTCAAGCTATAAGCGCGCGCGCTCTACTTTCGTTATTAACGCCTTTAGAATGTAACACAACTACCGGCATGCAGCGCGGGCATTCATTGTAGCTGACGCGCGTGCAACACAGAACGCCCATCAAAGGTGGAAGGGCTTTTCTGGTGTTGTCCATTTTCTATGTCACCACGCACGCGCCAAAATTTGTGAGAATTCTTAGACGAAAAAATTACAGACAATCAGAAACATCGAATAGATTAAAAATAGAAATGAACAATTGTCTTACCTGTTCGCGCACTTTCTTTCTGACGATGTAGCCGCCGCTGAGCTTACTGTAGACACTGCCCATCACCTTCCAGTCAATAAGCTCAACAATTGAGTCACTAAGAACCTATGAATGACAATCATCGGTTAGAATAAGTAAACATTTTGGTACGCTAATTCGGGTGGTTTATCTTGGCGCAGAGTTGGTCACTAACTCAAGTTTTTGACGCACTACCCGCAGATTAAAGGCTGGTTTCCATATAGTCGTATCTGTCGTATCTGTCTCATCAGTCGACCGTGAAACAATGGAAATCGGAATTATTCTTTTGTTTCACGGTTGACTGATAAGACAGATACGACAGATAAGACTATATGGAAACCAGCCTTAAGAAATATTTCATAGATACCTGTTCTTCCGTTCCTCCCATGGGTGGGTAAGGACTCCCGTACAGGCCGGACTTACTACGTGCTTGTCTGTGCGCCTTGACAAAAGCTCTCTGGCCTACAGGGTCGGTGTTCTTAAATCCTTAAAATTGAACAGAGCAGTCAGCCTATTAAATATTGATCTACAAGGACTACCATCGGAGGGGTTACAGAGTGACCGGGTGGGTTAGATGGCGTCCTCTGTCACTCGATGACCCGAGTCAACCCGCCAACTCTAACGAGTCAACTCGCCAACTCTAACGAGTCAACCCATCAACTCTAACGAGTCAACCTTCCAACTCTTTCGAGTCAACCCACCAACTCTAACGAGTCAACCCATCAACTCTAACAAGTCAACCCACCAACTCTAACGCGAGTCAACCCGCCAACTCTAACTCCTCATCCCCTCGACTTTCGAAAAGTCCCTCCTCACACGGCTTGCTCAGCGCTTTGCTCACTTCGTTTGTGTTCCGACCCGCCTCGCTCGCATTTTTTCAGCGTCCTATCAAAGAGATCGACTTGTGGCAAATCTCCATTTCCCCTCTCCAGCCGGGGAAAATAAGGGAGAAACTGGGGACGAGGGAAGGAGGATAATAAACTTGTGTGATAAAGCCCAAACATGCCCCCTGAAACAGCATAGTTGTATCACGCAATTTTATCATGCTTTACCTTTAGCCTTGGAACAGCACAGCTCAAACATTTGGACCCAGTCCTTCTTGTCCTCCTCGTTCTCGGCCGTGATGTAATAGATGCGGCGACGGTCGTGCGCGACCTCAAACGTGTGCTCGGGATACTTGTCGGGCTGTGGGAGCTCGCTTTCGTCGATACCTGATGGAAATGTTTTTCATACACCAGTCAAACAATGAGGACTGCTGTTGTTTTATATAAATTTGCGCGGGCTGTCTGTGGTATTTTAATCTCGTCTCAGGCCCCTCGGCCCTGGAACAAAATCCAAAATTGCGACCAAGAGAACGCTGTTTCTCGAGTATCTGCAAGTTTTGGCGAATGCTTTTTTCGCTTCGGATATGAGGAAAAAAACAGGGGCTCCTGAGTTAACACCGATTCTCCTGCATTGTTATTCGGAATGACAAAAAGAAAAAGCCCATTTTGCAGTTAAAAACGCGGCACTGTGGGAAGCCTGTATTTTACACCAAAGAGAGGCGCTCAAGCGGGCACTGTTTTTTTCAAGCGCGCGTATTGTTCAAATGGCGGGAAGAAAAGTTGAGAAATACATTTTCGCCACTACAGACAGGTAGATCGAAATGACTTGCTACAGTATTTTGGCAAAGGGAAGTGCCCACAGACATTGCCCGCCTGAGCCTCTCTTTGGTGTATAGAGGGATTTTAACCGCGAAATGGGCTATTGCCGTTCACGGAACCCGACCTTTGTTCAAAACGTCTTCAGCCTGGCCCTCTTCGCGGCTGTAAGGTTTTAACACAGGGTACCCGTAAGGTTTTAACACAGGGTACCCACAGCAGAGATCATCGATACGGCTGTGAAGGACGCTACGCAGCGGAGTAGAGTTTCAGTACTCACCCATTGCCTTTGCGACCTTTTTCAGCTTTTCCAAAATAGAACCATCTGCGTCCGCTGATACTCTGTAACCGGACGGAACAATAGTGCCCTTAGCTTTGAACCCTTTCTGGTGCGCCTGAAAAGACAAAGTATATTTAGAGTTAAAAAACAACAACAACAATCAAATACAGTTCGTGTGTCAGCTGGAAGTGGCTGCGAGGCGTCCTGAGATGGCTGAAGGCGTCCAGCAGATTTCAGCTCGTTAACGCGCTTATTTGAGCTCTCGACCTTAGCACTTGCTCGCGGAATAACTTTGACGACACCCTAAATTTAAGTTGTGCTGACCATGGGAAGCTGATTGGATCGGAAAATCAAATTGGCCGTCGAAAATCGAAATTGTCAGTCCCGCGTAAAGTAAAACAGGGTGTTGGTACAGTCTCGCACCCAGACGTTATTATTGGCGTGTCTTGCGTGCGGTGATTCCTCCAGTCGATTTCTCCGTAGGGACTGGAAATGAGTTCTGGACCGGCGCGCAATATTCTGGGACATGCGCATATCCCATAACTCTCTGCGCGCTCTGTAAAACTATCCCACAAACCATTGCGTACCCTAGAAACCCCGGAAAGCGTCTGGGTACGAGAATGTAATTTGCGCAACTTATTAATAATAATAATAATAATAATATGTTTATTCCATCCTATTGTAGCTTGAAGCTAAATTACAGGACTGCTGACAATTAATTATATAAATACATGAATAAATAAATAAATAAATAAATAAATAAAATAAGTAACCCCAAAAACCCATCACCTACTCTATACGATATATACAACTATACTAATAATGGAAAAGGGATAAAGGACAATTACGATAACAATGTCGCATACTTGGCGGTTATAAAATTTCTAAAGCGGTCGGTTTTGCACACTTTAGGCATCGGAGGCTCACGGGATCTTAGAGCGTACCCAGAGGAGCCTCGGGGTGAAATACGGTAGCGGGTGAGGTCATACAGAGGACTGCCTGGAGGAATCCTCTGAATGAACCTCACGCAGGCTTCCTCTCTGCGTTGTTCGAGAGAGGAAAGACTGGCCAAAGCAAGAGCGCGCGAATATTCCTTAAATGGGTAAATAATATTGAGGGCGCGCCTCTGGATACGCTCGAGATCCTCACTAAGATATTTGGGTAGGTTAGAAAATACTGGTGAAGCGTACTCTAGGACGGATCTTATTAGTGTGCAATATACCGTGACTATGTCGTCCTGCGGTACACCGCACTTCCTTAGTTCTCTAAGCGCATAGAGGCGTTTATTAGCTTTCTTGATGATATATTCACAGTGGGCAGACCAGGTCAAGTCCTCTGAGATGAACACACCGAGCAGTTTAAATGACTTGACAGATTCAATATATGAACCACCGACGGCGAGTGGCTGCCACTGGCAACTATCATATTTAAGAAAGCTAACTGACATCTCTTTACACTTGCGCGGGTTTAGTTTCATGTTATTATTAATAGCAAATGCATTGATTTCGGATACAATAAACTTCATCATTGAAGGCGAGTTCTTGGTACTATCTCTAACGCTGTGAGATCGTCCACAAACTTAATTCTGGGACCCCAATTTGGAAGGAGGTCATCGATCATGATTGCAAATAAGATCGGACCTAAACGGTCTACGAACAACATTAGGTCTACGAACAACGACTTAGCAGATTCACAGTACGCTCATATCACACAAAATTAGGGCTGTTGGCATGGTTACCTCTTCGTTTTCATAGTAGTCAACGGAGTAGTCAGGATTGACGACAAAGAATCGTTTCTTCCAGTTCTTGACCAGAGCGCCTTGTTTGATAAGGTATCCCACCTTACGAGGCTCCTTGAGCTCCACGTCTTTCTACGAGGAAAGAGAGACGCAATTTGTTTGGCTGAAAGAAGAACGATTTTGCTCTCGACCAATAGAAACGATGACTAAACGGGGACTGGCGCTCTTCTGAAATTAATCTAAATTAAAACAATCGGCGAAGTAAAGGCCAGTGTACACTTGCGATTTTATGTTGCATTTGTCGCGGCGATTTTTCTCGCGCGAGTTGCAATTCCAACTCTCTAGTGTAAACGAGATGCAAATCCAGTGCGATTTATGCGCTCTCTTTTCTTCAAATCGCATTAAGTTGCAAAGAGTTTGGAACATCAGAATGAAATCTCCGCGAAGGCATCACGCGTCAAAAAATGCGGTGTTTCGCGTCGAGTTGCACTTGGTTTACATAAGTGTTGTTGACGCGTACGTGCGAGATAAATTGCCGCGACAAACATTGCATTAAAAATTGCAAGTGTAAACGGGCCTTAAGTCAGACCTGCGTTTAGTCATGACGTGAGCAATTTGATGGCTGAAGGACAGTTTCTCTTCTGGTCCCTGTTTGTCTCAGCTGACGGTCAAAATAAAATGAGGGAGAGAAAGACAGAAAAGAAGATTTTCATCTCCATATTTCTCACATCTCTGTATTTGAGTTCCAACGTTTTCTCCTCCTCGCCGAAGGCCTCTTTATCCATGTCCTGCAACTTGGCTTTCGTCAATTCCACCCCATAGGCCATGGGATACTCAACAGCAAACGTGGCTAAGAATTCCGTCGCTAAATCTGAAATGATTACAATATAGCAATAATTAACAAAGTCTCGGGTAGGGGTGTTACTACCTTACAGAGCTATACCGCTGATATGTGCCGCCAAACGGGGTCCCGTCTTTTCCTTTTCTTCCTGAGTTCCAGTCACGCGCTCAGCGTGAGAGACTCACCTCCAGGGTGGATTTAGGGGGGGGGGGGGTGTCTTTTCTGAAAACCCTAAACAAGGCGCGTAGGTTAATACAAAAAAAAAATCTTATTTACTGATGTTGATGATGATCCTCTATTTCAACACGGAACAAGTCATTTTACAATTAATAGTATTCTGATTGGCCGTGTGCAGCAGGATTCATGGAAAATTACAAAATGCATAAAATATAAAATACTCTTGGTGAACAACAAAGCACGCGTAGAAGGAAGGACTGTTCCCTAACAGACGTCCGCCAGTAACGCCTGGTAACGCAATCTTAGGCTGCTACCCTTTTAGGTTGCGTTACTAGGGTTTGCTGGTGTGTACTCGTGACAGACCAAACTCGCTAGCGTTTTCATTGTCTGAATATTTGCCAAAAAGTATCGGATTCAATTCAGTTCAATTCAATTCATGATCTTAATGTTGATCACTTCCAAAAACAAAAGCTGGCACGCCTTCCAGTCAGGAGAATTGCGGATATGCAGTTGAGATCATCGCAGCACGAATCGTTGGCATTCAGAAGCTCATGCATTATGTGGAAATTCACGTGGTTTTAAGCCGGGGAAGTACGAGACACACACTTCCTCAATTTTTCGCGCAACATTGGATGATTTTCATCTCGGGCCACAATTTGTCACGCGACAAAAACATTTGTTTCAAGTTGTAAAAACTTGTTGCGCGAACTCTAGAACGCGGGTCTACATTGAGCCACTTCTGGCTTTGTTGCTCGTTTTTCATCAAACAACTAACATTTTGCCTACAAGTCAAGTTGATTAGTCAGTAGAAATGAAGTACGAAGGAGCAAAAACCGCCTTAGACTCGCATGTGTGATCATCAAAACAAATGTTGCGCTGCGCGACACGTCTTGTGAATTTGATGAAAACGAGCAGCAAATATTAGACTTGCAACGAAACAATGTCGCGCGACAAGTTGAGGGATTTTGTTTCTCGTATTTCCCAGGCAGAAATTGGGAAACAAAAACACGCACAAAAGAATTGCGGGCATTAAATTAGTTTTACTTTCTTTCTTTTTTTTTTCTTTCTTCAGAAGGCTGACACTAAGACTATGTAGAGTTTGGCACACAATCCTTCTCTTGGTGTGTCCTCTCCATCCAGACAAATCACCGCCTTACAGAATGAAACTATTTTCTTTGGACACGAACTTGCGCCACGCGCTGTATCCCGGCTTTGGCTTTGCGTCATCAAATGATATCATATTTCTGACCCCAGATTAACATGACTTCTCCTGCCCACAAAAGATGATACTTCGATATCCCCTCACGCCATACGTACCTAAACTATAGAAATTGCTTGCAAGAGTAATTCCAGAATGCGAACTCAAAAGCTCTATTTAACATCTATTCCACAAGAAATAAGACACGATAACACTGATCTACTACTGATCTTGACGAACTCAACCCCTACTTGCTAAACTTTGCATGTCTTAGCGTTGCGAAATATTTATTTCCGGTTGGAATACGGTATGCAAATTATCCAAGAATGACTGCAGAACATTTGGAAACTTTCCACGTCTCTTAAAATCAAGATCTATTTCTTGCCTAATACACCAGTTCCCCAATTTATGTACCTTATGCTAAATATTTTGCAACCTGGTTGCTTTTGAAGTACTTTTGACTTCAAGAGCAAACTCGTGTCTTCTACTATAAAGTACTATAACTAAAACTGTGTAATTAATGCCATATCAATTCATATTTTGGCAAGAATATAAATAATTACCTTCGATTTCTTGCTTTTTAGCTTGATCTAGAGGTATGATGTTCCCCATTTTGATTTAAAATTCCAGAAGATCGGCTCCAAGCTTGAGTTGATGTCAGTTGTAGTGCTCTCCGGTCGAATCACTAGGACAAGGAAATACGAGATACAAATACAAGGGTTTTAGGAGGAGAGGGAGGGGCGACGTGAACGCGCTCAGACGGATACCCTTTCCAGTTTGTTGCTTAACTAAATAGGAATGACAAGCAGCGAAAAAAATACAGTTCAGTTACGAAACGACAAGACCGGAATGATAGATTTGTGGTGTGTGCATCGGTTGATTGCGTAAAACTGCACAAGTTTCCGGTTACTGTGAAACTTGCTGAAACGCGCGCGGCGTTACGGCGTTTACGACCAAGCGGAGACGGGCGTGGGGGATCGCGGCCGTACGTATCACGGTATTTGGCTAATTTTTACACTGGCTACGGCGATAGACAAGGTTAAATGGCTCGAAATTTCTTATCCTAGACATTGACTGCGATACGGCCGCGAAATTTTAGTAGTTAGCCGCGAAACATTCGTTGAACGGACGTGACGGGTCAGTTTTTTCGCGGTATTTCGGTATTTGAATCGACTAAGGTCGCTTATAACCGACGTGTCCTGCGTTATTTCCCATGGTGTGTTTGAAAAAAAAGTTTAAAAAAAGTGAATCAGCACGCTCCCTAGGCGGCCCTAGGGGAGGAAATAGCGTTGCGTGACCGACACAAGAATAATAGTTAATTTGCACTGGTTTCCTGTGGTCTACGAAGTTTTGAGCCAGCCATGATTATGACAGCGGAGATCTCCATTTCAACAACAAGCATTCCAAGATGGCGGACATCCTCGGGGCGAAAGCCCTCCTGAGATCCAAACAAATCTCCGCCTACAGAATCAAACGGCAGTCAAAATGGCAACGACGAACAAGAAGAGGTAAAACAATTATTTTATGTAACTTGATGAATCAATGTTAGTTCGAATTGTCTGTGTTTTCAGGAGTTTCAAGTCGACTTGAATCTTGGCGAACTGGACTTGACCTCGCAAGATGAGTTCATTTTGGATGAAGTTGATGGTGCGTGGCCTTTAGCGATTACGAACTTTATTTCTTCTGGGTTTTATGTAATAATCTTATTATCTGAATCTCTAGTTCACATACAAGAAAATCTCGAGGACGAACTTGTAAAAGAAGCGTTAAAAGCGGTAAGGCTCTGATCTTAAAATTACTTCCCTGATCGTAGCGATGAGCTGCACATATTAACCACATCATTGATTTGCATCTCTCTCTGCTCCTTATAGAACGAGGTAGAATAAAACGCAAGGATCTATTCATATTCAAATCAGCGAGGGGGTATTCTGGTCAATTGGTCACAAACAACTTTGATATTAAAGGGGCTGACTCATCCTGGGACATTGTGGCACTTTCCAAAACAGTACAGGTCCATCCCGGGTAGTCACTTGCTCAATGGCACAGGAATCCCACTTTGTATTTATGCACGGAAGGGGACTGCGAATATCGATTGCGAATTGATCAAATGGAATGTGACTGTTTCAAAAATACTGAACGTGGCATGTTCCATTTGGCAGATTTTTCTGGAATTTCAGTACAAAATCCAAATGCCAGTTCCTCCAGTTCCTCATGATGTTGTCCTGAATTTTTGGATTTTTTTTTCCGGAAAATGGTGCATTCCATTTGGATTCGAACTGGAATTCCCAGAAAATCTGCCAAATTTAAAGTGTCCCAGGTTTTGTCTGGCACCGGAGCCTCTGACAGGCAGCATGACCAAGAGGCTCTGGGAACAAGAATGTTTGTGGCATAAATTATGACCTGTGTAATCTTATTTCTGTGTGTGATTCATTTGTTGTTGTTTTTATTCAGGAGTTGACCTGAGACAGTACTCAAACAAATTGAAGGAGAACTGCATGAAGTGGAGAATGCTTCTATAGTTGATTGTATCCTGTAATCTATAGTAGTGTCTTTCATGATGGCAAAACATTGCTATAGCGCAGCTTACGCTGATGTCATCCATTGTTATTGTGCCAACCAGAGATTGATTGGTTCACAGAACAAAGAGTACTATTCGATCTACGGTTGGCATATTAGCATTAGAATGACAATGTTGATAAACAGAAAAGAGTGAATAGCAATATTTATGATGCATCTACAGGATATGAAATTAAAATGAAACGGTGTAATTTTGCCTGAATTTTAGTAGCCTGCTCACAGGCGTTGGGTTGTTCAACCTTAAACTACTCTCCAATGGCTGCGAGCAGGCAAGAATTTTAGCCTTCCTTCTAAGTTAACAAAGTTAGGTAAATGCCCAGAATTTAGGCCTTTTTTACACCTCTATTGAGTGAAATTACGAGCACTGATACATTGTTTGGACAATTTCTTGAGTAACTTGCTCCTTCTGGAGGTCGTGGGTTCAAATCCCTCTCGGGGTCAGAGATTTTTCTCTTTCTCCGCTTACTAGGGCTAATGCTCATAAGCACACATGGGACATTTCATTAGCACTTTAGCTTTCACACAAGGTTAATTCCTTATCCCCACTTTCTTGCTTCTGACGTGTTTTCTCTGGCAGTAAAGTTATAAACACCTAGACACACCTGTAATGTGCTTTAGGATTTTGCCTGATAGACTAACCCTCTTCTTTGGAAATCTAACTCATTATAATATTTTCTACATTCTGGCCTTCTACTGTGTCCCATCAGTATATTTTTCATTACATTAATGAAAAGATATCAAGGAAAGTAAAAACATTGCAAGCCTTCATAACCAAATTGCATCTTGTGACACCATCTTAGAGGTATGTTGGTCTGCCGAAGGTAGATTACACCCTGTGATTTGTCAGGCTAATTTAATTGTTTATGCTAATCTACTATGTTTGATTTGTCTACAAATTCCTGACCCCTGTAGAGACCCCTTACCCCCCTGATGCCCCTGTAGAGAACCTTAACCCTGTAGAGACCCTGTACACACCTGTGAACCTGTGAACTCCTGTAGAGACCCCTTTATAAACCCCTGCAGAGACCCCTTACTGCTATAGTGACCCCTTAAGCACTCCCTGCAGAGACCCCTTACACCCCCTGTAGAGACCCCTTGAACACTCTGTAGAGCAACACCCCCTGTAGAGACCCCTTACACCCCCTGTAGAGACCCCTTACACCCCCTGTAGAGACCCCTACACCCCTGTAGAGACCCCTTACACCCCCTGTAGAGACCCCTTACACCCCTGGAGAGACCCCTTACACCCCTGTAGAGACCCCTTACACCCCCTGTAGAGACCCCTTACACCCCATGGAGAGGACACCTGGATTCTAGGATGGATACCCCATATCAGGAGTAAAATTCCAGCATCTGTAAAATGCCAAATCTCCTGATGTATATAATATAGATGGTTGCCAAATCTCCTGATGTATATATAGATGGTAGTTTCAAGATTTTGAGCCTTGTCTCAAGTTTAAAATATTGCTTCATTCCCATAGATTTACTACATATTTCTCCTGCATATATCAAATACAATGTACTGATAACTGAAGGGTCACTTTATGTTGTGTTTTTTTTGTTAGAGAATGGAAAAGATGCTTACAAGTTTTCAGGAAGATCTTGGAAGCATCAGCTCAGAAATCCAAACTCTCCAGGAGCAATCCCTCTCCATGAATATTAAACTGAAGAACAGACAGGTCTGATATTTAGATGTAAACTACAGTACTATTTTCCCAGTTACTTTGAAAGAAAATGAGACACAAGTTTGAAATTCTCAATGTTATTGGAAATGGCTTAGTTAAGGGGGCCCAGTCATGTGAGAAATGTGAGAAAAACCAGGTGTTTATGCAGGATTTTAAAAAGTTGCAGGCATAAGCCTCAAGCATACACATGATTTTTTCAATCTACAGCTAAGGCCTAGCACCTGAATGTGCCTAGCACCCCTCCCCCCCCCCAAAAAAAATATAAATATATTGCAGGCCCTTGCCAGCAGGCCTATAGGCTGCATATACCATTCTAATTCAATGACATCACACAGAAAACCTCAGGACTCTGTAGATGACTCTGTAATCTTAACCATATTTATATATTTTAACAATCATATATTTGTTAGTATACAGGAAGATCCTTAGTTTTGTTGCCTTATTGTGGTTTTGTTTTGTTTGACAGGCAATCAGAGGAGAACTCAGTCAATTTGTTGATGAAATGATGGTCACCGATACCATGATCAAGTAAGTAATGTAGGTATAGGTATAAAGGCCCATAAGCACCCAAGTCGCATTTCAACGCAGTTGAAAACTCTATGCAAATTTTCAGTTTGAACTTTTGAAATGCGAAGAACAATATGAACCCCTTGGGACCTACTGTATCAGCCAATCACAGCTGTTGAATGACAATAGATCCAATTGAAACAAACCGCAAAGGTTCCCGGTCGCGTATGGGCCTTTAAATACTGTTTAAAATAATAGGGTTCCTCCATTTCAAGGCACTAGTAAAAAAATAGACTATGAGAGTTTCAGTTTTCTATAACTATGAGTCAAAGTGCCGAGTTGACTATTGCATTCGACTCATAGAAAACAAAGAGCAATAGTCTGTACTTGCTTTAGTAGAAACCCACTAGCATACTTGCCATTGTATTGATGGTTTCAGAGAGACTCCAAAAGCCAGTATCAACCACTTACTCCTTTGTTATTGTTGTTGTTCGATATTAGAAGACAAATTACTTATAGAATTCTCTTAATAAAGATCTAAAAACAAAGTTTCAGATTTGATTTACCAAATTCAATCAAGAACATTGCTCTATATTCTTTAAATCAGCCGATGGAAATGGATGCTTTCTCCTGCTATGCTGTCAAAATGGTGGCTGACACAGAGGCTCTTTAAGCTATTGTAGCTTTTTTGCCATTGGCTGATAGTTCGCCTTTGTCACACGGCAGCCATCTTGGATTTTTTCTTACAGAAATGACTATGCGTGGGTGAGCTTACACGCTTGGCCTCACTTTCATGACTGCTTCGCTGTATTAAAAAATCCAAGATGGCTGCCATGTGACAAAGCGAGTTGTGCCCAAAAGTAGGCACTTTCCTATGTCACATGCTGACTCTTTACCAGTGTGAATGTACCAAATTGAATATCCCTTTATTTCTGTTGTACTTTGTCATCTCCTTCCTAGACACATCAGTGACACTCTAGTGACAGAACAAAATTTTATTGAGCAGCTCCATGAGCTACACCACAAGATTGACTTTGTGAAAGAACAGTCATACAAGGGTGCCTTGTCATGTAATGATGTCGGGGAGGTGTTAGAAAAACTTAAAGTCAAGGTATTTATTTTTCTTTCTTTCTTTCTCTGTTTCTTTCTTATGAAACAATTAATTTCAGTGACTCAATGTGATTCAGGATTCTCTCAAGGCAGCATGCCGTAAAAATACTTACAGAGGCTATAAAGCCACCATTAGCATTTCATGATAACTCAGTCTTGTACCCACTAGACGTTATTTTTTTTTGCGTCTTTGTATTAATTACTCCAAACTATTTCTCTATGAAATTGTTTTGTAGCCTTAGTAGGGACTGGGAATGAGTACTAGACACGGTGCGCAATGAATCATGGGACTTGGCTCTCTCTTCACACCCTGTCAAAGCTATCCCACAAAAGCGTGCGCTGAAAATTATGTTTCCGGGCGTTTCCTACACGGCTGCTCTGGCTCTAGCCAACGTTTCTACACTCGAGGAAAGAAGGTGGGAGGCCTGTAAGATGTAAGAAATTTATTAGAAGCATACTCCCCTCTAACCCTGTCTACAATCTTGTTCATAGTAGATTGGTTGCGCCGTGCACTAATTACAATCTTAGATCCAGACCCTCTGTTAGATCGGCACCAACAAAAACTGATCGTTTATCTCGTATATGGGCTATACTGTATATTCAGTTCTAGAACTGCCAGAGGTTTATAATAAACCTATTTATCATGTATGCCATTGCGCACCCTAAAAAAACCTGAAAAGCGAGACTGATGACAACTTCACAATTGCATCTAGGAAAGCATCAAGAATAGAGCGGTTTTCACTTGACTGCGTGAAAACAATTGCAATTGAGTAATTACTAGCCAATCAGAATCGAGAGAAATCACGACTTGCTCCTAAATGGCTTTTTTCTCTGCCAATTGCAAGCCGAACCAATTACTAAGTAATTACACAATTGTATTTACTACAGAATTTGTTTGGCTGAGAAAAATGAGTAGCCAATGAGAATGCAAGCAATCGCAGTTACATAACAAGTCCTGACAGTCATGTGAAATCCGCTCTAAGTCAAATTAAACATTAGAGTATAACTTTCTATGGCTTTATCGGCGCAATACAGCACGAGTGATGTTGGGAGGGACACAACAGCGTTTCGGAGAGTGAAAAAGAGTTAAGATTTGGACCAATCAGAGTGCTACGTTATATCGTAGCTATATTATAACAATAATTATGGTATGCTTTGATCATTTCAGGCTGTACAGAAAATTA
Source organism: Scolanthus callimorphus (assembly GCA_033964015.1). NCBI lineage: Eukaryota > Metazoa > Cnidaria > Anthozoa > Actiniaria > Edwardsiidae > Scolanthus > Scolanthus callimorphus. The sequence goes on from CM066911.1 coordinate 40,273,652, forward strand.
GAGAATTCATTTTACAGAAGATTTATTTATTCCGCCGTCCAAATACAAATTATCAAGTTCCACAAAATGCACTCTTGAAACACAGGTAAGAACTGCCATCCTTAGTTTGTGAAACTTTGGGAATGCTTATTGATCAACCGGTTTTGGCTGTATCAGCAATAAGTAGCTTAAGCTATTATGGTCAGAGCGCACCTTTACTTTTTCGCCTACCTAATTGTAATTTTCTCTTTTTGGATGTATTTTTCTTCTATTGTAAATAATTTAAACAAAAAATAGTGCATTATAAACTGAACCTGAACCTGAACCAGAGGCTTTAGAAAATGGGGAAGTTTTGATCTGTTTTGGCCTCATGTCCCATCTACAATACAGCAGAAATTTGGGGTTGTCAAAAATGCTGTCAGAGGATAACTTTTGAAAAGAAGTATGATCTTGACCTCAGACTTACCGGTATTTTTTATCTACATTATACAACAAAACAAGAAGAAAACCGTGTCATGGTGTACATATTACAGTCCCATCCTCATCATTTCCGTTTCAAATTTCTGTTTATTCTCAGGTATTTCAATGAATTTTTACTCGCACATCATCGTCAAGTCGCTAGGGAAGTCAAAGACGAATACATTGACACAATGAGTAAAATCTACTTCTCATATTCAAAGTTACATGGCAAAGCTCATGAAGTTACAGGTAATTTAGCCTGAATTTGTAGCCTTCTTTTCTGCCTACACTCCGACACGCGTTCCTGGAGAACAAGAGTCGGGGTACAGGGAGAAAACAGCGGCGTAGCCAGGAATTTCTGAAGGGGGGGCCGTATAGTGAAAACATGGGACAAAAAATGCTCAAATTTTCTCGAGCAAATACAGTAAATGTATGGGAAAATTTTCGAGAAAGGGGGAGCCCTGGCCCCCCCTGGACCCCCCCCCCCCCCTGGCTACGCCTCTGGAAAAGACGGCTGACAACTTCTCAAACTTCGAATGCCTTATGTTCTTTTGTTTAGTGTGCGATTGCATTGCTATGTGATCATTTAAATCAATCGAAATGGTCACGTGAGATAACCTAAGGGGATCGTTCGTGGCGGGGTTAGGACGGTTAGTGATTTCGGTAATATGCGCTTCAAAGTTCCATTTTCTTCAACCTCAAGAAATCTGTCTTTTTAATTTGCAGTATGAAGAACTGGCCGAGAAAGAAGATCTTATCGGTGTTGAAGACAATGCAAGGAAAGGTAATGATCCACTTGGACGGCCTGTCAACGTAGTCTCCAGTTTTTCACATTTTTCTGAGCCTCCCAATACAAATGAGTCTTATCGTTGTGGCTTGTCTCACGTAAAAATTCAGCAGCGGCTGAAAATACTGAAATGTTGCCTCATTTGCTATCTGTCAGGTCTAAGACTTTTTGTACCACACTCAAGTTGCAACTGCAAACAACATGAAAAGGGAAAGAAAAGTACCGAAAAATGCTATCATTACACGAAATCATCTTTGTAATTAGTATTAGCCCATCGGAGCAGGTTTCACGTTTTCTGAGATATCTAACCCATCCTTTGCTTGGAGAAAAACAAACGACTGCAAATAAATCAAGTTTCATGGGAAGCCATTTCAAGACACCACCTCCACCTGATTTTACCGAAAATGAAATTTTGCGCCAATAGCACGTGATTGAAACCCAAGGATTTGGGCACGGTCGTGCAAGCATTTTGTTCGAAAACCCCGTCTCAAATGTAAGTGCACGCGCGAGCAAATCAGACATCTAGAAAAACCACGAATTTATTGATCTCGCACTCCTTTTCAGGGTTCTTTTCCTCTAGACCAATGCTCAAGAACCGCTCCACCATTTTCACCCTCGGTAACCGTGGCAACGTGCTGACGTCAGAACTCGAAGAGCCAATCATAGTGCCGCACACTGCACAGAAAACGAGAAAAAGGTTTACCACCGTATGAATTGCTATGCGACTGCGAAACTCATGTCCCGATTGGTGAATGGTCACTTTGTTACCATGTCATTCTGGTACCTAGCCTGCGTAGCGGCTGCCCGCGCTATTTCCGGTTTTCGCTCGCCCCGACTCCCTCCCCTTCCCTTTTAGAGCCGCTACGCAGGCTATCTCGTACCCAGAGCTCCCCGTATCGTCACCTCGCGGGAGGCTCTGGTGACAGCCATTTGCGCATGTACAAGATTTGACACAGAGCCGTTTGCAGAAAGAGGTGTTTGCGCATGCCCCAATGCTCAAAATTAATCAATCAATCGACAAAGGCCCACAAATGGCTCTCACCACAGCTTCCCCGCGTGCCCTGTGTGGTGGCATGTTACCATTTCCTCGAGGAAAGAAATAAGTGTTACAATACCTGGTAACACACGTATGTATATCTCTTTCATGTTAGTAAAAATTGATGCAACGTTTAGAGCGGATATCAGATGACCGCTATACTTGAGTTTAGTCAGCGTTTTTATTGGTCGAGAGCAAAGTCTCTCGTCTCTCATCCAATCAAATGCGAATTTAGTCAAAACGCGCCAATGCTCACGTCATCAGACTAAACACAAGTCTGACTTACTTCGCCTCCTGAATGGTTTGTTGCTTTTAATGGCTTCCACTCCAGATTGGTTTGTTGTTGAATGGCTTCCACTCCTGATTGGCTAGTGGTATTTGAGTTTAGTTTTCGACACCAATTTGAAATCCGCTCTGATGAGTAAATATGGTACTAATCTACCCTTTTGTTTGGTTATCCAACAGTACTCGTTCGAAAGTCTGTTCCGTAGTCTTCATTATGCGCTGCTTGACAACGCGTGCCGCGAGTACCTCTTCTTGGCGGATTTCTTCATGGTTACAGGCAACGCCGCCAAGGACGTGTTCACACAGGTGCTCGGAAAGACTCTTTCCTTGTTCTTGGTGAGTGCACCCCCCTATCTGTGGCCTAGCATGGCTAGTGATGTCCGAACATCGCAAATACTCTAAATCAGTTTCCGGGGGAAGCCTTTCAAGACTCCCCAATAGTAGCCGCAGAAAGGGTTTCATTTATACCGCCTCCCGGCTGTTAGCTCTCACAGGCAGAAGCCCATCCATGGGAAAAGCTGAATTTCCCATGGTTAGAAGAATGGGAGTGTTCGGATTTCCCATGGCTATCCATGTGAATTTCGAACACTTCCCATGCGTGTGCCTTGGGAAATTCAGCTTTTCCCATGGATGGGTTTCTGCAGAAATTCCCTGTGATTATAGACCCCATTTATTCAGAAATCCCATCTATTTGTCTTTAGAGTATGTAGCAAACTTATTTTGAGTTTTGTTTTCAGAAACAAATGGATACGTACATCGAAAACAGTTACGACAGCATTGGGCTGTTTCCTCTGTATCCACATCATCCACAGATACAGAATACTGATGCACAAACGCAGCGTGCCTGCCTTAGACAAGTTAGTATTGTGTCCACATCATCCACAGATACCGAATTTTATGCACAAACGCACCGTGCCCGCCTTAGACAAGATAGTATTGTATCCACATCATCCACAGATACCGAATACTTATGCACAAACGCACTTCGTTGTTTAGACCAAAATTTTCCCAATAACTCACAGGAGCGGCCGGCTATCGGGCTTAGATACTTAAGGTCGGTTTACACTTGCGATTTTTTGTTGCATTTGTCGCGGCAATGTTTCTCGCGCGAGTTGCAATTCTAACTCTTTTGTGTAAACAAGATGCAAATTCGGTGCGATTTCTGTGCGCTCTATTCTTCGAATCGCATTTCATTGTGGGCTCATTATGAGTCCGAGCATGTCCGAATTAATCACTCGTTTTGCTTTCTTTATATTACCTTTAGCTTTTATGCATGCATGGCATTTGCCCTTTCTTTTTCTCGCTTATTGCAGCTCGTTCTGTGCTGCTTTTGTGTTGTCAAGTGTGGATATAAGAAACTATTTATCAAATGCAATAATGTATAACTTAACAGAAAAAGCGAAATGTGAATAAAAATGATGATGATGATGTTTAAAAGTTAGTTCTTATAATTTCCTCGAAGAACATGGACCATCCGACAGAAACGCGGTGATGACATCTATACCACTTCCACTTTCTCTTCTCTTCCAGATACTGGGACACTCTCCTTGAGATGTTCTGGCCTCGATTCACATCTATCGTCGAGATGAACATCGAAAGCGTTCGTACAACCGACCCCCAGAAACTCGGAAATATCGACATACGACCGCACTATGTAAATACATCATTTCCTTCTACAGCTCTTAGCGCTTGAATACTTGAAGAGGGCTGACCGGTTAGTGGGACTGTCTCAGGAAAAGAGGACCCGGTTCGCCACACAAACAGCCTCTCTTTCAATATCGATGCTATGTAAAACGTTCGAGTTATATTTACCGTCTTCCGTTATAACATTAGCTAAGACTTTTATGGGCTACGAATATCCATAGCTAGGATAGTCCTAAAAGGCCCCCGTGACCCCCATTCACGTTCAGTAGTTGTGACAGTAGATACTGGCTACGCCCAAGCGGTGTTTCACTTTTAATTTTTTCTTGTTCTTGCATATCTAGATAACCCGAAGGTATGCGGAATTTTCCGCTGCAATTGTGAGCCTGAACGAAAGCTTCCCGAAGAAAAGGTGAGATTATGTGGGGACCTGGGCCATTTGGCCATTCCAGTCTCTAATTCATAAGCACACAGCACGCGCTGAAACCGCGCACGACAAGAAAAAAAAAAATGAGTGCGCGCGTAATACCAAGATGGACATTTCTGGTTGTGATGTTTCTAAAAATATAATTTCCACCCGAGACATAGTTGCGCGAGTAACACCAAGATAAACACTTCTGGTTGTGGTGTTTCTAAAAATATAATTTTCCACCCAAGACATGGGCGCGCGCGTATACCAAGATGGACACTTCTGGTTGTGGTGTTTCTAAAACTATAATTTTCCATCCGAGACATGAGCGCGCGCGTAATTACAAGATGGACACTTCTGTCTTTACTGATTAGTTTTGCTTTATTTGTAGGTGAATAAAGTTCTCGCCTCTCTGCAAAGCGAAGTCGAGAACTTTATATTGCGCATGGCAGCTGAGTTTCCTCTGCGGAAAGAACAACTCATCTTCCTGATCAACAACTATGATATGATGTAGCCGTGTTGATGGTGAGTCACGTTATTCGTTCTATCCATCCGTGATAACGGAACCTTAGTCAAAATATTGTCAATGCTGCGTTCTGATTAGTTGAGCTACTAGTAATGTAGGCTATAAGTTATAGCCCACTAGAAGCGAAAAGTGTCGGATTTGAAAGCCAGAAAATGGCAATTGACCAGATCAGAAAACGTTTTTGGCTATATAAATTGACCAATAGTGTGATTTGACTAATTAACAATTAGACGAGCCCGAAAGGGCTCGATGGAAAGGGCCGCCATTGTTTTCATGTTCAAAATCTGCGCTTTCGCTACTGATTGATAATAGTCCCCTAGTAGCGTAGCCAATCAGAATACAGTATTGACAATAGTCCACTAGTTGGATGATACTAAAAACAATTATTCCTCTCGCCTTCGGTCTCGTGGGCTATTGACTTTGGGCCCATTCTCGCTCGAGGAAAATGTGTTAAATATCCAGTATTGTTCGCATTCCCTAACGGTAGATTCTCGCGCAGCTACATTCTCGTACCCAGCTCACACCTCGCAGGGGAGGCTCTTGTGACAACCATCTGAGAGCCTTCGCTGATTGGCTAAAACGGCGCGCATGCGTACATAAAAAGTACGTAAAAAGTATCTCGATTTTCAAAATAGACTGTTTGTAGTCCCTTCTTTGGTGAACGTCCGTGAAAACGAGCGCCAACAGCGGAGCACACAACAGAGGAGCACCAACAGAGGAGCGCCAACAGAGGAGCACCAACAGAGGAGCGCCAACAGAGGAGCGCCAACGAGGAGCGCCAACAGAGGAGCGCCAACAGAGGAGCGCCAAGAGGAGCACCAACAGAGGAGCACCAACAGAGGAGCGCCAACAGAGGAGCACCAACAGAGGAGCGCCAACAGAGGAGCACCAACAGAGAGCACCAACAGAGGAGCACCAACAGAGGAGCGCCAACAGAGGAGCGCCAACAGAGGAGCACCAACAGAGGAGCGCCAACAGAGGAGCGCCAACAGAGGAGCACCAACAGAGGAGCGCCAACAGAGAGCGCCAACAGAGGAGCGCCAACAGAGGAGCACCAACAGAGGAGCGCCAACAGAGGAGCGCCAACAGAGGAGCACCAACAGAGGAGCGCCAACAGAGGAGCACCAACAGAGGAGCGCCACAGAGGAGCGCCAACAGAGGAGCACCAACAGAGGAGCGCCAACAGAGGAGCGCCAACAGAGGAGCGCCAACAGAGGAGCGCCAACAGAGGAGCACCAACAGAGGAGCGCCAACAGAGGAGCGCCAACAGAGAGCGCCAACAGAGGAGCACCAACAGAGGAGCGCCAACAGGGAGCACCAACAGAGGAGCGCCAACAGAGGAGCGCCAACAGAGGAGCGCCAACAGAGGAGCGCAAACAGAGGAGCACCAACAGAGGAGCGCCAACAGAGGAGCGCCAACAGAGAAGCACCAACAGAGGAGCACCAACAGAGGAGCGCCAACAGAGGAGCACCAACAGAGGAGCGCCAACAGAGCAGCGCCAACAGAGGAGCGCCAACAGAGGAGCGCCAACAGAGGAGCGCCAACAGAGGAGCGCCAACAGAGGAGCACCAACAGAGGAGCGCCAACAGAGGAGCGCCAACAGAGGAGCACCAACAGAGGAGCGCCAACAGAGGAGCGCCAACAGAGGAGCACCAACAGAGGAGCGCCAACAGAGGAGCGCCAACGAGGAGCACCAACAGAGGAGCACCAACAGAGGAGCGCCAACAGAGGAGCGCCAACAGAGGAGCACCAACAGAGGAGCACCAACAGAGGAGCGCCAACAGAGGAGCACCAACAGAGGAGCGCCAACAGAGCAGCGCCAACAGAGGAGCGCCAACAGAGGAGCGCCAACAGAGGAGCGCCAACAGAGGAGCACCAACAGAGCACCAACAGAGGAGCGCCAACAGAGGAGCGCCAACAGAGCGCCAACAGAGGAGCACAAACAGAGGAGCGCCAACAGAGGAGCACCACAGAGGAGCGCCAACAGAGGAGCGCCAACAGAGGAGCGCCAACAGAGGAGCGCCAACAGAGGAGCGCCAACAGAGGAGCGCCAACAGAGGAGCGCAAACAGAGGAGCACCAACAGAGGAGCGCCAACAGAGGAGCGCCAACAGAGGAGCACCAACAGAGGAGCACCAACAGAGGAGCGCCAACAGAGGAGCGCCAACAGAGGAGCGCCAACAGAGGAGCGCCAACAGAGGAGCACCAACAGAGGAGCACCAACAGAGGAGCACCAACAGAGGAGCACCAACAGAGGAGCGCCACAGAGGAGCGCCAACAGAGGAGCACCAACAGAGGAGCACCAACAGAGGAGCGCCAACAGAGGCGTAACAATGGCGTGAAGTGCTGTAGGCACCCGCGCGCAGGGGAGAAACGCCGAAGAAGGGACTGCAAGCAGTCTATTGAAAATTGTGCGTGAATAACACCAAAATTCGTTTACAAGTCGTCTAATCAACTTACTCCTTCGACTTCTACGCTTTAGAAGTAGTTTTGAGGCGAAAATATGTTATTTCTTATACGCATTCATAAGCCATACTTACCTTCTTTCCTAATTACACCTTGACCCCATTTTGTACAGGAGAGAACTTCCGAGGATTCGAAAGAAGTGGAAGGATTCCAGCAACTGCTCACTGCAAGGATCGGAGATTCGTGGAAGAGGTACACGCTGCTCTTTATCAGGGGCGGGGGGAGTGGGGGAGGCACTCTCGACCATAATTAATATGCTGTCCTTCGTTTTCCTTTAGGCGGGTTGGGGCACGGAAAATTTTGAATATTTCGCATCTCATGATAACCATGGTCTTCTTTCCTCCCTCCCAGGTGCTCTCGCCAGCGTTTGGCGGTATGATAGCTTTTGTCAAGGAGACTGAACCCCAGCTAGAGAGAGGTCAAAGCCAAGTGATTCGCCCAGATGAGCGTAAGTACGTTGGATAAAAATGTTTGACATTGTAATTTGTGCAAAGAAATATTGATCATTGGATCTCCGCTAGCGACAAAATGTAAACCTCGCTTTACCAAGGAAGGGTCTTTAACAGGTGGAAGTCCATATTCATATTCAATTAAACAAATCTAGTCGCCAAATAATGAAGTTTGGTCGCCATAATAGAAATCTAGTCGCCATCTAACCTGAGGATCAGGCCCTCCCTCGTTTCCCTTGACAGCCGTCTTAATTAAAAGGGGGCGGCGCGACAAGTGATTGTGTCAGGCGTAATTTATTTTTCCCTCCCTCATTTTCTCTCGGAAAATTCATTTCCGCCTGATACTCAGGCTAGTCGCCATACCCCTCCTCTCCCCCATTAATGCTACTGACATTAATGCGAACTGAGAGCTCTCCCCCATTAATGCTACTGACCATTAATGCGAACTGAGAGCTCTCCCCATTAATGCTACTGAACATTAATGCGAACTGAGAGCTAATTTTGAAAAGCGCATTTTTTTAAAAACCCACAGACTGGAAAGGTAAGTCGCCATTTGACAAATAGGGAGAATTTGTTTTATCGCCCACCCTAAATCTAGTCGCTATTGGCGGTTATATGGTCGCAGTATCGGGCCCTGATTCTACTAGACTGTGAGGGGAGCTATACAGTGCGCTCATTCCCGATGCGCCTTTTGGCAAAATCGTTCGTTTCATATTCATCTATTATTGACGTGTGTTGTTCCGTCCTCGCAGGTCGAATTCACAACTGGTGCGCGGTTTTGCTGCAGACTGGAAACGATCGGTGGAAAACATCAACCAAGAGATTATGCGGTCGTTTTCTAATTTCAAAAATGGCACAGCAATCTTACAGGTATGATTATTGCTTTATAGTCCTGCCCATCCCATTCGGTGGCCATAAAGGCCGGTTTACACTTGCGATTTTTCTTGCGCGAGTTGCAATTCCAACTCTCTTTTAACGAGATGCAAATCCGGTGCGATTTCTATGCTCTCCTTTCTTCAAATCGCATCAAGTTGCATTAGTTTTACATTAGTGATTTAGAGGTGACGCGTACGTGCGAGAAAAATCGCCGCGACAAAAATTGCAAGTGTAGACGGGACGTAAGGCTGTGGCCAGACCATTCGTACCCAGAGCTCCCCGGCTCATCACCTCGCGGGGGAGGCTCTGCACTGGTGACAGCCACTGACGCAAGTTCAACTGAACTGAATAACTCAAAAGAAATGGTGGTTTTATGGCTCACAATTACTTTTAGTGTTTATTTTGATAGACAAGTTTTTATAAAACGAGATTTAGCTTATTTTATATACGCGTGCGCGCCCTCTCAGCCAATCAGCGAAGGCCCTCAAATGTATGTCACCAGAGCCTCCCCTGCGAGGCGACGAGCGGGGAGCTCTGGGTTCGAGAATGGTGGAAACTCTAAGTTCATTTGCATTAGGAACGGCTCATGATTAGACCTCCGGCGTATGTTCTATGCCGTAGATTGTTTGTTAATAATGTGCTCTTGGTCTAACTCTAGGCGGCGTTAACACAGCTGATTCAGTACTATCACCGCTTCCAGAAGATCCTTTCCCAGCATCCATTCAAACGCTTACCAATTAGAAGCGAGCTTATTAATATTCACCACGTAATGGTAGAGGTCAAGAAACACAAAACCACATTTTAGTTTGTAAACTTGTACAAATTACAATAGGACAGAGGAAATGAAAATAATGAATAAAAGTCAATTCTTACGTCGTTCAGTAACTGTAAAAGATTGTGTGATCAAAAATGTAGATAAAACAAATTGATAAAACAAATTTACAAATAAAAAAAGTTAAAAGCTTCTTGGAATTCTTGGTACGTTTCTTGGAAATCGTTGAAGAGATGGAGCACCTCTTTGATTCTTGTAATGTATAGACTAGTCACTGGTCATGGGCTAGTCACTCCTGTGGGGCTAGTATAGTTGCACACATCTTTCTGGAAATTCTTGCTTTTTCCTCAGAATTCATTTTTTCTGAACCTTGCGACCTACCTGGAAACCCACACAAATTTTTTAAATGTCGTTTAAAACTTGTGTGAGGCCTTCCACTAGTTAACATCACTTGACAATAACAGCTTCGTCCCAGGGACCGTGAATATTACTGCAAAAAGAGCAAGGCAGAGCAGAGCAGTAGTTGTTATAAGAGTGTTTATTGTTTGTTTATTTGTTTTATTTGGGTCAACATATTGATTGGGGTAGGGAGAAGTAATTCTTGCGGCAAATTGGAATGATCGGTCATTAATGAAAGTGTAATTTGCTTTCTTTCTTTTCTCTACTCATTTGAAATCCATTGATAGATCGTTGATAGCTTTTGACCAGATGAAAGCTGCTTGCCCATAGTGTCATCCAACTTTTATAAGTTTCAGGATTCCTCTGGTCCTCCACCACAGGAATCCCCAAAACAACCTTTCACACAGGATAGTCAACATGTTCACGCGCGCAGAATGATTGCGCATGCGCGAAATCAAGACAGCAGAAAAATCCAAGATGGCGGCCTTTTTAGTCGCACTTATGGGAACAAATTGGCAGTTTCTTTGCCAATGCAGCATCTTCAGCTACAAACGAAGAATTCTCAAGGTAGGTAAGATGCAATTTTGATTTAATCTCTTCTAACAGCTGACGATTTGCAGTGATTGATCTTGAAAAGGGATGATAAATGGCAGGGGTTACCGTGACAGAGTTAAACTTCGATAGAATTATTGTATTCATGATAATAATTTGATTCTTTAAAACATTTCTGTGGATGGTGGTTAAAATCGATTGGTGTCATAGAGAACTTTGGCATAGCACATTTAATCCAGTGTGTGTTTATTCTATCCTTATCATTTCTGTTTTTCATTTTAGTGGAAGACTACAAATATTTAGCTACACGTGTTGACATACCAGGCTGCATGATTTCTTGCAGATGAGAGAGTTACGTTCACTCTTTTGATGGCTGTCCGTGACTACAATGTCTTCAGTATATGGCCAACAAAACAGATTGTCATGCCATTCAGGATAACAACAGCTGAGTGGTTTTCATCCCAGTAATGCACTCTTGAACCGAATCCGAAGAACGTTCGTCTTCTCATATGGGCCATCCCTTCTATCTTGAAGATTCTTCTGGGCTTTAGTGCAGTGCAGTGTGGGTGTAGCAAATAAAAGCGCTATATAAGCAATCTATTATTTTTTATTTTTATTTTTTTATTTTTTTATTTTTATTTTTTTATAAAAGTTTCACAAAGTGCGGGTGGTTTAAAAAAAGAATGATGTGCCCTGGTCAGCGGCTAATGGCTAGCTGACTCCACAGCCTGTCCTTGAAGGTCACAGGCATTTTACATGAATGTTATATCAACTACTGTACTTGGAAATGGTAGGGTCTTGTTACATGCCTGCTGCTGCATCCATGGCAGAGAAATGTACGGGAAGTGTAGTTTGGCTGATTTCGATTCCCATGGTAGCTCTGTGCAGTGATTGCAGAGAATTGTTGCCTGTGCCATGATACCATCAAGAATGATATTGATTGTACCATCAATGGGCATTTGAAGCATTTGATAGCTGTCAAGTCACCCACATTAGGCGGTGTCACAAGATTTGAAGCCTGTCACCCACAAAGTCATTGTGAAAATGTTCATACATTTACTGTATTTCACCTGCATTGTCACTCTGGATTTTTTCATACTTTTCTGTATTTACCTGCCATATGAGGGAGAAAATTTCGGTTGACTGGTATGCAATTTGCAAAGAAATAGAGTTGTCATGGATCAGGAATAGACTGGATGAAAGAAGGAACTTAAAAAACTCTTCTCAGGTGAATTAGTTGATTTACAGCTAATTCAAAACTAACACATATAGATTTGTGAACAGCAAGTACACAACTGGAGCATGCATAAGAATGTATGCTCATGTAAACCCTAATTAATTTAGGAATCTGAATTGGCAAATGTTTATCTATATATGTTTATTTAAATAGTTCTCAAAATAAACATTTGAATTTGAATGGCAGATGCTATAATTACAAATAATTAGATTATGTTTTCCATTTTACAATTGACTATTTCCTATGAGCCATAGTCAAGATAGCTAACAAGGTATATCAAGCTGAGTTGCATGATTGACTCATGAGTACGGCCTTTTCAATTCAAAATTTTATTATAACTATTTGGCTGTCGGATAGTTTTTGCTGATTTGCGCTTATTAGTAAGATAAACATTTTGTTAATTCAAATTTTTAAGCAGTGTAATTGAGCCAATCAGATTAAAGGAATGTGACGTATACGAGTGGGTTCTTACTCTCACGTTGTGAGAGATATATAGTGGAGTAGTGGAAAGCCAATCAGATAGCAGGCTTCATGATTTCAACTGCCAAGAATTTCTGTAATTTATGAAACTATTTGTGCTTTTGTAAATTTATGAACTAGTGGTTGCTCATATTTAACAATTAGAGTATGAGTTCGAGTTTTCTGTGATTCAATAGTTAGTTAATGAGGTGCGTAGCATGGAGAATGAGTAGTCTAATTGTTTTAGTAGAATCACACTAGCATACTATCTTGGAGTTGTTGCCAAAACATATTTATTTTCATGGTTCTAGAGAGTTTTGTGCTAGCACTTTCGTTACTTGCTATCTATTACGAAGATAGTGAGTAGTGGAGCCAATCAGATTACAGGATTGGTGACAGTATGCAAGTGGGTTTCTACTAACATTATTTAGTCATAACCCCCCCCCCCCCCCCCCCCCCCCCCCCTCCCAGCTCTGCAGTCCCTGCATTACAATTTTTGCAAATTTCAGTATTCATGTTAAAGTACTTTGCATTAAAGGCAAGCTTCAGAGTTTCAAGTGTCATATATTGTGCAATTCGAGAAAATATATGTATCCCTTGGATGGGTGGCATTCTGAATCTGAGGGGGGCTTTCAAGCTCGGAATTCTGTCTGCATCGGGGCTCTCAGAGCTAGAAGTTAGTTTAATTTCTGTCTGCATCGGGGCTCTCAGAGCTAGAAGTTAGTTTAAATTCTGTCTGCATCGGGGCTCTCAGAGCTAGAAGTTAGTTTAACCTCTCAGGAATTCTACATGCACACCGGGATTATATATGGATTTGGGGGGGGGGGGGGGGGGGGGGGAAAGCAATTTTGGAATTCTGGATGCATGGGGAGGGAGGTAAAAACTAGTGTAGCCCATCTCCCCAGGGCACATATATTTCTTTTTTTATTTTATTTTTACCTTTTTATTGTTACATTTTAGAACAGATATACTGACAGTTCTTTTCCAAAAACCCCTCCCTCTACCCTCCCCATTCTCTACCCTCCCCATTCATAATTTTCTGGAATTGCCCATTTCCAAAAAAAAAATTGTATGCACTATGGATCAATTGATCAACTCTCTAGAGTGGTACACTTGTACTTGTTTATGATTCAAACTTAAAAAAAGTATTGAAGTCTATAAAATGTGGTATGCAGGTGCGATTTTATAAAATCAAGAATGGAGGTTTTATGAAAAGTGGCTCTGCAGGATCACATGATCCGGTGTAGTGAGGTATGTCACTGAGTAGTATTCAAAAAATAAATAAATAAATTTGAAGCAATAATTGTTGTAGTAGATGCCTTGTAGTTGGCGAAATCATACATTACAGTTGCTTACGAATGTGAACACTTATGGACCTTATGTGAATAGGTACCAGGTTAAAAATGTATTATATAGATGTTCTTTAACTTTCTCACATTGCCCACACCAAAATAAGGGACTTGGGACTACATTTCTGTTTCAAGCATGTAATTAAAACATATATTAAAATGGACCATATGTCAATCGATTTTTTCGTGTCCTTTTTATATCAACCCTGAAAGAAACCAGCCAAAACCAGATCGTATTAATTAATGAAGAAGGAAATTAATTCATGTTCAAGTTCATGTAGCAGAATAATACAGTGATTATTTATCAAAATGAAATGTGTTTTGGTGCCTCGCTTTTTGCCATCAAGTGGACGTACCTTTATTCATTTGAATGTAGTGAATTTGGAGGACAGTACATGGGTTGATATTTAAACTTTTCTCCCTCATTGTTTGGCAAAGTGTACACGGTTTATGATTTGGTACTTCGTATTTCCCTAAATCTTCGAGAACGAAAAAGTCTTGATGGTTTCATCATTCGGACCGGGAATTTTGACTTTGCATCGCAACATCGGGTTTTCACTTCGTTTCTGTGTCGAAGACCAAGCCAAGAACTGATCCCATGCTGGTTTCTCACTGCATCCTGACTGTTTTGCCGAGGATTGGAGTGATTTTGCCCTCTGACTGATCTTAGATCAACAACAAAACGTACCAAAACCACAGCCGTCCAGACGGCACTACGAGGTTTCTCAGTTCAAATGCGGAAAAATAAAAATGTTAAAGAAAATTATAAAAAGTTAAACTCACAAAACCCAGAAAACAACTAGACTTCCTATTCACCAAGTTGGAGCTTATTTTTTAAGTGGTTTTCTTATTTTTGCAGTTTTGTGGGCTCTGAAACCACAGCTATCACGAAACAGTTATTTTTCAAATTTTGGCGGGAAGGCACGTACGCATGCGCACTCGTTCTGCGCGCGTGAAGTCAACATGCAGGCTGCAATGAAGTCTAAACTTACTTCTTTAAGCCCTGTATCTGATCAGCCATAATGGGCACAGGAATGTGACGGCAAGATGTGTGAGTACAAGTAGACAGGTAAAGAGAAGAGAGATGGGACATAACAACCAAACAGCTACAGAGACAAGAACCCAAGTGAATGGTATGTGGACTACACTAAGCTCACTCTGAGGACGAAGACAAGACAAAGCATGTTAGATGATTCATGGCATCACCTTTCCCCAACCCCCTCCCCTACTTTAAAGTCGGAGGGGACGGCTTATAGGAAAGGAAACATTTCCTTTTATTATAATGACTTACAGGATATCCACTAGGTCATCACTGAGACAATGCTGTTTCCCAAACTTTGACAACCAGGACAAAGGTTCTGGGGAGAGGTCAGGCATTAAAATATTTCCATAACTTTCTTTTTCCTAACAAGACAGTGATTGGTTGATTTCTACCTTGAGTTGCTGTCTAAGTGCTGGCAGTAGAGCAAAGAGCTGCATGGCAAAAAGTACCGTGACAAACGCATGCCAGCAGAAGGAGCCGGGATGCTAGACAAACAGATGCAAAGATGGCAGAGTTTAGAGATGCTGAGTTAGACACGCTGCAATTGAAAAAAAAGAGCATTACTGGAATTTTCACAATTCTGCCAACTAATTACAAACCACGGTTTGGTGTGCATCAATCAAATGAGTAAACAGCTCTGGTGATTTCACACTGGCTTTGAGCATTTTTTTTTAACTAATAATTTTAAATTATTGTTATTATTTACTTACATTGCAGCACTTGCCCCATAATCATGAAATAGCAAGTTCATTATCAACATGAAAGCCTAAAAAGAGAAACAACATCACATTATACAAGAATCTAAAAAAAAATCCCCCCACCCCAAAGATTGCAAACACGTTATAATAAAACGGTATAATTCTTGGGTTGCAACTGACGTCACTGGGGGTCAAACTGGTGGTATACAACAAAAGGAAGTTCATTAGCTCCCATTGTTCAGGGCACCAGCATGGCCGCCGCGCTTTTGTAGTTTAATTCCCAAAGGAATGGTTGCAACCCAAGAATTTGTACAGCCTAGAGTACTTACAGTCATAGCATATATGGTATCTGTGCTAATTGCATCTGTCAAGTTTTTGAGAACAGGTGAGAATCCAAAGACACATCCAACAATCAGACACATACTTTTCAGGTCATCTTGCCCTAGAAAGGAAGGACATTAATCATTTTATAATGTGTGGTTCCGAAAATATCCATCCCACCCGAGTGGAAATTCCAGCGGGGTGCGGGTGTCAATTTACCTGAATTCTTCCATACAAGTTTTCCTTTGGAAATTCCAGAGGGTGGGGTGGGAGGTCACTTTGCTTTGGGTGGTGATTGGTCAAAAAAGTGATCTTTGATCCTTCAGCCAATCAGATTGAGTAGAGGAAACAATTGCACATTTTTTGTGTTTACTTCGCTCATGAAAAAAGAGATTATGAATAGGCACCTTGCTCTCTGATTGGTTTGATGTTGATTTACTATCGCATTTGATTGGATAGTGAATTACTCATGAATTGCTTTCATTGAACAGTCATGTGAAAACAGCTCTATGCATGCTATGTTTGAATTACCATCAACAGTACATAACCAGTGTTACTGTATGGTTGTGAAAGGTGGGAAGTTAATGTATCGGACAATGAAAAGTTGGATTCGTTCCAGTATAATGCCTCAAAAGGATATTGGGTATTTTTTGGCCGTACATTATATAGATAGATGAATTAAATGAGCGTTGTGGATGTGAAAGGATTAGCACTGTAGTTAAAAGAAGACAGTAGAGATGCTTAGGACATGTTCTAAGGATGCAGAGGCACCATCACTGCGTGACAACACTAACATGGAAACCAGAAGGAAGGAGAAAAGTTGGGAGGTCAAAAACAACCTGGCATAGAACAGTAGAGAAAGAAAGGGATGGAGTAGGCTGGAGGTCATGGGAAAGGGTGAGAGTCCTTGCTGAGGACAGGGCCAGATGGCGAAATAGTGTTGAGGCCATATGTGCAACAGAGCGTGAAGAGGTAAGGTAAGGTACATACCAATCAGAACTTTGCACCTATTATAGTATTTAGTATAATATTAATTTGGCCACCTAGAAAGCATCCCAAAAGCAACAACGTTGCTACAAGACTGTGTATAATGTCCTCCTAGTTATAACTTCACCATCACCATTTTGAATAACCATACTTGTTCTATTGGATTTTGCTCTTGCAGTTCCAGCATCAACAAGATCATAGATGATGTATCCAGTAATAGTCAAGGTGGACGACACTACCAGTAGTGTTGTGGGAGAGAGCATTCCTAAGTTCATGTACACAAAACATGAAACAAAAATACAGACACTGAAAAAGAAGATAAAATAACATTTTGAACCTACACCTTTTGTCCTATGAGAGGGAGGGGTAGACTGCTTGGTAAACACCCATAAATACAAGAGAAAAGTCATTTTGTTACATGCACACTTTTATTCACCTTCGCACCTTGCTTGGGTCTTGTGTTTCTAGTCACACTCAGTACACCACAGGGTCTTGCCTGGGGGGACTCCCCTTATTGTAAATGTAAATGTAAATGTAAATGATTTATTTTAAGTCGATAACGTGGCGAGTAGTCACCCAATCTCCCGAGCTAGAAGCTCATGTATGAAACACTTGCCCATGTTAGTAGGAGTGTGAGCCCTATACACTTGGGATGGTCACTCCCATGTCCCGTGGTTCTTTAACGTCCCTCTGGTTCCGGTAGTGTAGTGTGTGAGAGACAGGACCTACGGTTTAACGTCCTTATCGAGAAAGACGCAAATTTTTGGGGTGTGGGCACCAACAAGTGTGATACTGATAAAACCATTCTTGCTTGATTTGCTGAAATGGACCCCTAAGAGCTATCTATCTGGAAAACATGGGGAAAATGTTTTGACTTTGGCCCCCTAAAAGGTAGCAGAGGCCTGCCAGGATCTTGCTGCTTATTTTGGTGGTGAGTCCCCTACGAAGTGCTGAGCACGACCGATGCCAAAACAAGGCACATAGTGAATAAAAGTGTGCACAGGTAGCAAAAATGTTCCTCTTGTATTTACTGGCATGCAGGCAGTTTTAGGAGGGGGGCAGGGGGGTGATACTATAGACAATGAAGAATGGTTACCTGCTGATTTGTTGGCACACAACACCTGATTCCCATACAACATTCCAGTATTCATATGTCCTGGTGTACACTACAAGATGATATACATTAATGCTGTTAGGGCTTATCAAGCAGTTTTGTTGCATACAAGTGACATAAATACTGTGTTAGCTTGTCACTGAGTCTACATGTTGTTTAAGTAGTTCTGAAAAGGGGGTTATGTTCTTAAAACCTACACGCTTTTACCCCTCTTCCTGCTTCAATGGGCTGTTCCAAAATAGCAGAACCTCCCTCTCCCTAACCAGGAAATTTTTAAAAATTGCTCTACCCCTGTGGAAATTCCAGGATCCCGCACAACCCCTGCAGAAATTTGAAACAACCCCTGTGGAAATTCCGAATTCTCTTGGGACCCCCCCTGTTGAACGTGGCAAATGAATACCCTGAGGTGTGGTGGACATGTGTGAAAATTACAGGGTCGAAAACAACGACCCCTGTGGAAATTCCAGGGTCAAACATGAAGACCCCTGTAAAAATTTCCAAGTTGCAAATGAGTACCCTATGAGGGGTGGCGAATGGTCAATGCGAGAATTCTGAGGACGCGAGAATGCCGCCTTCAAAATCCGAGATCGAGAACTCGATTTGAGATTCGCCATATAAACACAACAAACTGGAAAGTCCGAGATCCGAGACGACCTGAAAAAAAAATCCAAGATCCTAGAACGGCAAATTAAAAATATGAGAATTCGAGAACGCCTAAAATTTGGCGAGAAAACATTTTTTTAAGGACCATTCGCCACCCCTCCTATGGAATTCCATGGTCAAACACAAAGATCCCTGTCGAGGAACCCCGGACTTTCAACAGCTCCCAACTTTTCTTAAGATTGCCTTATTTTTGCTATGTTTTCTTACTAAGGGTCCCCCAGAATGTTAACCACCCCCCCCCCCCCCCCCCCCCACACACCACACACACACACAGAATTTTTCACCCTGCTACGGGCTGATAACGGATATGAACAGTCTAGCTCACAATTGTACGCTTGTATACTCACAATTCTTTTTCATCTCATCTAGAAATGACTCGTCCACATAATTGTCAGGGTAATCTTGTTCCTCGTACAATACTTTTCGCCAGGGCTTTCGTTTCTTCAATTTCATCCTCGAGTCCTTTCCCTCGGTGAAGCACATTTCTTGTATTGCTAGAATTCAAGTATTTTACCTCCAAACGAAGTCTTGTTTAATCTTCATTATCTAAAGCACATCTGAAGCACATGTTGTAGTTGATATTGTTCCTCGTCATCATTGCTTAATCAATGAGAATTTCGATAAAACATTTCGTGCTCATTCAGACCGCCATTTTGTTAACTCCCACCACAGCAATCCCAAACGTTTTACCACAGGAATACCAAACTTTTATGCACAGGCTGACCAAATATGGAAGGCGGTTGAAAATCCCATAAAACTTCCGGGAAACTCGAGAAAGGCTGAACTTCCAAAATGGCTGCCGCCGTTGGAATGAAAGCTGAACACAGGAAAATCTTACGACGTAGCCGAAACAAGCTTGTTAAAGACCTTGAGCCTGCAAAATTAATTTATTTTATGTCTTCTATCATTTCCGAAGAAGACGAGGAAGAAATCAGAGCTTGCAAAAGCCGAAACGAACAAGCCGAAACTCTGCTTGATATGCTTCCTAAAGAGGGGAAAAGGCATTCGAAGTTTTCGTTTACGCTTTGAAAAATAAGCAACCTCATTTGGCTGAAGTACTTCTAAGTGATTCAGGAACAAGCTTGACAAGTCTAGAGGAAGGTAAGCGTTCTAAACCTTGTTTCCCTTGAAATGACAACCACAGTCCAGTAGCATTTTGTTTTTCACTTGTAACCAGGTGCCATCTTATTTATATTCAACCTTAGTCTTAGTTTAAAAAACGCACATTTGTAAGAATGATTTACCATGAAGAAGCCAAGGAGAAGACAGAGGGAATGAGAAATGCAAACAAACAAACAAGAAATGAAGAAAACTATTGTAGGGGCTTTGGGGGGGGGGGGGGAGGGAGGTTGAATGGAGGACTTCAGGGACTGGAATCACTGTCAACTCCCTGCACTGTCTAACATGTTGTTGCAGAGCTGGAAATATTTTTCTTACTAGATCAGCCATACGTCCATTAAAACATTTTTCTTGGTTGTCTCTACTGAAATTAGTCAGACATTTGGCAAATTTAATTTGGCAATGTCAGATGGCTGGCAGTGTGCTCCAGATGAGAAAATCTCCAGATGAATTCAGGTGTCTCATCTCGCAAAGTGAGGTACAATCGAGAGCGAAGTGATGGCTGAAATTCAGGCACACTAGCATGCATAGCTGTCAACTCACCCGCATTAGGTGGGTGTCACAAGATTTTGAAGCCTGTCACCTGCATAATGATTGCAAATATTTCCATACATTTACTGTATTTCACCCGCATTGTCACTATCAGGATTTTTTCAAACATTTTGTTTTTTTACTTGCCACGTGAGGGAGAATCTCAAGATTTTTAACCAAATTGGGTTGATAGGAATGAACATGGTCTGCCAAGAAGAATTTGAAATTTTAGCCAGAAATGTGTTAAATATTATGCTCAATTGATAAGCTTCCAATGCTAGGGGAGGGAGAATGGATTTTCAGAGACTGCGAGATCAAGGCTTAAAAATCTGTGGATGAGACGATCAAAGATTGCTCCTCATAAATTCTTGTCTGTAATTTGTCAGAAAACAAGATTCAATGTGAGACAGCTTTGAGAATCCCTAAGAATTTTGTAATATTCTGGATTTTGAGAACCACCATTCATCACCCCTGCTGAATCTGAAGTTAACGACAAACTCAACTGACATGCACAATTTTTGTCACCAAAACCAGATACCAATGTGCTAACAACTTTGTTAGGAAAAAATTAAGGGGTTATGATGGCATTTTCCCTATTGTGTGGTTCCAAAAAATATCCATATCCCTCCAATGGAAGGGTGTTGAAAAAAGACCCCCCACCCCTCTGGAATTTCCAAAAAAAAAAATACAGTATTTGTATGGAAAGATCAAGTAAATTGACCCCCCACCCCTCCGGAATTTCCAATCCCTTCCGTAGGCAGGGGTATGGATAATTTCTGGAAACACACATTAAAAAAAATTCATGAATTTTTCATCGGTACCCACTAGTACATTGTAAATTTTATGTCTGGCACTATGACTAATCATGACTTCATTTTCAGCTGATCAATCTATGGCTGTTAAATATCGTGACATCCTGAGAAACTCAAGGGAAATGCTGAAAGGAATGGATCTCAATAAAATACTTCCATTAATGGGAGTTTTCATGGACTCTGTTGATAAAGAGAAACTATCTGCCAAGGACACACGGCTTGAAAGGTTTGATGAGTTCATGGCACTACTGCCTAGAAAAGGTCCTCAGCTTTTGAGCATTTTGTGCGAGTTCTTGAGAGCATCCATCCACAGTATGCCATTATGCTAATGAAGGAAGCTGGAATGGATCCAAGCGTAACAGATCCTTTAGGTAAGATGTCATCTTGCAGGCAGAAAATATGTGTGCAGAAAGAGAGAAGGCAGACATTCAGATAGCAGACAGACAGGCAAGTCAAACAGAGAGAATGACTGACTAACTGACTGACTGCTTAACTGACCGACCAGCTGACTGATTGCCACAGGCATACCTACATACTGCAGAAAGCAGACAGATAGACAAGCAAATAGAGCAGATTTCGTATGACTGTGAAAAGTGCCACAACAAACTTGTGCTGTGCCTCGACCGTGACTGTGCCACAACTATGAGATTTCATCTGTATCTTCAGCAGGCCAGGTTCTGTGTCACGACAGTGCTGTGCAGTGTCACAGTATTTTTTCAGTCATATATGAAATCCGCTCTAGAAACAGGTTATTTGAAAAATCCTGATAAAGTACTATGGTTTGCATTTTACCAGGAATTTTCAAATAGCCTGATTCTATTCATGTGTCTGACAGACAGATGACGGGATAGACAGAGACAGACAGACTGACAAACAGGGACATGCAGGCAGGAGGACAGGTCAGTTTTAAGGACAGGCAGACTGTAAACAGAAGAGTTTGTCTAATAAATTTACTGTTACTGTTACTGTTACCCAGAGGCATAGCTAGAGCTTTTTTGTAAGGTATGCAAGAGAGTAGTTCGATAGACATCATCACCAAAAAACATCAGAAAAGTACATTGACGTATAACAAAGTGAATATTTTAGTATGCAGTTGTGTAATATGCAATATGAGTGGTAGGTACGCCCCTGCTACATAAATTGTCATTAAAAAGATGGACAAACAGTATTACAGAAAACTAAAGCAGCAATGGCAAAGATTGCCAAGTTCTTTATGCCAAGCATGATTTTCCTTTAACAGATAATTTTGTGCCACAAACCAACAAAGTACCAACACCAAAACAAGAAATTTCAAATCCTCTGGATCAGCTTGTGATGAATGTAGATCCAGCAAAGCTGAGCCGGTTCTTTGAGCAAATGAACAAAGAAGATCCCATCCAGGGTCCAGGATGGAGAAGGTATGATGTTGTCTGTCACATTTAAAGGCCCTCATCATCCATTCCATTTTCTTGTGTTTTCAAAGTGAACATTAATAGACCCTTCCACCGTTTCTTGATCTTTTAAAATCAGCAAGTTCATGAAAGGCCACCCTCATCACTGAAAAGAGCACCTGGAAATTAGTAAATGTGCCACGTTTCACAGTGAATGGCGAGATTTAATGCTTTTTTGTTCCAGCGAGGAGAAAGTTTGCCCCCCCCCCCAGCACGAATGCAATGGTATTAAATTTCACAACTTCACAACATTTTGTCTTGAAACTTGCCAAATTTACTAATTTCCGGCTGCTCTTTCTAGTGATGTAGATGGATTTTCATCAATTTGCCAATTTTTAAAAGCTCAAGAAACCGTGGATTGGTCCATTGTTTTTATTGGCTGCTCTGATTGGCTAATAGCCTGCAAAGGCTGTCAATTGATGATGGGCCTTTTTTCAATGAAATGGCTTTCCCAAGGGGTTGATTCATCATCACAGGCAGGCACTTTGGTACATGAATTTCTCATATTTTTCTAAACTTTCATTGGGGCTGAGGGACACGAAGGTCTCAAGATGAAGGGGATTGCAACAGAATTGGTGCTAATGTAAATCACTTATTGTAGGGTATATAAAATACCCTAATAGCAACTTCAGATGGAAGTCCAGTGCATATGTTACTGTGCATGTATTTGGTTTTGATAATCATTGCCTTTATAATGGTAGCAGTCCCCCTTCCCCCTCCTATCTCCTCAGTTCCACTTCTACTTATTCTCTTCAGATATTGTCATTCATGTTGTTGTAACATCATTTATTGTCTCTTAACCCTATTAAAACTCATTTTTCATTAACATCTTGTAGGTTATTAGAAGTTTTCCAGCTGCCACCTTCCTCAGAAGGTGCTATCAAAAGCATAGGTAACCCAACATCAGCCATTCTCCAAAACTGGTGCAGTAAAGAAGCTAGAAGAGCAAATGTTGCTGCTCTTTTGTATGCCGTACACCAGACAGGACGGGGGACTGCCTGATAGTGTTAGAAGATGACCTGGGATTCAAGCTGGAATGTACTGATGCTCCTGTACAAAATTTGGCAGATAAGACATCAGCCATGCACATATCACCAGGTATGTCAGTGGTGTAGCCAGGATTGTTTTTAAGGAGAGGGCCTAAGGGCCCTTCATAGGACATTTTCTCCAGTATTTGATATTTTGTCCCATACATTTACAGTATTGTTGGTTTCAAAAAGGAAGGGGGGGGGGGGGGGTCAGACTCCCTAGGCCCTCTGGCCATGCCCCTGTATGGAGACCAATTCTTCATTTTAAAAATTAATTTTTATGAATAGGGGCACTACTTCTTTTCAGTAAACAGCAACAACAACAGCTGCTGTCAGCAACAGTGGCAACAACCATAGCAACAGCAGCAACAACAACAACAGCAACAGTAACAGTAGCAACAACAACATCATCAACAGCAACAGTATATCACAAAACAGCTTAACAATGACAACAACAGAAGCAACAATGACAATAACAATAGTAACATCAACAACAGCGAGCAACAACAACAACAACACTTGTCAACAACAACAATAACAGAAGCAACAATGACAACAATAGTAACCAGCAGCAATAACAACAGGAACAAAGGCTGCAAGCAGTGGCAACAACAACATCCATGACAACAAATAACTTCATGATATTATTTAACAATTAGTCACTGAAGGCGAGGTAAATATTGGTGAATATTTAGGGAGCCTGAGGTGATTAATTGTTTTAGTATAATTACTCAAGCGACTTTTAAGATTTTTGACAAAACAAATCGGGTTTAAGGGTATTTTTTAGCTTCTCATAGTAAAGTGCGCGCCATCCCCAGTGCTTTCAATGTTTATATTCACCTATAGGCGAAAATATTGAGTATGTTGTTTTATATTCACCTATAGACAAAATATTCCGAATGTCTCGACCAATCAGCACGCGGAATCGCTTGAGTAATTATACTAAAATTGCATATTGTAGTTATCGCCTCTGTAAAAATTTGTGCTAATGATAAACTAGCAGTTTAACTTCCTGCTTCAAAATTGGAAGAAAATTATAAAACCGTTTTTTTTTCTGGAAATCTGGCTCACTCTGCCTCGGTAACGATTTTTTTTCTGGCTACGGGCCTGGTTAGTGCATTTTTCAGCCATGGTAAACATGCTTATGGAAAAATTTTCTTACCAGGAACTTGGACATTCTTGTTTTGTCATGACTTTTCAACTCTGCTGCCTTTTCTTGGTGTTTAATTTGCAACACTTTTCTTCTAATAAACAATGTTTATTTACAAGAACTGTTTAATCTATAATAATATTTCAGATGCTAAAGAGGCTGGAAATGTACCAAAGCCCAGACCTACCAATCTGAGAGATCTAGATCGACAGACTATTGAGAAACTGGCAAGAATCCTTGATGGTGATGGCCAGATGTCATCTCATATAAAACAGCAACTAAAGGGGAACTTTGCTGCAAATGAACCAATCCTCCACATACTCTTAGATCCAAATAACAAGATTATGGGTATCAGAGAATTAACATCAATTATACGGGGCTGTCAGGGGGGTGCTGAAACCATCGCTGAGATGAAAAAAGTGCTACCTACAGGAGTTACAGGTAACAATATGTGACGGCTCACGCAAAAACGTACACTAACGGTTTCCCCGTTATAACGGCAAAGCGTTAACAACCGTTATAACGGCCTTTGAGACCGTTATCATGCTTAGGCAGAACGTTATTTTTTCATGGCAGACCGTTATCTAGTTTTGGCAAAGCGTTAATCTTTTAAATCAGGCCGTTATAACGGTTTGCCAAAAGCGTTATTTTGCAGACAAGCAAGCGTTACAAAGTTTTGCCAGAGCGTTACACCTTGAAATGAGGCCGTTATCTTATTCAGTCAAGCCGTTACATCGTTTTGCCAAACCGTTACTTCTTTAATAGAGCAGATTTCGTATGACTGTGAAAACTGCCGCGACACGGCGCGGTACTGTCGCGGTGGCGGTACCGAACCTGGCCTGCTGTAGATACCGAATGAAATCACTCAGTCGCGGCGCGGTCACGGTCGCGGAGCGGTACAACTTTGTCGCGGAACTTTTCACAGTCATACGAAATCTGCTCTATCAAGAACCGTTATCTTTCATTCAGGGACCAACACGTATTCGCGAGATTCCATCAGAGCGCGCAACTTTTTCCGTAATGAATACAATCGCTACAAAATAAACGACAAATTCATATGGTTAACCTGATGTTTATTTCACATACCTAGTCTTCGTTACAAAGAATTAATATTTTAGTAATAGCGAAATTCCTTTTTGGTTGATTAGAAATTAATTACATTGAATTGAAAAATCATTTTTTTCTGCCTTTGTGCTCTTTGAAATTTCTTGGTCCTCAGGCGATCATTGATTTTTGATTTGCACTTTTGCCAGCTTTTTGCTTCGTCCTCCTCTGGCGCAAGCGGGAAGCGTTTGTAGAGTAAAGCTGAAATGAAAATAGAAAGGAAAACATTAATTTCTTACGCAGGATGCCTGAGGGCAGGTCCGCAAATTAAATTGCCTTCCGCGGGATTTATCGGGAGTGTTATTAACGAAGATTTTATCAGCGGCTTTGCTTCGCTTTCACGATCTCCCTTGCAAAGATGTTTACGAAAATATACTGCCGACCATTAAAGTACGGTTTGCTACCGTGTTTTCTGTGTTTCTTGTTTTAAAATGTACCTTTCAAAGAGTGCAGCCTCGTAGAATCCAGGGCACCCTTCCCATGGGTCCCATCAATATTGCAAGAGGAAAGAACCTCTTGCGAGAAGAAGTGAGTCAGAAGTCTCGGGCCGCATTGTTCACGGCGGTGTTCCTTCTCGAGCACTTTCTTGACGAGCGGAATCTTTCGGGGTGTGACGCAGCTTCGCAGTAGTTCATGAGCGGGGTCCGTCTCCATGGCAACTGTCGGGATAAGTTCTTGCTGCTGAAACAAATGAAACATTAATCTCCTTTTCGAACATAAAAAAAAACTATTACGGTCTGCAATGCACGCACTTCAACGCGCATCTGAACCTAAGCGGGAATATCTCTGGAAAAAACACCCTACAAGAAAGCCGAATTCCGTGTTTCTCGTATTGAATGTGTTACCTGTTCATGTGATCACGCAAAAAAAGTTTTTTTCGAAGGAGAAAGTTTGGCGATAACAAGCTGACTAGTTTCATAACAAGACAGGAATTTTTCTAACGAGAAACTCGTCTCAGACGGGAAACTCGTCTCTAGTGTGAATTTAGCTAATGTGTATGGCTTCTATCAGTAAAACTCACATGGTTCAAAGATAGAGAAGGGAGAGAACTGGCGTCTATCGGAAATGCTCCCACGGTGACAGTGGCCTCTAACGTTGTGAGACGCCCACAAATGCGCTCCACGATCCTTCCCTCCATGGATACCATAGATTCCTCAAGGCGGTCCACGATCCTTCCCTCCATGGATGCCACAGATTCCTCGAGGCGCCTTACAGCCTAAAATACAAAAGACAAGTCAGAAAAGAACGAGGGATTATCATCTACATTCGATCCGTACTCCAACAGACCGACAGACTAAAACAAATTATAAGTACCTGACAAATGAACTCATTAGTCTCTCGTTGTCTTTCCTGTGCGCTCTCCTTGGTCTCTGTCAGATCCTTTAGTTTTTGCTTTAAAGTGTTGCATTCTCTCTCTTTCTAATCCAGTTTTTCGCGAAGGACTGTAGTTTCGTCGGTATTAGCCTCTGTAGATGGCGGCGGCTGTTGTTTCTGCTGCCGGGTTTTGGTCCACTGTCTCTCGCGTGCCACTCCTCGTAGTGGTCAACAGTTGCCTCTTCGTTCGGATGTTCCTTTTCTGACGGATCTATGAATAAAAACGAGCTTGTGAATAATCTAAGAGGTTTGCACTTCCATATGACGAGTTTAATTTACCTTCCAAGGAATTATCGCCCCAACTTTCAACCACCTCTGCCGGAAACCACTTGGTGCCAAACTTGATCTCAACAGCGTCTCCGGGATGAAGGGGAGGGTAACGCTGCCGCTTGCCTTCAGGCTGAGTTACCATCTTATCTCCTTTCTCTTTAGAGAATGTAGACAGTCGAACCACTCATCGTCAGTTTTCCACTTAATTTCCACTACGTCGCTGATAGACATGTTTCGGACTTGTAATTTACTTGAACTTTCGCGATATGAACTCTCTGCTGATGTTAGTTGTAATGTGTGCTTCGAAAAGAACGTCATTTGCTTTTATACTATCTATGATTACGCAATTATTTGTAAATAAGAATACAGGCACACTTCTATTGTTTCCTTTTCAGCTTTAAAATCAACGAAACAATAGGAAATTAGGTCTAAGGTTCTAAGCAAACAACACACGAACAATGCGCGCGGGAAGCTTTAGAATTTGGGTGAATGGAGGTTTCTGGCTTTAGAGATCCCATAATGAAAAAAGGAACAATGCGCGCGGGAAGCTTTAGAATTTGCGTGAATGGAGTTTTTCGGGTTTGAGATCTGAGACTAACAACTGAACAGTATTTTAGATATGCCACCCTATCCATGGATTGGAAATATAGCATACTTTACAACTAACTAGCCATAAAGCCACATTGCCTTTTATTTGAGATTTAGTGTAGAAAGTGAGGGCAGAGAGAGTTAGTTTGGTTGAGTATGTTGTTTGTTTGTTTCTAAAGTTGCCCTGATTAGGTCAGTGAGCTAAATATACTATCACTTGTGATAAATAGTGGTCTTTGCATGATATGGGAGAGTGGATATTGAACACTGAGCAATCTGTGACTGCATGCTTTTGAGGTGATTAGAGAGATCTGAGAGTGACCCTCTTGTATAATAACGATTAGCGTTTAATGAAAAAATCGTTTATGATACCTTTAAACGATCTCACAAATCGTTTAAACGACTTTGAAAATCGTTTATACGATTTGAAAATTCGTTTAAACGATGTGGGAAAACGTTTAAACGAATGACGAAAGCGTTTAAGGCTGCATTCATTATGTATACTACAGGGAGGGCAGAGGATTTTGAGGGGGGATCTCAAATTTAGCAACTGGAAAAGGGGGGATGTCAAGTTTTTTTCATAACATGAAGGGGGGATGCATATTTTTGTTGAGGTATTATATATATTTTAAACACCGAGTTTGAACCTCCTGAAGAAATATCACTTGCACTACTATTCTCGTGTATTTACCCTCTTTCAACTGATATGTTGAAAATAGCTGCGCGCTTCGCGCGCATTAAAGACTTTTAAACTTAAAAAAATTGTAAAAGGCCTTCTTGTTTTACCACAATTCCTCGAGGTCCTCTTCAGTGACCTTAGTCTGCCAGACAAAAACGCCTTTGACTTTTGATTAATAGTCTTGTAGCTGTATGTCAAAATTGCTGTGCACTTCGCGTGCACAACGGAAAATAAACCAAACAATGAAATACAAAATAAATGATACTCAGTCTATGTAGTAAGGTTCCAATCGAGAAGCGCACCAGAACACTTGGTAGAAAGTCACTACACACAAAAGAGTACAGGCACCTATGATTTTTATTTGCATTTTTACGCTTTGTATTTTTTTATCATTGAGCCTTGTTCTGCATCTTTTGAAAAAATGTTATTAACGCGACCCTACCAACGCGACCCTACCTCGACATATAACTTGAAAAAATGTCGGGGAGGGGGAGGGCATGTTTTTCCTTCTGACCAAGAGGGGGGATTCGTAAAAATATGTTGTGCCTTGGGGGGATCTGAAAATTTGCATTGTCAAAAAAAATCCTCTGCCCCTCCATTATACATAATGAATGCAGCCTAAACGAGTAACAAAATCGTTTATACGAGTGGAAAAGAGATGTTCGCTCCACGTTGGAATTCGCTTTAGAGAGGTAGCGAGCATCCACGTTCCATAGCGAGTTATAATTCGGTTTGCGTTCGGGCACGAAGAGCGAATACTTTCACCGTTGTTTTAAAGCCTGGTAAGTACTACGCTGCATTCAACATACCACTACAATTTGCCAAGGAAGACTTAAAACTTACGAGGTCAAATTATGATTCAATGTCAAAGTGTATAGATAGCGTGAAATAATTGTTTTGTTTTGAATCTGATCCAAATGGCGCGACACTTTCACGTGGAAAGCGAAGCGAACTGAAGTAAAAGATGCGAGATTGAACGAGTTGCTTTCAAGCACAGAAAAACGATCGGTTTGTATGGGGTACATCAAAACAGTAAAAAATTAGGGACGTGCCATTATTTAGCGGGGGGAGGGCTCCTATTTTTGTGGGGAGGGTCCTATTTTTTTTCGCGTACCTAAAGGGAGGGTCCAAATTTTTTCACTCCTGTTTGGGGAGGGTCATGATTTTTTTCAGCAACATTTGGACGATAAAGAGGGTAAACAGATGCCGATAGCGGTTATTTCAGCAACTTCTCTATAAAAATTTCGGCGCGCGGATAAAGAAGGAAATGTATTATACTGTTTCTGTAACGAAAACACTACCCTCACGCTATTTACAACAACAATGTATCTTAACGAGGAAAACCAAACTCTCCCAAAAATGCCCCGTAATGATAGACCTGGGCGCAGTCACTATATGTATGAATAAGACCCATAGGTAAGCGTGAGTTCGACGTTACAAGCATAGAAATTCGTCATTTGGGCCGCGTTTCACGCACATGAATAATGACTTCAACATTTGCGGCGCGCAGTTGTGCGCATGAATAATATAACCTTGTTGGCTCCGGAGCCCATCAACAGAAGCTTTCATCTAACCTATATAGTTGATGCAGCGTACTTCCTGGACTCCTGACAGGCTTCGTTTACTTTACCGTACACAAAACATGTTCATCTACCCTTTCTCTGAGGCTTGATGAAATGCGGTTATCAAATTTCGGCGCGCTTCGCGCGCAACGAAAGAAATAGCGACCCCATTTTTTTGTAAAGTGTATTCAGTAGTAGGTCAAATAGGGGACGGGAGAGGCGGGATCCCGTTAATCATTGTTCTTATAGAGGGAGGATTACTGCATTTTTACCGTGTGTTACCCAAATGCCTCTCACGTAAATATTCGAGGCGTTAAATAATGACCGCGGTTCCTTAGCTTTGACAGAAGTAGAAAAGCGTATTTCTGTTATTAAGAAGAATGAAAGAGACGTTGCATCATTTGAACAAGGGTCTATCTGACAGGTTTTTCAGAAAATATAAATTACATGGGGAGGGTCCCAATTTTTTTTACCTTCGACTGGGGGAGGGTCCCATTTTTTTGTTATGTTCAAGGGAGGGTCTTAATTTTTTTAGCCTTGTTTGAGAAAAATGGGAGCCCTCCCCCCGGTAAATAATGGCACGTCCCTTACAGCAAAAGAATGAAGTTTTGCACTTGACTGCACTGTACTTACCTAATGTTTCCTGTCACGCAACTACAAAGTTGGTCGGTCGCGTCGCGTGATACCAAAATAAATACTATACTTCTGCGTCTGATTTCCCCAATCGAATATGTTTTTTTCTGCTATCAATGCCATAAAGCCAGTTATAACCTTCTCCGGCTATTTGTTTTTCGTTTTACTTCTTGTGAGAAACACAGAGCATTTTCGTCGTGTAGCGCATTCGCGAAAGGTCGAGTTAGGGGTGGACCATTTGAAAGTGGGGGTGGGGGGGGGGGGGGTGGCAATTCCCAAAAAAAATCGCGCAAGGCCAATCCTTCCGAAAAAATAATCTTGCAGAGATTCAAGCTAGAAAATAAAAATCCTACAAAGACATGGCTTGGGCTCTCGTTAAAAAGATTTCTGAGGCTCCATATTTAAAAACGAAAGCAGTCTGGATGAAGTAGCGAAACCTGAAGTCCTGAAAGGAGAGACCAAAAATTTCGTCGCGCTTCACGCGCATAAGAAATAGAACTAGTATAATTTCTTAGAACTCGCGCAACAAGACATTGCCTTACAAGAACAAGTGTCTTGCCAAGGAAAACAAACTCTCCCAAAAATGCCCTGCAGTGATAGAGGTGGCAGGCAGTCACTATGTTCAAAGAAAGAACACTTAGGTAAGCGTGACTTCGACGTTACAAGTATAGCAATTCGTCATTTGGACTGCTTCACGCAAATGAATAATAATAATTTCGTCATTTGCGGCGCGCAGTTGCGCGCAAAAAATAATAAAACCTACAGGCTTTGTTTACTATATACATAAAAACAGAATGTTGATATATCCTTTCTCTGAGGCTTGATAAAATGCGTTTATCAAAAATCGGGCGCGCTTAGCGCGCAACGATAGAAAAATGCGATACCCTATGTAAATATGTGATACCCTATGTATCATATGTGATACCCTATGTAAATATAGCATAAGAAAATTTGTTGTACATATACAAAGAGGAACAGGATTTTCTTACTCCATTTCTGAACCAATATAATATGGTATAAGAAAATTGGGTTGATGCATATACATACGGCAATAGGATTTGGGTGGCCTGTGGGACGGAACGCCACGGTATATATCCACTGTCCAGCTGTCTATGCTTCTCACTCTGACAAGTTTCGGTATATATGTATATAACGTGTTATGACTACAAGATATGTTGTGTGTGTGTGTCTGCCGAAAAAAAATCCGTACATGGCCTTCGAGTCCGAAAAAAAATTCTTGCACAACTTGATCACCGGAAAAAAATTCATACGTAAAAATATTGCCACCCCCCCCCCCCCTCCCACAATTTCTAATGGTCCACCCCTTAATTATGCATTCAAAACAATGCGCTGAAACTCGCACATTTTATTCAATCATTCCGAATTCATTATTTCTTTCCCTTGGTGTTTCCTTCTCTCGATTTTCTCGTTTAATTTTTCGTAGATGCATCTTTTGATGTTCAGATTAGTTACTAGATATTATAATTATATAATTAAGCGTAAACTTTATTTTATTTACGCATAAGTGTTCGGTCGAGTTCGGACATTGAAATCTCCGGGAAATACGCGTAATGAATACGCGCTGGGTACACAAGTTTTTGTGCCGTGGCTTTTAGGTCGGTTTGGTGAGGGTGTCCGTTAATGAAGATCGTTTATACGTTTTGGAAAATCGTTTATGTGTTTTTGAAAGTCGTATATACGTTTTGGATAATCGTTTATTAAAAGATCTGGAAAATCGTTTAAACGATTTGGAAAGTCGTTTAAACGAGTGCAAAAGTCGTTTACCGTTCGTTTATTTTGGCCATTAAACGGAAAATCGTTATTATACGTTTTCCCCAAGAGGGTCACGTGATGCAAAATGTGTTACAAAGAAACCTTTTTTTCGATTCTTCTTAGGTCCTGTACTGCCTGAAAAAATGAAGTCTTCAGACATGCCTTACCGCAAACGAGCAGTTTAACAAGAAAGCTAACAGGTATATTGTTATTGAAATTTCAATTTGAAATTTTTTTGGGCTTGCTTGCTTGCTTGCATGCTTTTCTTTCAGTCTCTTTTGTTTATTTGTGTGATTTCTTTTTTGCTTACTGCCTTGTTTGTTTGCTTCTTTGCCTGCTACCTTATTTTTATTGTTCTGGGCGTTGTCACGATTTAAGCACAGTTTTGTGATGTAAAAAAAACAACCAAATAACTGCTGGATAACCAAAATACTAGTCTACAATCTTGGACAAAATTGTTGGCAAAATTTTGAGTTTTGTGCAGAAATCAGTGGGTATGCTGAAATACATACGGATAATGCCAATTCTCGCTCCCCCCCTCCCCCCAAATCAATGTTGAGGAACTTCTAGATCATCTGTCTACGGACCCAAGCAACATTGACTATAGGGGGGGGGGGGGGGGGGTGGGGGGAGGGGTACAAATCACGCATGAACAGGAGTGAAACGTCATTTCGGTCATTTTTTGGGGAAATTGCCAAGACATTTTGTCCAAGATTGTAGGTTTGTTAAATAGCCGTTAAATTTAAAACGATCATGATTGAAGGCTTCATGGACCTATTACAGAGTGGATGGAAATGGATTGCAACAATGAGTTTTTGAAATCTTGTTGATATGACAATTTTCACAGTTTGAAGCTGCATCAAAATGTGCATGAAATTCAGCAGTCTTGCCGATAAAACTTCCTACATTGTTAGGCTAATATCAAGTGATATAAGTGATTTGGGGAATGATTACATACAAATTTAGAGCTGTTTTACGAATTTATTTGGCTTGTTTTACAGTTGATGATAACTGGAAAACCCTTGCTTGCTACTTTGGAATGGAAAATGATAAAATCAAGTATTTGGACCAACGAGAGTCCAAGAATCCTGCAGACGGTGCGCTGGGTCACTGGGAAATGACCAAAGTAGGAACCGTGGGAGAGTTGTATGATATACTGATAGAGCTGGACATGCCTCTTATTGCTGACTTGCTGTGAAATTTATTGAGCGATGCCTGGATAGCCGTAGTCTCCTACGCAGCCCGTGTTTTGTGTCGGTCACGCAACGGGGAGGGAAGCGTTGCGTGACCGACACAAAACACGGGCTGCGTAGGAGACTAGGATAGCCGGCTCTCCAGTAGGTTTTTTCGGAAATTTGATTTTGTTTTTTGGCGCGCGGGATTCCTGTGTCGCGGGGGGAAAAGGAATCCCGCGCGCCAAAAATCAAATACCCGAAACAACCCACTGGAGAGCCGGCAAGCAGGCTATGTCTGGGTCATGTCTGAGTTTTAGCTCATTAGCATCAAGGCGGTGTTAGATGGGGCAACTTTAAAGCCAGGTTCCATATTTGCACAGCTGTCACAGCTGTCGTGAACAAAGATGAAAATTGTCCTGCGACAGTTGCGACTGTTGCAACTATATGGAAACCTGTGGTGCTCACGACTTTTGCGACTCTTGCGACAACTATAACTCGTGGTGCAGAAATCGCTTGTGTTCTATCCCAGCGACAGCTGCAACTGGTGTTTCGAGACTGCTACGGCACGAACAGTCTGGAAACCTGGAGCACCAGTTTGGTTGTGACTGTTGTGATTTTTATGTGGAAACCGGGCTTTAGGGACAACTTTTAGTATGGTGTCACAGATAACGTTTCATCGTTGTTCACTGTCTTTTAAACACCCGAATTGTTGTTGCGCTAACTGTTGTCCCGTATAACATGCCGCTCTATAGTGCAAAAAGATTCAAAAGTTGTCGCTAAGATTTTGTCCTGTGTAGCACCGCCTTGAGCAATGTTGAGAATGAGACTTTTCGAGGGAGCTATAAAATGATAAGTGTGGTACGAAGTTCATTTCAGCGGAAACAGTGAGATAATTAGCCTTTTGCCCCTTCCCTCCTATAGCAGAGGCCACATTTACCATTTACCTTGATCTGTGTTTTGTTGAAAAACATAAATAAAACAAAAAAGTCAAGGTAAATGCAAGGAGATAAAAAAATGGCCTCTGCTCGAAAGGAATGTGCCCCCAAGAATTCTAGAACTTTTTAAAAGGCTCAAGTAGCCTCGGAAATGTTATGAAAATGGCTTTGTTGCTCGTTTTTCATCAAACACACAACTTGTCGCGCAACATTTTGCCTATAATTCAAAATCCGCCTTGGCTCGCTTGTGTGGTCATTAAAACGAAATGTTGCGCGACAAGTTGTGAATTTGATGAAAAACGAGCAACAAACATTAGACTTGCAACGCAGCAATGTTGCGCGACAAGCCCGGCGTAATCAATCGAACAAATCCGAACAAAAAATCAATCGAACGCAATCGAACACCACTCGTTGGATTTGTTCGGCGATCGAACAAAATCGAACGCGAGCTTTGCTGTGAGTTCGATTTTCGAACAAAATCGAACACCAACCAATCGAACAGATTGGATTGTTCGATTTTGTTCGGAAATTAAAAAATAATGTGTGACAGGATTTCCCGGAGAAAAGACGGGGACTCCCAAACCTTTGGGGAGGGTATGTTTTTGGTTCATGTAATTTTAGGGCCCTCTGGTACCTTTTTGGGGAAAAAAAGAAACATGTTTTACCACATTGTAACCTGCGAGCATGAGTGCTTTCTTCTGTCAGTCTTTTAAAATTTTACGAAGTTAGTCACGTGTCATACATTCGCGTAGTTGTTTTTGCCGCGGGCGAGATAACAACGCACCACAGCAAAACCGCGAGCGCTAGCAACAAAACGAAAGAGCGAGTTACCGAGGAAAAGCCTCTGCTAGTTAGGGTAGCATATTTTGGAGTGAAACATTTGGTGTATTGTCTCAGCACATAGTCTTTTACAGGCTATTGTAACTTAAAACGTCTAGTAGCTCAGGTCTGTTAAAAATTCTGCACTATGTTCGGACTTGTTGGTACCTTTTTGGAGTCAAAATCAGATAAAAACACTCTCAATTTGGTACCTTTAGGGAGAAAAATCTAAGTATGGTTAGAGTTCGATTTCCGAACGTTCGATTTTGTTCGATTGTGAAGATTTTGCTGTGAGTTCGATTGTGTTCGATTGCCGAACAAGTCGAAAATCAATCGAACGATTGGTATTCGATTGAGTTCGATTACCGAACGTTTGATTGATTACGCCGGGGACAAGTTAAGGGATTTTCTACCTCGCATTTCCCCGGCTTAAACGGCATGACAGTGCTACCAGCATTGCCAATGCGGCCAATATTTTTATGAAAATTTACAATTTAGTTGCCAGCTGGCGAACTGGCATTCTAGCCTAGACAGGTTAGAAATACACAACTTAGAAATAATTAGATACAGGTTAGAAATATTTGGATACAAAAATGGTTGGCAAAACTCCGTTGTTGCCCTGGCAACCAGGAGAATCAGTGGCAAGAAAAAGGCATGTCAATCCCCTCCCTGGTGACATACAATCTTTGCCAAAACAGTGAACATTGTATCTTGTCGGTTTTGGGGTTGTCCTCAGTTCTTGTCACTCCCTCTCCTCCCCTAATAAATGCTAGCACATTTTCAATCGTCATGGGGAAGGGGCGATAATTTTGCGGGCTTGCAGCAGCTTTAAAAAGCTTGCTATGATGCAAATCCATTTTTATTTTGTTGCGAAAGTTCAGCTTTTAGCATAGCTTGTGTGCTTCGATACAATGGAAATTTAAAAAAATAGGAACAGCTTTACACTTTTATAAATACAATGGTAGAATTGCAGCGCAATCAAATGAGCAAACATTCAAGCACCTAAGAGATCAAATGATTTGCTGGTAAAAACTGCCTTGACGCAAACAAAGTATAAGAAAAGACGTGGATATGTTAGGCTCGGTTCCCAGGCCGTCGTAACGTCGCGCGCGATTGCTTGGCTTCTCCAAGGGAGAGATCGCGGGCGCACCGAACCCCCCACGGCTGGAAACCAAGCCTATGGATATGTCTTTTTCAGAAAAAGCTGCACCGTCACAACTATCTGTTATAGCCCGCGATGCATCATGGGAGAAACTAAGAACGAAATTCTCGTGTTTTCCCAGTACAAACGTTCTTGCGAGTAATGTATCGTACGTACAATCATAAGCAGGGCGATATAAGTATTGTCACCTAGAAACCTTTTGCGCCAATGTCGCCTATGGCAGCGCATGCTATAGCAGCGCTTGTGAGGGTGAAACCTTTTCTGAATTAGGTGTATACGTCACTATTTGCCTGTGTGCTCGAGCCCCGTTTATTAGATAAAACTAGGGGCAAATTATAGAAAAATTATAGCTTTGGGCTTTCTAACGTCCCTATCCCAGCAAGTTAATAAAAGGGGTAACTTTTATACTGTGCCCCCCCCCCCCCCCCCAATATGTTTTTGCTTCCGCCACCTACGTTAGTGGATTAGTGTCTGTCAGAAGCATATAAGTGAGTTGAAACGTGTAACAAACATACATTACTTTAGTGCCAAGCTGCGGAATATTCGCAGAATAAACAATTGAACAGATTTTGAAAATAATGTTGTTGCAAGACTTCAAGATGTTTAATGTTAGTATATTGAGCAAAAAATGAAACTTTATGAAAAGAAAACTTGCTTGGGTTAGTAGTCGAGAGTTCATTATTGACCAAATATGGTCATAAACTCACCTCGAATAATCCGCAGCTTGGTTCGCCGTTACATGTTTCAACTAAGTTATATGTTTCTGTGTCTGTATAATAAGGCAAAAACGTGAAATGTGAATAAAAATTATGATGATGATGAAATAAAGTACGAGAGATTAGCTGCATGAAAAAAGTGTGGATACTCGGGTTGTACTCGACCCAGTGTAGTGGCGGATCCACAGGGTTAGAAATTCGTTTTTTTTTTGTCACAAGATGAATTATCTTGTAGAGATGAGATCTACAGGCTAAATGAGCAAACCTCAAGATTTTAAGTTAAAGCAGAAAAATGCTTTCTTCATTACTGGATGTAGTAACAGCATCAAGAGACTTTGTAATGTTTGACATTTTTTGCCGTTTCTGTGGCTTTCTTCCGCGAAACGCGAACTGTAATGAACCAAGAAAGCAAGGAATGTCTAGGGATTCTAGTTCCTAGTCCCACGCAACATGCCAACACGCAGCATCGCGGCCAGGTGAAAGACAAACGCGTTTTCCACTCTTTTAAGCCTATTTACTCTGTTTATTATGGGAGATTTTCCCATAATTTACTGTATTTGCTGGAGGAAATTGGAAAATTTTCGTCCCTTGTTTTCACTATCCGGTTCCCCTTTCTGAAATTCCTGGATCCGCCCCTGAAGCCATACCCTGTTCAGCGGATCAACCACCGTATGTCAATATATTGGAGTATTCCCCCCCCCCCCCCCCCCAACTCCGAAGTTCCATCCTCCCCATTCTCGAACCCAGAGCTCCCCGGCTCGCATCCCCACGGGGGAGGCTCTGGTGACAGCCACTGACTCATGCGCGAGATTTAATACAGAGCCGCTGAAAGAAAGACCTTTCAGCGCATGCTCCAACGCTCAAAATCAGCCAATCAGCGACGGCCCTCAAATGGATGTCTCCCCGACTGCCTCCCCTGCGAGCAGACGAGCCGGGGAGCTCTGGGTACGAGAAGGTCTCCTCCCAGGATGCAGGGTTCACGCACGAACGAGAGGTAACGTTGACTCTAATGTCCAATTCCAACATCTAGTAAAATATCCAAATTTTTGCGTCAAGCATTTGATATTTATATTTATTACAATTGATTTACGCTTTCTAAAAACATCTTCTATAAACATGTGAATGATAATAAACATATAAAAAACATTTAATATAATTAACTGTGTAAAAGTTTACCTCTAAACGTCTGTTCGTCTCTTAACAATATAAAATAAGTTACATAATCACACAGAAACGTATATCATGGCCGTAGCTAGAACGTACTGTCAAGGGAGACAAGCCTTATCCTCTCTTTTTTTATTTCATATGACTGTGAAAGGTGTCGCTGTGGCGGCACGGAACGGCCTGCTGTAGATACGGAATGAAATCGCGCAGTCGCGTCGCGGCGCGGCACAGCTTTTGCCGCAGCATTTTTCACAGTCATACTAAATCTGCTCGTCCGCGCGCCAAATATATGTATTGCACTCTCTAATTACTCGAGGACCCAGCGCTGTTTCCCGCTGATCACCGATCAATCACGTCTCTTCTTTCATCGCTTTCTTCTCTTGTTGCTTGTTTCATTTAAGCCTGACCCTCTGCGTTGACCAAGTCTTGCATCAAGCCTCTATTTCAAATGGCGCCAAAACGCAGCACAAAATAAACAACGTACGTGACGCGCGTGTTTTTGCAACTTTAGCGCGCTTTATTCCCAGCCAATGCATAAAACGATAGCTCAGCATTCCCAGCAAACAGCTATATTAAATATTTACTAACTACATTTTAAATACGATAATAAAATCTAAACCTTACCCTTGAGCTACAATATATTTTCACGAATGTTTTTTCATGATGGCCGTATTTCACCAAAAGATAGAAAATCTTTATATCCCCAAAGCTCGGAAAGTTTACCCTAGGCCCGAAAATCTATATTCACTTAGTATATCTTGTCCCTCGTGCATCCTGTACTCTCGCTGTGTCCGGTTAACTCCAAACCACGTTTTTTCAATTTACTGTCATCTAAACTAAAATTTTGCTGTCGTCTGGCTCGTTTCCGTTGGTATCTTTTTCGATAAATTTCTTCTCTTTTCGAAAATCCAGATCTTCAACCAACAAGATTTCATCGTCGTCATCATCATCGTTACTGATTCTCTTGTACTGCACCCCTGTGTTAACCTCGTCTTGGACCAAAGCCTCGATTTCAAACGGCACCGCGACGCAGCACAAAACAGCAAGAAACTCCATGCACCGAATTGCACCTTCTACATCCGGGATAGCAGGACAGTTGATCGCTCTCTGCAACTTCATGACATTTACGGGGTAAACATAAATGACGGCTCCAACAAAACACGCTGCCAGGATATTGACTACACCACAGGAAACCCGAGCTAATCTTGATGGACTTTCACCAGAACTCATTTGCAAAATTTGATCCTTGAAAAACGAGCACGCGGTTAATCCGATAGGGAAAGCGTATTGTAAGACAAGCCGCACGGAGTCGTAAAGCATTCCTTGGTACTCGTTTTGCCAATTGCGTAGACAGACTCCTGTTGAGTGAGAAGAAACTGAAACAGAGCCACAATTACAAAACTGGGGCGCGGTTATAAACGCAGCGCAAACCCAGATCATGACGACCGTATTTTCCATCGCTTTCGCGGATAATTCTTCTCGGCTTCGTCGTTTGTAATACTGCTCGATGATGATGCCAGAGAAACTCAGTATGGAAGCAGAGAGTGCGAGGTTTGACGCGGGTGGAAAAAAGCTGCAGAAGAATTCTCCAAAATTCCACTGCAAACCAGTCGCCCGGCTCAGCATATGATTAATTGGCAGGTAGACATGTGTGGATAGTGCACACATGTTTGCAAATATACTGGTAGCAAGAAGTATCTTTAAGTTGCTAAGTCTGTTCCAGTGATTCTTCAGCGAAGCACACGCGTAGAAGTTAGCGAAGAGACCAAACAAATGTAACAAGAACCACGCCATGTTGAGACCATCGTAGTCCAACTTGACTTTAGAGAAAATCTCGCACAAGAACATGACTGAATATTGCACAATAATCCAATGATAAATTTACGCAAAGGCTTGCGCAACAGAAAGGCTGCGCTACAGCAAGGTTATTACAAAATCTTATTTTAAATCATCCATAAACTGAGACTGAAACTTTGTTTTGTGCTTCAGCATCAGGCAGATTTAGCTGTTGTTTGTTTTAGTTCTAAATATATGGTGACGTCACTAATGTGCTGTCTAATCAACAGGTGGATATACTTTACTTCTGCGCATGTGTCATATTTGTATCTTACGCTAGTTTTTGCTGGACTTCATTAAAATAAGCAGACACGATTTACGGGAATTTCTAGTGGGAGCTCTTTTTCCGGCCTTTTCATTATTAACAGCGCGGCCTATGGCATGTATTTGCCGCACAAGAGATACAATCAAGACATAATATTTTATGAACATTCCTGGGGGCCATTCGGGCGCTTCAAGTTCTTTATGACTTCCGAAAACATGATAACGGTGTCTTTTGCCCAGCTTTACCTATAACTAAATCCTCGAATAGAGCGGATTTCAGATGACTGTCGTGAGTAATTTGCAATTACTTTGCTATCACTCCATAGTTTTTATTCAGAATTGGTGTGATCACTTTGTGATTCATGGTTTCGCTACAAATATGAAATCCGCTCTATTTTGGCTTGTACTTTGTATGTAAATGATTCATTTTCAGCGAATGTTTCATTTATGACTGTGACCTCTCCACTTTCATGTTGCCTTTTCACGTCCCTGCTAGCAGAGCTCTCTCAATAAGAGAACATTTTCTCTTTTTCTCTCACCTTGAGAGACGTCCTGCTAGCACAGAATATTTTTCACAGTGCTTTTACCACCGTATGCATGCATTGCTACGCGACCTCAAAATTCACTGTTGGGCGATTCGCGATTTTACGCAAAATGATTGTTGTCAATTTTCTTGAACCAGAAAGTTAAAAATTCGAGTCGAGGAAGCCAAAGCATAGCTTAAAACCAGTTTGGTTGATTTTTTCAATCAATTTTACAGTTCAAATATTAAAACGATCTAAAAACATCATAAAAAAAGATATAATAATGAAATAACATAATAAAAAAGACTAAAATAAAATAATAATAAAAATAAAAACTTCAAATGTTTCATGTTGACTCATTTCAAAGTTCTTCCATCAGTTCAAAAAGCTTTCCCATCCTCGGAGACCCAGGGGATTTTTCATTAGCACAAAATTGCAAATCTTTGCAATAATTTGTATCATTAACTTGTAAAAGTTTCATTGACCTGTGGCAAAGAGACCCGAAACTTGCAAAGGCCTATTCGTGATCGACCTTGTACTTTGTACTCAAGCCAAAAGGAGTCAAGCAGTCACTTGTATTCTTGCGATATTTATTTAAGTCGGAAGTATCACGCAGAGAGGTACGTTCTTTTTTAAAAGACCTTTAAAGAAACTCTTTCCGTTTTCAATTTTACTTTTCGCTTGAACGAAGCCAAGGGAACACCGGAAAGGGAATCGCCCAAGCGAAAAAACTGAAAGTGACTCTCAATGTGTTTCGGAAGTATTTTCTCTCTAATACGCGATAAAACGGAGTAGTTTGATCGCCAATTTTGAAATGATGAACATTAAAGCTTATTAATGCTCTTGAGTTTGTTTAAAAGATTGTTTTAAGTACATTTTCCGGATCATTACGGTTCTAATAGCCCGTTCGGCGATAATGTTCGTTCCCGATGACGTAGGCCAAAATCCCGGAACACTACTTCCGGTTAGCTCGCAAAGCATCCTGGGTGTCCCAGCAGATGTGTATTATTTTCTAACTCAGCAAAATGTCGGAGGCTGCACTCAAACAACAAAGCGTTGTTTCCCCGGGATAAACCGCTTAAAATGAAGAAAAAGAAGTTCAAGTTTGATGTGAACTTCTTGCTCAATGGACTAACAAGCGTTCCCTATGTCAGTGGAATTATTTTCTCAAAAGTTCGTTTATTAGATGGGGGAAGTTTCTCAGAGGTTTCTACGAGGTAACAACAACTAACCTTAGGTGCACTTTGCTATCGTTACATTACGAGATCTATTGGCGTTTGCATTAATCCTGCACTACTCATCCCTTTGATATTTACTCTTGATTATGTAATGCAGAGAGGAGGTCCAGAATCACTCGGTAAAATGGCAAAAGAACTTCAAGTTCGCTTGTAAGATGACCGCGAGCACGAACGGCGTGCTGGATGTCTGTCGTTGTCGAGTCTCAGTGCGAAAGGTGAGAGAAACCTTGCATCATACCCCGAAAATACTTGCTTTTTGAACTTCAAAACCATTATTTTGGAAACCAGGAACATCACGCGAAGCTCTTAGACCCCGGAGAGTTTATAGGTTGTTAATTTTAATGATGTTTAAGAGTATATTCACAGGACTTCTAGCCGACTGCATGAGGTACCCTCTCATAACGTAGTTCCCAACTGTTATACATCGTTATGGATTTACCGCCCAGAAATTTTATCTTCGTACTTTAACAGTTCATCTGACCACTTATTTTGAACCTGAAAGACAAAGGCATCTACTTTACTCAAATTTACGAACACAATTTTGTGTAGATGTGTTTTTGTACATGTTCTGTATGTGTTTGTTGCGGTATGTTTTCATTGAAGTCAAAAAGTTTCATCCCGTAAACAGAGGTCTTTGAACTTAAGCCTGGACAAATCTTAGGGAGGTTTCTAATCTGTCTCCACCCAAGTTAGATTAATATTTGCCTTTTCATAGTTATCTAAGTAATTCCACTAGTTAATTTGGCCTTTGAAAGGCTCGGTTCACCTTGATTGTGAATGAGGCATGCCACAATGCCAATCGAAACTCGCAAATTCGCGAACATTTCTAGAGCATGCTGTCAAATTGTTGGTCATCGAGGTCATTTACATTCTCTGTGTGGGCAAGCAACACACACGAACAATTTTCAATATATCTCAGATCCGGTTTCTTTCAGCTCCGATACGTGATTAAAATCAGTCATTCCATCTCTTTGAGAATCCAATTTCTCTATCCAGAAATCAGAAATCAATTCCACGCTTTCTAAATCTTGTTGATTTCAACATGTTTTTGCGCAATTGCAATTTTCTGGAACTTTATTTTAGCAGAATGATAAAAATCCCGATAAGCCTTCTATGAATTTTGGAATATTTTGAATGTTTTCCGTGCCGAAAAGTGTTGATTTTATTTATTTCCATTCGACTTCGGGCTAAAATCCAATTAATATTTTATTGAGAGTCAATTTTATGTTTAAATTTCCTATAAGGATTTACTTATAATCTTTTCTTTTGTGTGCTTGTAAATAATTTCTCTGCCCTTGGGTAGTTTCGTTCACCTGCGTAATAAGTTATT
The DNA here is from genome assembly GCA_033964015.1 of Scolanthus callimorphus. Classification (NCBI taxonomy): domain Eukaryota; kingdom Metazoa; phylum Cnidaria; class Anthozoa; order Actiniaria; family Edwardsiidae; genus Scolanthus; species Scolanthus callimorphus. The sequence continues at coordinate 40,317,374 of CM066911.1, forward strand.
TATTGTTGCTTCATATTATTTTTCCTTGAAAATTCTGGGCGGTTGACATCTTAAAAATGTTTCAATATTCATATTATAATTTCGTAAATTTTGTGGCAAACCTTCCAAATATCTGAAATCAATAATGTTAACAAAGACTATATTAAATGGTACCCTTTTTCTAATCACTTTTAATACATAAATCTTATTTTGCATTTCTTATGATGCAATAATGTTGTGAGGTATTTTAAGACCTTCAACAAGTATAATTCCCCAGATTATTTATACTTCTTAAATAACCTTAGTGCAAAAATCCTAACCATGACGAACTTGTTGTAATACTAATTTATTAAAATTTATTGGCCCCCTGCCAAGTAAACATGCCTTGAATTTCTTATATTTTTCGTGAAGCACCTGCATGTTTTGATCTTTTCGAAGCCCAGAACATTCTTTACCAACTATATCAAGCCTTATATCTTCCACTTTTATATGTATTGTTTTTAAAACTTTGTCTATCAGAAACAGACTTTTTGGTAGTCTACTTATCAGATTAACTGGTCTTACTCAAAACCAGTTGTGAAAACTTGAACTTCAAACAGGTTAACAGGCTATTAGTAGACAGATCTAGAACTGGCTTAGCATGATGAGCTCAGGTTGTAGGAATGCTGTAAAACTGATCCATGCCTGTCTGTAAAACATATTTTGAGGTAGCTTCTAAGGGGTGTATTTACAATGGTCTCTCAAAAACTTTTGTTTAAATTATGTGTGAAATTGAAACAAATAGGGTGTGATTGAGATGAAATGTAAATAATATATTGTCAAAACAAAGTTACTGTTATGTTTGCAGTGGTGGATCCAGGATTTTAAGAGGGGGAGGGGGGGGGGGTCATTTTTGCTGATGAAGAATGAGGAAACATTCTTTTCGTTTTTGTTTAAAAAAAAAATTCTTAGTAGCGTTATCCTGAAATGGTTGTTACATCATGAATTTAATATATAGAGGATATTACACGGTGGCACGAAGATATGGATTTTATTTTCGAGTGGCAAGAACAATATTTTACGAACGAGCATAGCGAGTGAGTAAAATATTGTTATTGACACGAGAAAATGAAATCCATATCTTCAAGCCACCGTGTAATGTTCTTTTTATTATATGGATTAGAATTGACATAGCGGCAAAATATTACAAATTGAACAACTCACTTGGTAAAGTTGAAAGTATTTATATTTGTGAAATCCTCAATCTTTCTGATTCCCAGTGTCGTTAAGAACTATAATTTCCCTTTTTGTGTTGCTGTCGCTTTCTCTGCCATATAGTTGAAATAAGGTTTTTCTCTTTAGAACTAGAACAAAACTTAGTTTTGTGGCTTAAAACTTGTGTGACCGAGCGAGCAAGATTTCACTGCAGATGAAGTAAGGAAAACAACACTGCAAACGTGCACATCCGGGACATTCGGTACATAACTTGTTCATATTTTCACTAGTGAAGATATGGAAAATACGAGTGTTTTAGTTTCCAGTAAAACACGGGCATCCATATAATAAACTGGTATACATTGGGTCACATAAAAGAAAAGAACCACTCAGAAATGACAAAAGGTCTTTCAGGGCTAGAAATTGCGCCTGATACAGGCTAAAAAAATTACTTTTACGCCTAACTTTTTAGACTTAGGCATAAATAATGACTGTGTTTTCAGTTTTTACAGTGTTCTCGTAGTAGATTGACAGCTAGATTTTTGATGAATTACGCCTACAGTATTATGTTGGTAGAAGGCGTAAAATAACGACTATGATTATTTCTTAATTGAAGCCCTGTCTTTAGCGAACTGATCCCAAAAAATTTGGTTCGTTGAGAGAGGGGGTGTTCATTTGCACCCAAACCCCCCCCCCCCTGGATCTGCGGCTGGTTTGATGAAACTCTAATCACATCTAATCACAGCTTCTGCTCAGTCGGAGGGCATTCTTCAAAATTTATTCCTTTGAGACTGATATTTTAGATTTTCTCCCATAGGAAACTAAAGGTGGCAAATCACACATCAAGGTTTGTGTTTAAGTAATTGTGAACTCAATATCTTGTGTGTTCTTCTATTCACAATCATTCTTATGGGAATAATACCCGGGGGACTCCCCATGAAAGTAGACAGGGGTGCTCATCAGGAAAATTGATTTTACCTCTAAGAGATAGTAAATTGGATGCAGAAAATCCTAATGTTATTGCAGTCCTTGAAATTTAAATTAAGTTGAAACAATTTATTCTGTTGTCACTGAATTTCTTTTGTATTAGTCCCCCCTAAGGGATAGTAGACTCTTTGGACACCCCTAAGGGATAGTAGACTCTTTGGACACCCCTAAGAGATAGCAGTTGTGTGAAGTTTTTACCCTAAGGGATAGGACAAGCACCCCTGTCTATTTTTATGGGGAGTCCCCCCCCCCCCTATGACTTAATTACTATATTTAGTTCATGAGGGAATAATCTAACAAAAGCTTGGCAGCCATGTTGGTAGACAAACTTTCTTTTGTTTTTGGCACCAACATGGTCAAATGATGTTCATTTCATTCTGTTAGTATGCACCCCAATAACCAATTTTGTTTTGCTAATACATCCTGTGTTGATTATATTATCTCTAGCTTGGGTTTGTGGATGTCAACCTAGCTGAATTTGCAGGATCAGGGATGCTCATACGACGATATATCCTAGAGGGATATGATGATAAGACTTCCAGACAAGATAACTCTATTCTAGAGGTAAAGTTTGATATAGTATGTTCGACAATATCAGGAACCAACATTGCAACCATACAATCACGATTGGCAACTAAATTTAGGGTTTGGCAAGCAAAAAAACTCAGCCGAGTCACCAAATGGGAAGTTACTTTTCCAGTATGTAGGTTTTTTTAAAAATGCCCTTCCATTACAGCCTTCGTATGGGGAGAGTACAAAACCTGGACCCGATCCATTGGACCCGGTCCATGGACCCCCTGAAGGAAATTTTTTAGAAAAATTTTCTAAAAAGTGAAAACAACAACTTACCAATAATGACGATCCCCGGCGATCAGAGTGTGAGCATTTATCAATGCCAATCTACCCCACCATATTGAATAGTGCCCAGCCTCCCAGAAGCACTCCTAGGATTTCGATTACCCTGTATTTCAAGGAGTTTTTAAGAAGTCTAGGACAAATTTCTGGATATTCAAGTAAAGGACTTTCTACCCCTAGTTATGGTGACCAAACTCCAATATTACGACTAGAATTTAAGGTGCCAATGCCACCTCTTAAAGTTAATGTTGGTCCTAAATATTATTTATAGAGAAGAGCACTGTCTACATCATGAGCAACTGACAATACGTAATTATATGAGAAACTTTTATATGACAATTATGTGTAATAAATATATTGATTATGTAATTTTGACATCACATATGGAGCAGCTCTTCCCTGCAGCAGATAAAACTTTAGACAGCAGAACTTTTTGTGAATAAAATAAGCAGACACTTGGAAATGCCAGGTACCTGCATCATCCTACGTTACAGTCGTCTACACTAAACAACCAGTCTATTTATCAGAAAGTTGCCCAATTTCCATATGCCTAGCATATATTAATTTTATTGACTGCCTGTTCATATCTAGTCTCCCTCGCAGCCTGTTCTTTGTGTCGGTGTTGCGTGACTGACACAAAGAACGGGCTGTGAGGGAGACTAGTTCATATCAAACTTGCTATCAAAAAATAATAATTTACTCATTCGATTTCTGTTTGACCATTTTCACCAGGTACAAGTCAACATGCAGCTAACATCTGGGGACCCACTCTTTAAAGTGTATGTAAGACTGTTTGTACAAAATACAGTACATGAATGGTTGCTAGGGCATTAAAATTTGTGAAGATACCAATCCAGGATCCAATCCCAGCCAGGACTGAGGAAATTTCCTTTCTGTCATGGTTTTGTTTGAAACTGGTTCATATTATTGTTAGTTGAACTTTGTTTTTAGATGAGGAGGTCCTGCCCTGTCTTCCTACCCAGTTTTTTTTTTTTTTTTTGGGGGGGGGGGGGGGGTATTGAAGACCACTGCGGATGTAATAAACCCTCAGGCAGTGACCATCTTCAGTATCTTGGCTGCCTGTGGCGCCATTAGGACCCAGTGTAGTTCAGCATAGTAGCTGAAAGTCTGTGGAGGTGGCCTCTTACTTTGACATATACAATTCTTACAGTTCTTCAGGAGGAAGTCAGCCCATGTTTGATCAATATAATTCCCTCTAATGCTAATGATTGTTGTCCTCTTCTAGGCCAGGGACACCTCGCAAACCTCAACTGAGTTCTACAACAGAAACAGAGGAAAACCGCGCCCCTCAGCCAGACCTTGACTCCACCTCAAGTGTGCAAAAAAGCTCAGACGAGGGCAGTAGAACAAGCAGCTTTAGCAGTCATAAAGCAAGTGTGAATGAGCTCCAGGGGGCCGCAGGCGGCATTCCTGAGAAGCCATCACTTTCCTTCACCCCTGGGCATGCCAGGAGCTCTAGCGAGCCCCCGACTGTGGGTCACGTGAGGAGTGCAAGCCTACATTCAAGGATTTCGGGGTACTCAACTGGTCATTCTGTTTCATCAAGCTTAGAAGGGCACAGGAGGTATTATTTTTAGGGCACGGGGATTTTGTTTATTTTATTTATAAATTTTATTTATTATGTTATTTTTCTTGCAAATATTATTTGTCATCAATGACTTGCATGCCCAATGTTTCAGCCTTTTGTACCCTGTGCTGTGGTTAAGGACTGGACTAGACATGATGAGGGCTTGGAATTGTGCCTGTTTGAGCCGCTTTTGTGTCTAAACGTTTCCTCCTTTGCAACATTTTATTGCCAAATTTTGCATACCGTAATGACAACAAATTGTAATGACAACAAATTGTAATGACAACAAATTGTAATGACAACAAATTGTAATGACAACAAATTGTAATGACAACAAATTGTAATGACAACAAATTGTAATGACAACAAATTGTAATGACAACAAATTGCAATGACAACAAATTGCAATGACAACAAATTGCAATGACAACAAATTGTAATGACAACAAATTGTAATGACAACAAATTGTAATGACAACAAATTGTAACGACAACAAATTTTAACGACAACAAATTGTAATGACAACAAATTGTAATGACAACAAATTGTAATGACAACAAATTGTAATGACAACAAATTGTAATGACAACAAATTGTAATGACAACAAATTGTAACGACAACAAATTGTAATGACAACAAATTGTAACGACAACAAATTGTAATGACAACAAATTGTAATGACAACAAATTGTAACGACAACAAATTGTAATGACAACAAATTGTAATGACAACAATTGTAATGACAACAAATTGTAATGACAACAATTGTAATGACAACAAATTGTAATGACAACAAATTGTAATGACAACAATTGTAATGACAACAAATTGTAATGACAACAAATTATAATGACAACAAATTGTAATGACAACAAATTGTAATGACAACAAATTGTAACGACAACAAATTGTAATGACAACAAATTGTAATGACAACAATTGTAATGACAACAAATTGTAATGACAACAATTGTAATGACAACAAATTGTAATGACAACAAATTGTAATGACAACAATTGTAATGACAACAAATTGTAATGACAACAAATTGTAATGACAACAATTGTAATGATAACAAATGGTAATGACAACAATTGTAATGCAGGGGCGTAGCCAGGATTAAAGAAAGGGGGTCACATCTGTACAAATGTATGGTGCCCCTTTCTAGCTTTCCGATTGTTTTATTAATGTTTACCGGTACTGTTACTAAAAAAGGGGGGTCACAGACACCCCAGGACCCCCTAGCTATGTCCCTGTAATGATTTGGTAATGGAGAGAGAAATGATTTCCTGAGAGAACCTGCGGCGAGCTATGCTAATTATGGCTATTTGAATGTCAAGTGACATGTCAGCTCATTGTTGTCCTAGCTCACATCAGTGATGGTTAATCTTCTATCCAAGTTATTTTGATTAAGATGAAATATGTCTACAATGGAAAAGAGTGAATAATGGTTCTAATGCAGTCTAGCATTACAAATGTTTTTTTTTTTGCATATTTAGTTGCTCTGTTGATTAAAGAGCCTGTGTCAGCTGCCATTTTGACAGCCTAGCAACTTACCAAGTTTGAAGAAGCATCTATTTCCATCGGCTGATTTAGGGAATGTAGTGCGATATTTTTGGTTCAATTTGGTAAATGGAGAAGAGAACTTTGTTTCTACAAAATTTCTACACGTAATTCTTCTTCTAATACCAAATGCTCTTTAATGGCAAGTGAAATATACAGAATGAAGTGGAGTGGACCCATCACCTCAATATGTGGTGTGCCATGTCTTTATTGGTACTTGAGGATTTAGGAATCCTTCATTTTAAATTCATTTGTGCCAGGTTTCTCTGGTGCATTGTTGCTTTGTTTTATTGTTTACAATATTATATTTTTGTGACCATTTTAAGTACATAATACTTCTCTGGCAAATCCCATAAATTACTGTAAAAAGAAAGCTACAGTATCTCCCACTGTTTGCAGTTTTTCACCACTAATGCTAATCATTGGGCAAATCTGATCATTTTATTTGCTTGCTAGAATCCCAAGTCTTCCAGGAACAAGTGACACAATTCACTCAAGCTGTATCCTTAAACAAACAACAAAAACATTTAAATTACTAGTCTTCGCACCTCCCCCTCCCTTCCACTTTTTGTACCCAATATCTGACGAAGCTAATGAATTTATACTGAAATTTAGGACACAGCTCCTACCCTTTTGTTATCCAGCAGAACATACGTAAGGTTCAGGGCTAAAATAATGACTGGAAAGATGGTGGAAACGGAGACCACCCAATCGATTTGAGCTCGGTCATACCTTGTTTCTGACTGGCCATACACATGTACAAGAGATGAAGGCTTGTGTTAAATGTGGCCAGTCAAAATGTCAGGCCAGACAAAGATTTGAACGGACAACATTCGATTTTGTAATGACATTGCCCCGACCTTATTTTTAGCCCTCGCCCTGGTGTTCATCCTTCATTCTTAATTTGGAGTACTCACACACTGTCCCTTTTGATTCACTCATCCACTGTCCAAGAATCATGCATTTTTACACATACAATTACCTCAAAATTCCCAGGATGCAGAGCACCTCATGAAATTTGACATGTGGGTCCCAGGACCCCATTTGAAAAATCTTAGCACATTCCTGACTGCCCTGGTGGGTGCAATGATGCTCTTGTTAAATATGCAACTCACATACAGACTGTTTACAAACCCTTGACTCTATTCAGCTGAAGACACTGGAATCTGTGATTCTGAACACACTCTTTCACCATCATCAGTGAGATCTAGTAAAAGTGGTACACCTAAACACGGCTGGAGGGTAAGTCCTTAAAGGGGCACCATCACGATTTTACACAATTTTAGGGTTAATTTAGGTAGCTAAGTGCAGTAAGATTCACAAGAAATGAACAAAATAATTGTCTAGGTTTGTTAAATAACCTTACAGCTGCTTGATAAGTACAAATTTGGAGCATATTTTCATGTGTTATCGAGCAAATGGAATTGGATTACAAAATGGCATTTTTGCTTTCTTATAAGGCTGAACAGTTTTCAAACTTTCGTGATAAAATGCCTATCTAAGACTAAATACTTACCTTGGTATGGTTGTCTTTGTTGATGAAACCCTGAAACCATGTGTGAGTGCATGATAACTACATGACAACCACAACTCCTAATTGCAGGAGAGTTACCGGTAAAGCTATGCCAAAGTGGGTACCCTACTTGCATCATTTACCATGTTATTACATGAGTAAATCAGAGGCTAATAATATGGGTCAGTCTCACAGAATGATCAGTTTCACGTAACAAATTTAATTGTATCCTTTTTTTCTTAGAAATCCATTGAAGAGAAAAAAGGAACTCAAAATAGGGTGGACGCAGAGGATATTGTTGATCAAATCCTCAAAGGGTGAGAGAACTTTTTGTACTTAACAGTATTGTTGCATTCAGTGATGTTTGGCAAGTACTATAGCACTGTTCAAGCTGACATTATCCATTATTGGGTAATTCCAGAAAATAAACGGGCGGCACTAGTTTTTGACCCCCCATGCATCCAGAATTTCCAAAATGGTTTACCCCCCCCCCCCCCCCATGCATATGCCCGTGTGGGGGGGGGTACCTTTCTTTTCTGGAATTGCCCATTATATGGCTTGGCAATTTCCTATGATCTGACTGGCTGGCGCACAAGCTGTATTTTGCGTATTGCCCATGGGCTATATTTCTCTGTATTTAGCTCTGTGTCCCAGATGAAGATTGTTTTGTTCAATTTTGTACGCTAGCTTTTTTCGCTTCAAAGTTTAGGAAAATATATAAAAATTCATGCAAAATCTAAAAATCTCAAGTACTGAAAAATCACCAAATGCAGGTAGGGCAACCCAGGTGGCCCAGTATTTGAATTACTTTTGGACTCGATGATGGCCTGGTGGCTTCAGGGCCCAAAATCATTTGGATTAGAATATAATAATATACTCTCAGTATTCCATCTCCAACAGTATGCATACTAATTTCAGTCTCTGTTCCTTTTCCAGGCAAGACCTTTGTTCACCTGATGATTTTGAAGGTAGGTGTTATAATAATATTGGCATTTGACATTTATGTTCAAAACACAATACTAGCAGCTGATGTTAGGCTTGTTTTCATCATATGTTTTATCCAATTTTATTTTTGTTTCCCTTTTATTTTTTCTGCTTGTTTGTTTTCCAGTTCCTATAAGGCCTGCAGGCACAGGCTTGCAAATTTTGGCAGAACTTTGGTACAAGTATTGCACTGCATTCATGAGCTTGGCCTGTAGATTTGGACTGCAACTTTTTACAATCCTGCGTACACATACCCATCAAACCCAGAAGTTCTGAAATCTGGAGAATTCGTCGGAAGCATCTTGTTTCCCCGAGTCTCTTCTGAAACATTTACAAATCCCTTCCAAAACGTCCAAACTCTCTCAGAATCTTTGCTGATGGCGTGGACTTCTGTTGACTATTTTGTGCCTGACTATGAATCATAGAAATATTGAAAAATCCGGGAGATTTGATGCTTCAACCTGGAGACTGGGAGATTTGTTAAAAAACCTGGAGACTTGTGCATAAACCTGGAGAGTTGGCAGGCATGCGTACGCCCCTGAGATAGATTCTTGTTTGTGCAGCCCAAGCAGTGTATGCTTTACACCACTATACTTTTATAATTATTGTGTAACAATGAAAGATGTACATTGCAGTCAGTGTTCAATGCTTTGCTGAGCTTTACAATTTGTTTTTTGCTGTCTCTAGGTGCTGGAAATGAAATTTCTTTGCATTTTGCAAATGATGGGACCTTATCTGGCAAAATAAGCAAGTGAGTACAACTTTCATTGGAAAGATTTTTGTTTCAAAACTTGGGACAATCATTGGATGGAGGGAACAATCGAGAAATGAGCAATGCCTACTCCCCAGACTGAATCCCCCAAAAACATATATACAGAAATGATGGTTGGGAAAAATTTCATGATGAACTGCAAAATGCATGATGAAAAAAGAAGGCCACTTCCAAAAATTGGAAAATAGATTTTAAGAATATCTCAGAAGATGATGGGTTTATTATTTTAAAGCAGGGTGGCAAAACAAGAGACTCATGTCGCCTGGTAAAAAAATACATTTAGGAGTGCTCAGAATTGAGAGCCCACCTCAGCACTAAGCACCACTAGACTCACACTAGTTTATCTATTTTATCAATATTTAGTGGACAAATGGCTATGTAAATCCATTTACAATGTCAGGGCCCGTGGTTTGATGCGCTGGTGCGGAAACGCATAATTTGGCTTTCTCCGCATATTGCGCATAATCCACCAAATCCTGCATAATCGCGCATCATTTCCCTAAATTTTGTGAAAATCATTAAAATGGCATCATTACTTGGTGAATTTTTAACTTTCTTACCTATTTTTTCTTACACAAGTGTTAGCATTTCTTCTGAAATCGATAGAAACGAAAATAACAGGGCGTTCTACGCTAATTGCATCGCGCTGGGAACTAATGTTGACAAGCAATAAAACGTGCCTAATTGGCCAACTATTTAACAATTATTCCTCGAGCCCGAATGGGCTCTGAGTCAATAGCCCATGAGGCCGAAGACCGAATGGGCTATTGATTCAGAGGCCATGAGGGCGAGAGGAATAATTGTTTTAGTCAAATCACACTAGTAGGTCAATTTGTATAGCCAAAAATGTTTTCTGGTCTGGTCATTTGCCATTTTCTGACTTACAAATCCGACATTTTCGCTACTAGTAGGCTATAACTTATAGCCTACTAGTAGCTCGACCAATCAGAACGCAGCATTGACAATAGACCACTAGTGTGATTTGACTAATAAACTAATATTTCCAGCTGAGCAAGATAGATTCAAACACATGTTTGCGCTTTGGATATTTTACAAAGAAAAATCAAGGCGGAACAGGACGCTAACCGCGACAAATACAGTCGACTTTATGCAGTTCACATTGATGACATCACATTACGCTTTTTCATGGATCGAACAGAACGACGGCGCGGCGATCTTTTTGTGATCGCGAGAGATCGTAAAGATAGCTCCAATAGTCTGCGTGTAGCTCTCGTGACCGTTCAGTTTCAGTTCAGTTCATGGTTTAATAAGAGTGCGTTGCTACGATCCTTGTGGTATGAAGACCGAGTACTAATCGTTATTTTGGATGTGGTAGCCGTTTCTCAGGCTCCCTCTCCGGAATCGAATCCTAATTCTCTGTCGCCCGCTGTAACCATGGTAAGCGTTAGTTGGTAACGCTTTTTTGTAAGAAAGTAATAAGCTCAAAAGCGAAAACACACGTCTATCTGAAAGAAAACGTGGCGTCATTACGTTAGTAAAGCGAAGCGATTGCAACTCAAACTGCTGAAAAAAGCAAAATACATGTTGCGGCACTAGGAAAAAATATTGCGCAATCCCGCATAATTTCGTATTTTTATCGCATAATTTCGTATTTTTAGCGCATAATTTCCGAGAAAATCCTGCATCAAACCACGGGCCCTGTTACAAGGTACCAATAAACACATGTATGTATGCCTGTCTGTCTGTCTGTCTGTCTGTAATGCCCTTAACACTGATTTTTTAGGGCTGTACCAGACTATATTGACAAGTACAGGACGTTATAGGATCCGGAAGAAACAGACAACAGTAACAGAAGAGAAGTTCCCATCTGTTGTGCACTCCGGCAGGTTTCTCCTGTAAAATTGTGAGGTGTATAGACATTTAACTGCATCATGCAAAATGTTGCAAAAATGAAACAATTGGGGAAACAATTTAATTCCTGGAGGTTCGGAAAGGTAACAGATAAGAAAATGTGCCAAGGAAACCTTTTTCAAGTTTTTTCAAAACTAAAAAGGTCTGCTGGAACATCTATAGAAATGAAGCCTTAGAAGGATAAAGAACTAGATGTTGTTTATTTTAACAGAATTGCAGTCTATGGAATACTACAGCTGTTTTCATAACAACAGCTATACTATGAAAACCAGTAGAGTTGTAAAATGACGCTTCGAGATCCAGTCCCCAGCTAACGATTTTCTGTACCACGCGATCATTGTTTTGATGCACCATGTGGTCATTGTTTGGTATTAACGAACTTGAGATCGCTCACCTACTTTTTGATGCTTTAACGAGCAGTTACTCGCCGATTTCTTCGACCTCAAACAGGTCAAAAAACAAGAATACTTTCTCTTTTCTCCTGGCGAGGCCCCCCAGAGACAGGAAAGTGGAATTTACCAGCTGAATTGCTTCGATCACCCAGGAGAAATTCTTTGGGGTCGATGCTCGAAAAGACAATCACATAGTACATCAAAACAATGACCACGACCGTGCTACATAAAAACGTTGGCCTGGGACTGGATCTCGAAGCGTCGTTTTACCACTCTACTGGTTTTCATAGTAATTATAAAGCAACAAAGTAAGGTGAGGTATTTCATAACTTTGCTAACTGAACTCTGGTTTACAAAAGATGAAAATATAGTTTCCATTGAAATGCATAATATATGAAGGGTTATTTAATAACAAAATATTGCCCATATTTGGACACGGTATCAAACATCAAGTATAATAAGACTGACGGCATTGATTATGAAAAGTTTGACAATACTTGTGATATGATTAACAATTAATGAATTCCGCTGAGTATGATGTGGAGAATTATTCAGATCAAGGGGGCGGATAACACCCCCGAGATCCGAATAATTAACACTTATTGGATGAGGTTGAGCATGATAGTGAGATTTGTCAACGCCGAGGTTTGTGTTATCTGCCGAAGCGAAGCTGAGGCGGATAACACTAACTCGAGGCGTTGACAAATCTCACTATCATGAGAAAACCGAATTCAATAATTGTTTTATTATTCAGCAACAAGGAATTCTTACCTAGCTAAACGAAGTCGACGACGAGGCCTTGCAAGGCGAAACGGTTTTACGTCCATTAGTACTTTCCTCTTCGTATTCAATTCAAATAGCCATTGTTGTTTAGATATCCTGAGCAATGATCTCTCCGTAAAAAGCATAGCAGATTCAACGAGAATATTGGCTAAATTGGCTTTCGCTTCCGAAGTAAAAACCAACATGGCGGCCAAACCTATTGGCTTGCGTTATGACGTCATTAGAGTGCATCAATCCATCAATGTCTGTAGTATGACGTCATGCACTGCGCACCAACACGATTTCGCTGCGTACTCTTAGCCAATCAGAATCGAGATAGTGGCATGGCTGAATAATAATTATCCATATCATACGAAGCAATTTTTATTTGTTTCATTATTCATTCTAAATCAATTTCCCCGCTTTAATTATTTGAGAGAGCAGGCAGTTTACCAACCTGCCTACAAGCGTGTGAGGTCACATGTGCAATAATTTTCAACTTAGTACAATCTTTGACGTCATCAATGGAATAAGTCGCTCGACTTTAAAAACATCAAGAATTCGCCCGTGGCACTCAACCAATCAGAAGCGGGAAAATATGTTGAATGAATGGTTATCAAAATTAAGGAATTTGCATAAATCATGTAGATTGATTTTTTTTAATGTGGCAGAGAAATATCAAGAGAGATTTTACTAGTTTTCGAGCAATTATGAGCAAAAGTCGTCAAAAATACAGTTACTCAAAATTGTAAAACCTCTTGGCTTGATTTTGGTTTATTTTCAAACTACATGTAAACAAAAACTTGGGTTCGTTCCGCCATGGAATACTCATGGAAAGTGGGGAAATTTTATTTCAAAGTTCACCACCTGAAGTACAATAATATAGAAAAATCCCATGTAAAGTGAAAATGGGCAATTCCAGAAAATATATGTACCCCTACCACGGGCGGCACTAGTTTTTGACCCCCCCATGCATCCAGAATTTCCAAAATGGCTTACCCCCCCCCCCCCATGCAAATAAAATTCCTGAGAGGTTAGCCTAGCTTCGAGCTTCAAAAAAAAAAAACCCATGCAGGCAGAATTCCGAGCTTGAAACCCCGCCTCCCATTCAGAATTTCCAAATGCCGCGTCCCATTCAGAATTTTCCAAATGCCGCCGTCCCCGGGTTACATATATTTTCGGGAATTGCCCAATGCATGGAAGTAGTATTTCATGTTATGCAAACCTTTCAAACGATGCTAAAATTAAAGAAAATACTAGGTTTTATACTTTCTAGTAACCAATTTGTTTGGCGACACATTGCTCGAATGACTCGAAACACTAAAGAAAATTTCCTCTAAAATTTCGTCATTTTAGAGTATGAAGACTCAGTAGAAATTGGTAAGAACTTCCGATTGCTTGTTATAAATATTGCCTACAGGATGTTTTTTATTAGTATTGCTGGAGTTAGGGATTCATAGTCTAAAAACAATTTGATTATTTATTATGTCAAACTGTAAGTAACTGGAGACAATTTCAATAATTTTAGGCTAGGACCGTACCAAGTAATCTTGAGGTATTGGAAGTTTTCATATCACGATTACTGCGGTTTTCATAATTCTGCGAACTCTCGCTATTGATTTCCAACCGTAAAACCGCGTTCTGGCTTCCGTCAATCAAACTCGCGAGGTGTTCGTTGTTACTCTTTTCTGCTTTTTGATTGGCCGGTGCCTAAGCATTGCTTAAATGGCTTCCTGTCGCGACAGCAATGGTTACGTGCTGGCCAATCAAAAAGCACAAAGAGTAACGACGAAAAGACTCGGGAGTTTGATTGACGGAAGCCAGAAGGCGGTTTGACGGTTGGAAAACGTTAGCGAGAGTTCGCAGAATTATGAAAATCGCAGTAACTATTTCAAGTTTTGTGTAACAAGAAGCTTGAATGTTTGGCATTTGGGCAGTAGGACTGTTTTGCTGTTGGGGCACAGGTACCCCAATATGTTGAATCAATAAATAAAGATTTGTCTTCAGATTTTGTCTCGTGTTTCAATTTAACAGTAAATATATGGGCTCGCATTTACTGGTAGAACTTCGCGATGAAATAAAATGTCACAAATCCGTACCAGGGGTAGTACTCAATCAAAACTGGAGGAAATGGCCTGAAACTTAACATGACTATAAAGAAAAGTCTAAACAAGATGTAAGAATAGTATTCCCGGATTTTGTGACATTTTATTTCATCGCGAAGTTCTAGCAGTAAATGCGAGCCCATATATTTCAGTGGCGGATCCAAGGATTTTATCAAAGGGGGGGTTGCAGCAATAAGTTGGACTGGTTGACTGGTTATGACCCGTACTGAGTTCTACCCCCACAACCCACCCCTAGATCCGCCCCTGTATTTTCAACACGATACAAAATCTGAAGACAAATCTTTATTCATTCATTCAACATATTTCAATATAGAATACAACAATGTAGCTTGGGGTACCTGTGGTGAGGGCGAAAGGCAGTTGCAAACAATATCTGCACGCTTTCCCTGTTGAGAACCTCTGGAATTCGGTGGACGGGATGGAGCTAACCTGCTAGTACCGGTAGAGGTTACAACTTTTTGTCAGTCTTCTATTGTCTAGTTCGACAGGTAGAAGTCGAAATAAAGTTTGTCGGTTGTAAAATTCCACAGAAAAATTAACAGGTAGCCGCTCATCTAGAAATTCCATTGAAATTTACACACTCTGGTATCTATATTTCCTTTGAAATACCCACCTTTGAATTCCAAAGATCCTTCAGGGAGTATGGGAATGGTAGGGTGAAGTGTTGTTGTTGTTGTTGATGATGTTATTGTTGTTGTTGTTTGGATATGCCCGTAGTCGAGTAAGCACTCTCAATTGCATCGTGAGTAATCAGGACAAGATGGCAGAAATAATCAGCAAGCTTTAAATGTTCAATAGAATTAAAAAAATCCCGATATTTTCTTTTTTTTACATTTATAATAAGTGTAAAGAAGTATAAACTATAAACTCAAGTCAATAGTTTCTTGAGACGTTTTTTTTTTTTCTTCAGACAATCCATGTTAATTTAGCCGGTTTTAAGAATACAAAAATGTTTGTTTACCCAACTGTCACTCAAGCGTAGAATGTTCTTTATTTCCACACATCAATATTAATTAATTTTCTCGTGCATTACAAGAAAACAAAAGACATTGTTTCGCATAAGTGGCAGTTGGGAAAACAGACCTAGCAAAACCACAGGGCCCCCACTCAAGTGGAAAAGGTCTATAAATTCCGCCATTTGGTCCTGATTACCCATGATGCATCTGAGGCGTGAACTGGTCTATAACTCTATTGTTGTATCCCTAGCTTGTAGATAATAGCTTGTTCAGTGATTTTGCTCGTTTAGGCTCTTGTCATTTTACGCTATCAAAACCAATCGCTTGATGTCTTCGATCCAACTGGGCATTCTCTTGTTTGCAGGCCTAACATGAAATGCACGGATCACATGTCATCTAGCGTTCAACTAAAGAGCCTGTGTCAGCCGCCATTTTGATAGCATAGCAACATACCAAGTCGGAGAAAGCATCCATTTCCATCGGCTGATTTAGAGAATACAGAGCAATGTTCTTGATTGAATTCGGTAAATCAAATCTGAAACTTTGTTTCTAGATGTTTATTAAGAGATTTCTACACGTAGTTTGTCTTCTAATATCGAACGAAACACTAACAAAGGAGTGGCTGACACAGGCTCTTGGGGAGAGAATGGAGAGGCGGATTGGACGCGGATTGGGGAACAGTGGAGTTTATTACCACGGATTGTTGATTTCATACCACTTTTGCCGCCACCACAGTATTTAAATTGGTATCAAGTCGGTAAAACGAAATTAGCCTCGAGGAAAGGCTATCGAGGAACTCCAAATGTTAAAAAAATTTGCTCTACCCCCACAGGGGTCCCCTGTGGAAATTCCAGGCTCCTGTACAGCCCCTGTATCGGGGACAAAAAAAGAAAGGCCCTGCGGAAATTTCAGGGCCAAAAACAACGACTCCTGTGGAAACTCCAGGGTCAAAGACAATGACCCCTATGGAATTTCCAGATTCCTCAATAGGGGGTAATGGATATTAAATGCAACAGCCCATTTGATCGAGAATATTTCGCATCATAGATTTCTTAGGCCTAAAATAGCACAGATTCGACTATTTTGAAGGCACTCCTTGGCAAATGTGTTCCTGGGAATAGACTCCCTTCGTCTGCTTGCTCGCGTCCCTCCCCTCGCTTTGTTGTTGAGTTGTTGCGAAGGCAGCATTTTGCATTAAAATGACAAAAACTGGAAAATTTTAACTAGTTAACTTTATTAGGAATCGATACAAATGCAATCAAGTGTGATAAGCAAAGTCGGATACCCGTGTGGTGTATCATATGCTGTAAGAGTGAGCCCAAATAAATTACATTTAATAGAAAAATTATGAGTCATTCATCCTTAAATATCGTTGGACACAAGGGGCGTAGCTGGGGAGGGGTCCTAGTGGTGTACGCGACCACATCTTTTGGGGGCGAAAGTTATAGTAAAAAAAATCGACAAACCAGAGGGGCTCATGTTCCCACAGCCTTTGCTGTTCTCCCCAAACTTTCACGCGTGCTTCCATCAGGCTTACGCTGGTCCCAGGGTGAAGTTTCCGTGTTTTCGAACCTAGTTTAGTCGGATTTTGTTTATTTCAGTGGTACTGTAGTCCGTCTTGCCTCAGTGATTCTAGTCTTGCTCTGTTTCTTGCATTTTTCAATTTTCAATTTTTCAATTCAACATTGAACATTTTATAATTTAAGGTATGAGTATACCTTTGAGGGGAAAAAATTCGTATCACCTCACATTTACACCACAAACGTCGTTCATATATCATTTTAAAGCTAAAAGATTGGTCTATCTGATGAATACTTTTGTTTTCATTATATTGTAGGTGAACATATATTTTTTAGCTCTAAGGAAAAAAGTACCGACTTTCTTTAAAAAGTTCCATCTTCTTCCAATTAAATTGCACAGCTCCAAATATAAGCAAAATATATTCTTTAGAAGGCGATCTAAAAAAGGGTGTGCGGGATTTTTGATTTTCCTTTTAAAACATATTTTATGCTAATTTTTGTGTTAGCATTGCCAAAAATATATGTTTTCAACCTTTTTTACGTGATATTTCCGCAAATACGTAAAATATCAATAATCCCGCACCTTTTTTCAGATCGCACTCTAAGGAATACACAGGAACTCTTAAAAAGCAAAAATTGGTACTTTTCCTTTGAAGCACGAAACGACTAAAATAATCCATCAGATTACCGTTGCATAGAAATATACCACTTAGTAAGTAAGGCCGTCCTATAAGCTTTAAAACGATATATAATTGGCCCTTGTAGTGTAAATAATGACACGGTAGTGATTTTTTTTTTCCCGAAAAAGTATCCCTCGCGCAAAGGTATCACCCAGAGTAACATTTAAGGTATGAGTATTTTAATATTGAATTAAATAATGAAATCAATAATGGAATATTATGTACTACTAGCTGATGCCCGTGAAAAATTCACGGAGGGGGAAATTTATTTATTTTATTATTTTTTCGGCTTTATCCCTCGCTTAAAAAATAACTTGAATTAGAACTTAGCCCAAAGTCCCGGGGGGGGGGGGGGGGGGGGGGGACTCCCATATTTTTTGACCGAGGATGATCGTCGTATCTTTTAGGGGTTAAAATCACGGGGCCTTGGTCTCTTTTAGGGGTCAATCTTAATCTTCAATAAAATTAGGGAGATTGGTATCTTTTAGGGCCGAAATATGTGTCCAAATTGTTTTCTCTCATGATGGTGCTTCTAAAAACCGTGTAAGAAAGAGAGATTACTCGATGAGAAGACGATAAATTAGAAACAAACACGGAAATTTCTTGATGGGCATCTTTTACCTGTTACCTGTCTCCTTCGCGCCTACTTTGCACCCTACTTTGCACATAAGGCCTCATCTTTTAGGGTATCTTTTAGGGTAAGAAATTATTTGAGCCAGTCCATGGCCCGCCATGTTTGGTATCTTTTAGGGGTGAAACTGAAAATTTCCGACGATCATCCCCGGTCAAAAAATATGGGAGTCCCCCCCCCCCCCCCCCCCCCATCCCACTGGAGGGATTTCCTCCTTCTCTTCGGGATTGTGTCCTTCGTTTTGCGATAGAGCCGTCAGGATTTATACTTAGAGAATATTATTCACGACTTTCACGGATTTTGTTTTGTAAATGTGTCATTTCGACTTAGCGCGTGCTCCGTGGGAAGCAAGGTAGTGTGTACGTTTGTTGAAACTTGAATGGAAATTTTTCTCAGCTCAAATCTTTCAGGTTAGAATTATCCCTGCACATTCCTGTATGTAATCTGTAAGAGAACCATTTAGGTTTCAATGTCTTTTGTGCTTTCGGCTGCGCGAACTAAGTTCTTTTTTAGTTTCTGTGGGAGATTTTCCACATGGCGGCGATGGCGGCTTTGTCCCTCGCTTAAGAAATCGCTTGAATTAGAACTTTGCCCAGGGTGAATCTTTTCCAACAAAACACGCCCACGGTCCAGATTTCCACCTTCTCTTCAGGTTTGCGAACTTCGTTTGGCGGCACAGCTTCAGGGCTAAGCGGAGTGAGAGTGCGGACATGATTTCTCTTACGGTTAATATATAGATTTATAAAATGAATTTATAAAATGCATTTAGAAAATAACACCTATGTTGTATTGTGAATGTGCGCATTCTGATTGGTTAAAAAGCGTGTTTGAACACGATTGTCACGCGACGCTGTCGCGCGTGTGTATGTTATTTTCTAAAAGCAATAAAAATACTTTCTGCGTGCTCTCTGATTTCTTACAAACACTCGGGGAATGTTGGTCGAACTGATAAAACTTGAAAGACACTCGCCTTCGGCCGTGTCGTTCAAGTTTTGATCAGTTCTCCCAACATCCCCCTCGTGTTTGTAAGAAAGCAGAGAGCACGCGGAAAGTACTTTTATTGCTTAGGAAGCGGTCAAAACATTTGTACTCGAACGGAACCCGATTTTATCGTGGGAGGTGGTAGGTCCCGGGCTGTACCTACCCACCCGTTTTTTTCAATGCCCATTTTCTCCATGCTCGAGTAAGGGGTGTTGGATTTTATTGCATGGATGCGTTGCTCTCACTATAAAGAAGACGGTGCTGAGCCTATCGTTTGTATTAATTTATTATTTTACGATATATTTGCATTTAAAAATGGCCATTTTTTCCTAAAAGAAGGTTGGTTGCGGCATACACCACCCCATCGGGTCCCATTCGAGTACAGATGTTTTGACCACTTCCCTTAAATAAAAGATTCTCGCCTTCGGCTCGAATCTTTAGATGACAATAGAACAGGCCACTCATTTTATAAATGACTTATCAATAAAGCATTGATGAATAAAAGATTAATACGTTTATATCGCTGTTGATATAATACAGTATACAACTTTTACGAGGGGTTGCGTGACTTCGACCGTGGAGTCTTGGGATCGAGGCTGTACGTAGCTATGTTGTTTCGTAATAACACTAAGATCGTGTTGTTCGCTTCGTGTTTCTCGCATTTTCCGTCGATCCTTCATTGCCAACATGTCTATGAAAGCTGTAGTTATTCACGAGTACGGAGATACATCGAAACTACGCTATGAAGACGTGTCGAAGCCCCGTCCTCCAGTGAACGGAGAGGTAGGAAGATCCGGCAGTTCTCCCGTGTACGAACCTAAACAACTCACAAGCTGCGTCACAAAAGCTTCCTTTGTTTAGTAACGAATCTTGATGAAGGGAGAGCTGAACACAAAGGTGTTCTCTTGGAATGGTTCGTAAACGGCGGAACACCCGAAGATCCCGGGGAAAAGTGGGGGTCTCTGCATTTTATACTTGCCGTTTCCCATATGTCTAGGTCGAGCGGATATCTTTAGGGGGTACAAATATGAGAGCAAGGAAATTTTGGGATCTGATATCTTTTAGGGCGCCTAATCAAGCAACTTCAACCTCAATTTAAGAAAAAAGCTCTTTCAATTGGCATTTTCCGTGCTTTTAGGGGTTGTTCTGAAGATTGGCCACACCCATTTTGGTATCTTTTAGGGGTCAAATTCGTTTTTCTCAAATGAGCAACCCAGTCCGAAAAATATAGGAGTCCCCCTTCCCCACAATGCCCCTGTTATCTATCTATCTCCTGATCAAACTTTTACCGCATGCACATGAGAAAGAGATCATGCATGCTTATTTTGCTGATAAAGTCATGGAATGTTGTGCTCTAATGCATACATACATACATACACTTTCACTTTATTTACCCACGGATTAACTCTCAGTTACAGGTAGCTTAGTTACATGTATCTGGTTTCCAGGCTAACCGTGCAAATACAATTAAAACAGTATCTACATATTCTAAATAAAGAAGTAGTACTATGGTAAATTAAGAGCAAGACTTGACAGACTGATTACTTTTTAAAATGGCCTTGAAAGACCTTAGGGACTTTGCATTCCTAAGTTCTGGTTTCAGTTCATTCCAGAGTTTTGCGCCACTGTACTGCAGACTCCTTTTGAGATAGTTAGTCTTGGAGCCGGCAGTACTAGTTTATTCATTGTATCTCTTAAAAGTGGTTTATCATTGTCTGTACGATTAAGGAATGGTCCATGCTTAGCGTGCGTATATCCAGTTCTGGAAGCACGCGGATAGTTGAGAGAGCACGAAGGTCAAGAGTCGAGGCGTTAGCCGAGTGCGACTCTAGCTAGCTGAGTGCTCTCTCAACTATACAAGTGCTTCCAGAACTGGATATACGCACTGCTAAGTATGGACCATTGCTTTTATAACATAAACAACAAAGTTTCGCAAAATAAAGTTGGAAACAAAACGCACGCAAAACAACAATCCCCCTTAAACTTGCAAGAAAAATTTAAGCTTAAATCATGCTCAAACGGAAATAAAATGCGGTTGGAATTATAGAACTGGATATACACACGTACTGACAAATCTCTTCTCTCTTTTTAGCCGTTTTATTTACACTGTAAGTGGACTTTTCAAAAGCTAGTGGAAAATAATACATCGCTTTGTGAGGTGGAAAGTAATAAGCTTTACATCGCTTTCTTTTTCAACAACATCATTGCATTGAGCACTGAAATTTTACAAGGAAACCCTTTTCAAATTAAATGACAAAATCAAACTTGACTATTTCGTAGAAAATATAATGAAAACATAGTCTTTTCTGATTCTCATATTTTATTAGGCAATCATGGCATTGCAGAGAAAATAATACGAAGAAAATCGATAGCAGCGAAGGAAACCTTACTCGCCAAAAGAGAAATTGCAAACTACTAAATTTGAAGTAGCTCATTTCAGGGTTAAAAAACATTAATCCCAAACAAAATTAATTTGGATCAATTGATTTGCTTACCTGCTAACTTGTTCCTTTCACGAATTTTTCACATGACTGTTTTGTGGCTGCAGAAGTAGAAATTCTTCCGGACTTGAATAAACAGCACTCAAAACAGAGCCCTCAAAACTCGCACGAAAAGGAGCAAATTTTGCAAAAATAAACCTATTTATCAGTCATCGGATTCCGAAACTACATAAATCCATCTGAAACAGGTTCCTTTTCACTTGCTTTCAATTTCCAGAGCTTGTTTTAGATCCAGGGTGTTGTTTTTGACAGCTTTTGTGACATTGGCGAGCTCAATCTTGCCTCCCGTTTCGCTTGATTCCTAGTGTGACATACTTTCTATGGGAAATCTCTATGGTATATCCATTTCTTTCACATAGAAAATCAGCCAATCAGAGCGCGCGTTATATCGTGTCTATGTTATAATTATCATTATCATGCTTAATATGAATGATTTTATTAGGTACTTGTGCAGAATCAAGCATGTGGCGTCAACTTTCTAGATGTTGTCTTGAGGCAAAGTGGAGATTTGGATGCTCTTCCCAAGATCATGGGGGTAGAAGCTTCAGGAGTGGTTGAATCAGTTGGTGATGGGGTCTCAGGATTCAAAGCAGGAGATAGAGTGGCTTATGTTCATGTTGGCTCAGGTAATCAGGGGCATATCATATACAATAGCCCATTTAGCGGTTAAAAACGCGGCACTTTGAGAAGCCTGTATTTTACACCAAAGAGAGGCTCAAGCAGGCAATGTTTGTTCAAGCGCGCGTGTTGTTCAAAAATGGCGGGAAAGAAAAGTTGGGAAAGTTACATTTTCGCCCCTACTGGCAGGTAGATCACAATGACTTGCTACAGTGTAGTCACTAGGGAAAACAATGCCCACAGAGATCATTGCCCGCCTGAGCCTCTCTTTGGTGTATAATACATCGATTTTAATCGTGAAATGGGCTATTGTCTTTGTAAGCCACCACCGTAACTAAAATGTCAATAACCTACTACATGTACTATTATTTTATATGCTTACCAGAACTAAAATGTCAACTAGTTACTTGATATGCTTACTAATTCTCAGGGATGTCAACTCTCTCTGTTTTGGTGCCATACATGCATGCATAGTTACTAGAGGGAGAGTACTAACTAGCCCAAAAGCACAGTATTCTTTCTGAAATATCTTATTGTTAAAGGTCCATCACCAACCGACAGCCTTTGTATTTGCCAATCAGAGCAAA
This sequence comes from Scolanthus callimorphus, assembly GCA_033964015.1. NCBI lineage: Eukaryota > Metazoa > Cnidaria > Anthozoa > Actiniaria > Edwardsiidae > Scolanthus > Scolanthus callimorphus. The sequence goes on from CM066911.1 coordinate 40,340,439, forward strand.
ACAATGGATAAATTAAAAAAAAAAAGAAAACGGGGCACAAAGGCTCCCGTTTGATGGTGAGCCTTTAAGGCTGAAGGGAAAGGGGGAGGGTGGTACTGCTTTGAGACCCTTTTCCAGGTATTTTAGGTATAATTCTTTTTTTTTTAATCAGGTGCATTTGCTGAATACTCCAAAGTTCCAGCCAACAAACTAGTACCAGTCCCTAAGGATATCACTCTGGAACAGGCTACCATAGCCATGGCCCAAGGAATGACGGCAAACTATTTAGTCAACTCGATTGGCCCCCTGCAGCCTGGAGATAACGTCCTTATACATGCCGTAGCAGGGGGAACAGGTTCCTTACTGTGTCAAACAGCTAAGCTTGCAGGTAGAGACTAGAGCTGGTGGTGGCACCATATTACTAAGCGACGCCATTTTTACTACCATATTACATGTTTGCACTTTCAATGAAAGAAACACATACAAATCAATGGAGTATTAGGCATTGCCAGTGTGTTGGACAACTAAGTTCATGGCTCTTTATTGGAATAAGGTTAGCATCTTTGTTGACCTCAGCACATTAAGCTGTCCAGACCTTCTTCTTTGTAGCCTGTGAAGCCTCAACCCCTATTCTCAAGGGCTGTCATAAAATGAACATTTGTAGGCCATGCTTGCAAACATAAAACGTATTACTTTTAATCTATTATGTTTATTTTGTCAGGTGCTTTTGTCATTGGCACTTGTAGTACACAAGCTAAAGCAGACAAAGCAAAGGCAGCAGGGGCAGATGAGGTGATACTTTACTCACAAGATGACTTTGTAAAGGAGACCATGAGAATTACCGATGGCAAAGGCGTCAGAGTGGTTTATGATTCAGTAGGGAAAGACACATTTCTAAAAGGTATTCATTCTTTGCAAGCATTTCCTCCATTTTTCAGTGCCCCAGCTCTTTTCAGCATTGCAGCTCAGTGGTAACCATTGATGCACAACTAGATTCACTATGTTCATTACCAGGACGTTTAAAGGAAAAATTGGCCCATAGCCAGTAGAACAAAATCCTGCCAGAATGCCAGTTGGAACTGGTGCAGCTTTTCCAATGTATATGTTAATAGATGTGTCTTCTATAAGTAAACCATTTTCACTGGTCCCCAGGGGGTGGACTCCCATATTTTTGGGACGGGGGTGCTCGTCGTATCTTTTAGGGTTTAAAATCAGGCTTCTGGTACATTTTAGGGGGTAAAATTCGAAAACTTGCAATTTTTTCTAGATAGGTACCTGTTAGAGGTCCGTTCTAGCAAATCACACTTGTTGGTAGCCTGAATTTCAGACGTATTTTCAATCGTAAAAAATACGAGAGAAAATTACGAGGGAAAGGGTCAAAATCAACTAAGCGACGCCATTTTAGGTACCTTTTAGGGGTAAAATAGAAAGTCCCCCCCCCCCCCCCCGGGCACTGGTCTCATTGTGCTATATAAGTTACGGAAAGGAGACCTGGCAGAGCTCCTGAATGCGAGCACGCCAGGTCAGCACACACAAAAAGACGTAAAAGCACTGCTACCCGTACCAGGGGCACCTCCTTACCACGGGAGTAGCGACAAACTTAGAATTATATTCATGAGTTCGTGCCTTATATACGCACTAATTAGGCCAGTGAAAATAGCGCCCACATAAAATATCTGTAATTAACTGGGTTCGTGTCTATTAATTTACCTTAGGGTCATTCAGTATGATACAAAAGTGAGTGACTAGAACTTCAGAAAAAGTCAGTTTTGACAAATAATTATTGATTTTATTAATAATTTGTCGTTATTAACCCATTCTGGAATTCCAGAGATCCACAACCGGGGGAGGCGTCTTTTTGTGCGACTTCAGCCGACTTTATTTTAAACCATTTACTTATTATTACCTTTCAGGCTTCGACTGTCTCGCCACTCGGGGCATTATGGTGAGTTACGGGATGGCCTCGGGCCCTCCCCCGGCAGTCGAGATGAGCACCCTTGGAAAAGGGTCCTTCACTGTAATAAGGCCCTCAATGTTCGATTACACCGCTACAAAAGAGGATTTATTTTCACGTAGTAATGAAGTCTTCAATCTTATCAGAAAAGGAGCGTTAAAGTTTGAAAAACCTGTTGTGCTACCGCTCTGTGAAGTCAGAAAGGCGTTTGAGATCATTGAAGGGAGACGTACCACGGGAAAAATTATTCTGGTGCCCCAACAGGAGTAGATAATCCAGGAGTGCGTATATGTAACATTTTCATGAGCTAAGGGATATTTTAAGAATCACCTCATACACAAAGAAAAAGTTAGCTAAATGTGATAAAAAATAATGTTGACTTTAAAAATTAATTGTTTTGTATATAAAACATAGCCTGTCCGCAGGCTCTCTTTGTTTCTGTTGAAGTTTTCGTTTTTTATTGGGCGCGCGCGCGCACGTTTTGAGGCTGTTTTTTTGGTAGTTAGAAGCTTTTTGAGAGTTTTCGAGTACATGAGAGTCTACATTTAGAGTCCACAGGAAACCCACAAAAACGAGAGTGTGCAGAAATCCCATACGAACGTGCGCGCTCGAGTTGCAATTCCCGGCGTGCTCTGACACCAGAAGAGAGCCTGCGGGGAGGCTAATAAAAACATCTACTAAGACCCCGGTTAGACTGGTCCGGACGGATTTTTGACCGGGCGAATTTTGTACCTGGGACACCTGTTTACGCGGTACCGTGTGAACAGAAGCCGTGAGTGGGACAGAATCCGCCCGGTCAAAACTTCGTTCGGAACCGTGTAAACGGGGTCTAAGTTTGCTGCTGCCAATACAGTAGAATAAATAACAATAATAATAATGATGATGTTTTAGGGGCATTTCACAAAGTCTCAATGCTCTTACAATTAAAAGTATAATATACAATCAATTAACAATCAATAATATAAATTTCGGTTTTTACAAAAGTTGGTGCAAACTAAATCACTGTAACTGCACTATGCACAGAAAAAAGTTGTTGCTTTTGAATTTATCGATTTTTACAAATATTCTAAAAACAAGAAAAATATTGTAGCTATAGAAAAGATTGAATACAAGAATAAAATAAAAAATTAAAATTAAAAATTATAAGCAATACAACTAGCAACTAAAAAACCCAAGTACAATACTAAAAAATACTAAAAATGTATAAGCAATACAACAAGCAACTATAAAAACCAAGTACAATACTAAGAAAAACTAAGAGAACTGTTTAAAAAGATTCCATAGTTTAGGTGCGCATGCTGAAAAAGCTCTATCTCCATAATAAATTGTGTTGGTTTTGGGGACGGTTAATAGAGATAGGCTAGAAGATCGCAAAGTACGTATAGGTTGGTAGCGGTGAAGAAGTTCAGAAACATATCGAGGAGCTGCGCCATGAAGTGCCTTATAAGTTAGAAGGAGGATCTTATAGATAATCCGCGATTCAACAGGTAACCAATGTAGGTTACGAAGGACAGGAGTGATATGCTCATACTTTTTTGTACGTGTAACCAGCCTCGCCGCTAGGGGTGACCGTCGGGAAACTCGAATTTTGACCCTAAAAAATACCTGGTCGGAAAAAATTTCCACCCTAAAAAATACCCCTCAGTCTGAAAATACCCTAAAAAAACACCAACAATTTTGATAGATTAAATTATTCTGGCCGTTTATTTATATACATCAAATGTATCCTCTCGACTTTCAAAAACACTACCTTAGTTGCGTGAGAACCCCCTAAAAAATACCTCTTTTTCTTACTATACCGTTTTTTATTTTTGAACCCCTAAAAAATACCAGATCGCCGATTTCAACCCCTAAAAAATACGACGGTCACCCCTGCTAGCATTCGAATATAGGGAGTCGTCGTCCAGAAGTTTTCCTATTTATTTCTTGCCCTAAACTGTCAGAAAGTTCGCCAAAACTTGCAGGTTTTGGAGAGAATCGCTGTTCTTGTAGGCCGCAATCTTTGTTTTGGCCCCAGGAGCCCGGAAATTCAAACACAGGTAGCCCGCGTCACGCACGGGCTGGCATTGACAAAAACGACACGCTTATCTTGATATGACACACGCTCCTGGACATAGACAAAGATTTCCATCAGTGAGATGTTTTTCCATGACGGGGGGGATTAGCTCAAATGGTAGAGCGCCCGCTTAGCATGCGGGAAGTACCAGGATCGATACCCGGATTCTCCAAACCTTTTTTTCGATGGTTCAGTGCTATCGATCGTACATCTGATGCGCTGCGATTATAGCAATTTCGTTCCCCTTTCGTCAATCTGTACAGATGGTATCGTGGCCGAGCGGTGAAGCGGCCAAGGAATGTACGACTTTGTTTCTACTTTCATTGTTTCTACTTAGAACAACGAGCTGGCAACGTTGTCTTTCTTGACATTCGCTAGTAACCAAACAAAAAGAAACCGGCTTTTACTGTGCGAACCGGGCCATCCTGTTAAACGTTTGTCATTTAGAGATTCAAGCCATTTTAAGTCTTTCAAGGCGCTGCAGTTTTAAATCTGGCTTTAATAAGTTGTTTCACTAAAAGATGCATTTTAGAAAACACGGCATTCATGGAAAGCAGGCATACTATTATTATCATTCGTTTATTTTGTAGTGTAGTAGTCTTAAATATATATAGCTTAGCAAGTAGTTTTTGTAATATAGTTACCATTTTATATGAAGTCCTGATGTCAAAACCGTGTCAAAATAAAGTTACCTTGTTACTTGTTGGTTTTAGGCACCAGTCTCGAAAGAGGCCACGTGAGCTCGATTCCCACCGTTGCCACTAGACAAATGTCGTGTCTACCGGATGCGCGCATTTGAAAAGAGAAAATGTGGGAGGAGGCTGCCTACAGTTTTTCTTGAACTTAGTGTCTCAACTTTGAACGACCACAATTCTGAAACGGATTTGAAATTTTGACCATCTGCTGTGGAGAGATCAAAGTTCAAGATGATGCACGATTTATTGTTATCAGAGTTTCCATAGCAACGAAGGGGGGTCACTTTTTAATCATAGCAAAAGCTCCACAATTCGATCTAAACTTTTAAAATGACACATCAAGCGCTTCTTAGCTTTAGAATCTTGAGCGGAACTAGGAAGAAGGTGGTGAACTTTAGAATTTTACCAGGCGCTATCCGCGACGTCAATTTTTTTGTTACGCGGACAGCATCTAGCTAATTTGGTGAATTTTAAGTTAAGAGCGCGAGAAAAAAAATTCGCCATCAGGAACTTTCTCTGGAGCCTTAGTTTGTTCGAAATGATATTTTGCGAAATTGCTCAAAAATTTGCAATTTATAGCAATCAAATTTTACAAAGTCGTACATTCCTTGACCGCTTGACCGCTCGGCCACGATACCATTTGCACAGAAAGGGGAACGAAATTGCTATAATCGCAGCGCATCAGATGTACGATCGATGGCACTGAACCATTGCAAACATTTTACCGCCAGACGACAGAGCGGAAATGACCAAAAATGAAATGTCTAACTTCGCCATATTTAAATATATAAGCTCAAAGAGTTTCTATGACCAAAAGCATAATTCCAAATTTTCAAGAAATTTGAAGAATATGAATTTTAGATATGATTGAACAAAGTTTGCAGAATTCCTGATCAAAGTACCAATTCTCCCATAAAATGGCACAGAAACCAAAGTTTAAAGCCTAATATCTCAAAGACGGATCCATTAGAAAAAAGTCATTTTTGATATTTTGTTTCTAATAAGACAAGGAGTCTGTATGCAAAAAATCAAGCTTTTCTGAGTTAACCTGACCTTATTATTTGAAATTTAGTGATCTAAACAGGTCATTTCCGCTCTGTCCCGCCAGACTAGACTTTTGAGGTCATCTAAAGACCTCCTTCGCCTGGTTGAGCCTGCCTTTAATATGAAAACATATGGTCAGCACGCCTTCTCTACCGCGGCTCCAAGGCTCTGGAACAAGCTACCCTTCGATATCCGTGCTTCTTCCAACGTCGAAACGTTTAAGTCAAAACTAAAAAACGTTTCTTTATAAGAAGGCCTATTACTAATGTAATGCTATCATTTTTATTGCTTATTTTTAGCATTTTTAGTCCTGAGAAATGTAATGATTTGCTTATTTCTTTTTATTATTATCTAATGTTTATGTCGATCACATTTTTTAATTTTAAGTAATTTTAGTTTATTTCTTTTTATTTCTTTGTAAAGCGCCTAGAACAGCAATGTATAGGCGCTATATAAGCTATTTTATTATTATTATTATTATTATTATTATTATTATTATTATTATTATTATTATTATTACCATCGAAACTTGTGCTGCGCGCAGACAATCAGGCACGACATTCGCCAATCCGTACAGATGGTAGCGTGGTCGCGAGCGGTCAAGGCACCATGTATGAGACACAAGTCTCGAAAGAGAGACGCGGGTTCGAGGCTTTTATGCCCAATGTGCGCATTTGGGAGTTGAAAAAAGAACATTTGTGGATACAAATGTCTGTGTTTTTTGCCTGTTTGCTGATAGAAACATTGCGCAACGAACACATGACATCTGCCTTGCATGAGAAAAAAAATAATCACTGGAGAATCCGAGTATCGATCCCGGTACCTCCCGCATGCTAAGCGGGCGCTCTACCATTTGAGCTAATCCCCCGCTGGTTTTAGGCACCAGTCTCGAAAGAGGCGTGGGTTCGAATCCCACCGCTGCCAGTGGATATAGTGGTTTCAATAAAATTTGTCACCCAAAAGACTAAAGCCTACAAGCTGTGTCGGCGCCAAGCCTTGCGAGTCATTTGTTGTCTCACGTGCTTATCAAAATTCAATTCGATTTACGCGCGTGTTGGGAACATTGGAAATTTAGACGGCGTAGTGTGGACGGAAGGCACAACCGTATAAAAAATTAGCCGTTTTCAAATTTAGCCGGCGTAGTGTGGACCGGGCCTCAGTACTGAGTACAGCATTAAGCTGTCCATTTTACTTTTCACGCTTTTCCTTTGTCAAGGAGGAAATCAAATACTGACGTGGTATTTTGTGAGATGATTGCATGAGACCTGAACTACTGAAACTCCGATGGAATATTCTGTAGAACAAATATCTAAAGAAAGAAATATTTATTCTATTCAGAATATTCTATTCTGTTTTCCGTCCGTCCGTTTTTGCTAGTCATCCTACACCTTCGAAGGTATAATGAAAGTAAATTATCGGAACGCTCGCGTAAAAATTCAAAAGACGCGCTTATTAATAATTAGTAATACATCTTCAGAAAGCTTCAAAATAAAAATTCAATTGAACATTCGATTGGAACGAAGTACAATCATTATAATTGTAACTGTCTTTATTTCATTTCTTTGAGAAGCGAACTCTTTGAGCAAAATAGACACACAATGCTAATTGTATCATCCAAACAATTTTGAGGGAAATTAGATTTTGGGTTGTGACCGTGAAATGTCAAATTTTGCTGAGCTTTGGCTAAAATTTTTATCAGACATTCGCTCTTAAGAATGCACATTTTTAGATGCCAGTGCAATTCTCTCACTCGAATTCGGAAACACGTTAAAGTCTAAGGTCGACTTCACTCATCGCGCGCGGCATTATTGACTCATGGAGAATATTTGTTATTCAAAGCACGAATGACCCACAATACTTGGCGCCGACAGCTTGTAGGCTTTAATCTTTGGGGTGACAAACTTTATTGAAACCACTATATCTATTTTTGCGCGCATTTGAAGCGAGCGAAAGCGAACACAAAAGTGAAACAGACCTGAAAAGCGTGCAGGAAATGAATGATAACGCATCTTGCATCAGAACAAAAGAAAAAGAATAATTGGAGAATCCGGGTATCGATCCCGGTACTTCCCGCATGCTAAGCGGGCGCTCTACCATTTGAGCTAACCCCCCGTCATGGAGAAATAGAATCATTGTTAACGATGATGGAATTTGTGTCCTAAAAAAATGTACTACGGAGCGCGAGATGGCGCCGCAGTTTTGTCATGCGCGCAAGACTAATGAAAAAAAGACATACTTCCACAAGTGCTCTCCCCGAGCAAAAATCCCTCTCGCACACCCCAAACGCGCGAAAGAAAGAGACTGATACTCATTTTAGGGCACACATTTTTATTTCCTTCTCGTTTTACATTACATAGGAAATGGATGATAAGCTATCTTATGCGAGAAAAGAAAAGCTTGGAGAATCCGGGTATCGATCCCGGTACCTCCCGCATGCTAAGCGGGTGCTCTACCATTTGAGCTAATCCCCCGTAATGGACTTCACAATTCACTGGTGGAATATATCTACTCTATGGACCGGAGCACGTGTAGGTCGCTGTACCGATAACGCTGCGCATCCAGCTATTTTGTCCTTGGATAACCCCTCACACGGTAGCGTGGCCGAGCGGTCTAAGGCTGCGTACACACTTGGTGCCCGGGCACAGCACCCGAGCACGGGCACTAATGTGAACACTCCAGTTTTTCGAGTGCCCAAGCCCAAATCCCGGCACAGCACTGGTGCCCGAGTACAAGGTCCGGACCTTGTACTCGGGCACTGCTAGTGCCCGGGCACCAAGTGTGTACGCAGCCTAAGGCGCTTGTTTTAGGCACCAGTCTCGAAAGAGGCGTGGGTTCGAATCCCACCGCTGCCAGTGGATGTCTAATTTTGCGCACATTTGGTACAAGTGGATGTAGAAGCAAACAACAAAACGGTTTCTTTTTGTTTTTAGTCAATTTGATTTAACAGCGAATGGCAAGAGAGGAGATCTTACTAGTCCGTTTGCTCCAAGTAGAAACAATGACAGAGGGCGATCGCTCAAAGTCTTACTTCCTCATGGCTTGGTCGCAAATGTTTTTTATCGTGCGCACACTGCACAAGTTTCTATGGTTCAGCGATACCGTTCGCGGCACGTCAGACGCGCTCCACCTCTAGCCATTTCGTTCCTCTTCGTTTAGTACAGACGGTAGCGTGGCCGAGCGGTCTAAGGCGCTGGTTTAAGGCACCAGTCTCGAAAGAGGCGTGGGTTCGAATCCCACCGCTGCCATGAGAGGCTTCATTTTTGGCGGATGCGCCATTTAGAAAAGTATATGATTCACAGACACCAAAGTCTGTTTGTTTTTGTGTTTCGTTAAAAAATTATTGCAATCTTGCCTTATAAAAGTCAAAGAGAAGTGAAAAACCCGGGCAATGATAGCGGTACCTCCCGCATTCTAAGCGGGCGCTCTACCATTTGAGACGATCCTCCGTGATGCAGAAACCAAAACCCTGTGAGCGACATGTAACCTTGCGTCACGTAACGGAGCGCGTGAAGGTAGTGTAGGTATTGCGCGCAAGTACAAACTTTATATGAGACAATCCTCAAAAAGCGCGAGCGAAAGCGAACGCAAAAATGAAACAGACCTGAACAAGCGTGCAGGGTATGAACGATAACGAATCTTGCATGAGAATCATGAGAGCAAAGAAAAGGAATTTGAAAATCTCTCTCGCACACCCGAGACGCGCGAAAGAAAGAGAGTAATACTTGTTTTAGGGCGCACATTTTTATTTTCTTCTCGTTTAACATTACACAGGAAATGGGCGATAAGCTATCTTATGCGAGAAAAGAAAAGTTTGGAGAATTCGGGTATCGATCCCGGTACCTCCCGCATGCTAAGCGGGCGCTCTACAATTTGAGACGATCATCCGTGATGCAGAAACTAAAACCTTGTGAACGACATGCAACCTTGCGTCATGTAACGGAGCGCGTGAAGGAAGTGGAGGTATTGCGCGCAAACTGAAACTTTATATGAGACAATCCTCAAAAAGCGCGAGCAAAAGCGAACACAAAAATTAAACAGACCTGAACAAGCGTGCAGGAAATGAATGATAACAAAAGAAAAATAATAATTGGAGAATCCGGGTATCGATGCCGGTACTCTACCATTTGAGCTAATCCCCCGTCATGGAGAAATAGAATCATTGTTAACGATGATGGAATTTGTGTCTTTAAAAAATGTACTACGGAGCGCGAGATGGCGCCGCGGTTTTGTCATGCGCGCACGACTAATGAAAAAAAGACATACTTCCACAAGTGCTCTCCCCGAATAAAAATCCCTCTCGCACACCCGAGACGCGCGAAAGAAAGAGACTGATACTCATTTTAGGGCACACATTTTTATTTCCTTCTCGTTTTACATTACATAGGAAGTGGATGATGAGCTATCTTATGCGAGAAAAGAAAAGCTTGGAGAATCCGGGTATCGATCCCGGTACCTCCCGCATGCTAAGCGGGCGCTCTACCATTTGAGCTAATCCCCCGTCATGGACTTCACACTTCACTGGTGGAATATATCTGCTCTACGGACCGGAGCACGTGTAGGTCGCTGTACCGATAACGCTGCGCATCCAGCTATTTTGTCCTTGAATAACCCCTCGCACGGTAGCGTGGCCGAGCGGTCTAAGGCGCTGGTTTTAGGCACCAGTCTCGAAAGAGGCGTGGGTTCGAATCCCACCGCTGCCAGTGGATGTCTAATTTTGCGCACATTTGGTACAAGTGTATGTAGAAGCAAACAACAAAACGGTTTCTTTTTGTTTTTAGTAAATTTGATTTAACAGCGAATGGCAAGAGAGGAGATCTTACTAGCCCGTTTGCTCCAAGTAGAAACAATGACAGAGGGGCGATCGCTCAAAGTCTTACTTCCTCATGGCTTGGTCGCAAATGTTTTTTATCGTGCGCGCACTGCACAAGTTTTTATGGTTTAGCGATATCGTTCGCGGCACGTAAGACGCGCTCCACCTCTAGCCATTTCGTTCCTCTTCGTTTAGTACAGACGGTAGCGTGGCCGAGCGGTCTAAGGCGCTGGTTTAAGGCACCAGTCTCGAAAGAGGCGTGGGTTCAAATCCCACCGCTGCCATGAGAGGCTTCATTTTTGGCGGATGCGCCATTTAGAAAAGTATATGATTCACAGACACCAAAGTCTGTTTGTTTTTGTGTTTCGTTAAAAAATTATTGCAATCTTGCCTTATAAAAGTCAAAGAGAAGTGAAAAACCCGGGCAATGATAGCGGTACCTCCCGCATTCTAAGCGGGCGCTCTACCATTTGAGACGATCCTCCGTGATGCAGAAACCAAAACCCTGTGAGCGACATGTAACCTTGCGTCATGTAACGGAGCGCGTGAAGGTAGTGTAGGTATTGCGCGCAAGTACAAACTTTATATGAGACAATCCTCAAAAAGCGCGAGCGAAAGCGAACACAAAAATGAAACAGACCTGAACAAGCGTGCAGGGTATGAACGATAACGAATCTTGCATGAGAATCATGAGAGCAAAGAAAAAGAATTTGAAAATCTCTCTCGCACACCCGAGACGCGCGAAAGAAAGAGAGTAATACTTGTTTTAGGGCGCACATTTTTATTTTCTTCTCGTTTAACATTACACAGGAAATGGGCGATAAGCTATCTTATGCGAGAAAAGAAAAGTTTGGAGAATCCGGGTATCGATCCCGGTACCTCCCGCATGCTAAGCGGGCGCTCTACAATTTGAGACGATCATCCGTGATGCAGAAACTAAAACCTTGTGAACGACATGCAACCTTGCGTCATGTAACGGAGCGCGTGAAGGAAGTGGAGGTATTGCGCGCAAACTGAAACTTTATATGAGACAATCCTCAAAAAGCGCGAGCAAAAGCGAACACAAAAATTAAACAGACCTGAACAAGCGTGCAGGAAATGAATGATAACAAAAGAAAAATAATAATTGGAGAATCCGGGTATCGATGCCGGTACTCTACCATTTGAGCTAATCCCCCGTCATGGAGAAATAGAATCATTGTTAACGATGATGGAATTTGTGTCTTAAAAAAATGTACTACGGAGCGCGAGATGGCGCCGCGGTTTTGTCATGCGCGCACGACTAATGAAAAAAAGACATACTTCCACAAGTGCTCTCCCCGAATAAAAATCCCTCTCGCACACCCGAGACGCGCGAAAGAAAGAGACTGATACTCATTTTAGGGCACACATTTTTTTTCCTTCTCGTTTTACATTACATAGGAAATGGATGATAAGCTATCTTATGCAAGAAAAGAAAAGTTTGGAGAATCCGGGTATCGATCCCGGTACCTCCCGCATGCTAAGCGGGCGCTCTACCATTTGAGCTAATCCCCCGTCATGGACTTCACACTTCACTGGTGGAATATATCTGCTCTACGGACCGGAGCACGTGTAGGTCGCTGTACCGATAACGCTGCGCATCCAGCTATTTTTTCCTTGGATAACCCCTCACACGGTAGCATGGCCGAGCGGTCTAAGGCGCTGGTTTTAGGCACCAGTCTCGAAAGAGGCGTGGGTTCGAATCCCACCGCTGCCAGTGGATGTCTAATTTTGCGCACATTTGGTACAAGTGTATGTAGAAGCAAACAACAAAACGGTTTCTTTTTGTTTTTAGTCAATTTGATTTAACAGCGAATGGCAAGAGAGGAGATCTTACTAGCCCGTTTGCTCCAAGTAGAAACAATGACAGAGGGGCGATCGCTCAAAGTCTTACTTCCTCATGGCTTGGTCGCAAATGTTTTTTATCGTGCGTGCGCTGCACAAGTTTCTATCGTTCAGCGTGACGTTCACGGCACGTCAGACGCGCTCCACCTCTAGCCATTTCGTTCCTCTTCATTTCGTACAGACGGTAGCGTGGCCGAGCGGTCTAAGGCGCTGGTTTAAGGCACCAGTCTCGAAAGAGGCGTGGGTTCGAGTCCCACCGCTGCCACGAGAGGCTTCATTTTTGGCGGATGCGCCATTTAGAAAAGTATATGATTCACAGACACCAAAGTCTGTTTCTTTTTGTGTTTCGTTAAAAACTTATTGCAATCTTGCTTTATAAAAGTCAAAGAGAAGTGAAGAACCCGGCAATGATAGCGGTACCTCCCGCATTCTAAGCGGGCGCTCTACCATTTGAGACGATCCTCCGTGATGCAGAAACCAAAACCCTGTGAGCGACATGTAACCTTGCGTCATGTAACGGAGCGTGCAAGGGTATGAACGATAACGAATCTTGCATGAGAATCTTGCATGAGAGCAAAAGAAAAACAATTTGAAAATCTCTCTCGCACACCCGAAACGCGCGAAAGAAAGAGAGTGATACTTATTTTAGGGCACACATTTTTACTTACTTCTCGTAAGTAAATCTCTCTCATTTTTATTTCCTTCTTGTTTTACATTACACAGGAAATGGATGATAAGCTATCTTATGCGAGAAAAGAAAAGCTTGGAGAATCCGGGTATCGATCCCGGTACCTCCCGCATGCTAAGCGGGCGCTCTACCATTTGAGCTAATCCCCCATCATGGACAAACACTTCACTGGTGGAATATATCTGCTCTATGGACCGGAGCACGTGTAGGTCGCTGTACCGATAACACTGCGCATCCAGCTATTTTGTCCTTGGATAACCCCTCACACGGTAGCGTGGCCGAGCGGTCTAAGGCGCTGGTTTTAGGCACCAGTCTCGAAAGAGGCGTGGGTTCGAATCCCACCGCTGCCAGTGGATGTCTAATTTTGCGCACATTTGGTACAAGTGTATGTAGAAGCAAACAACAAAACGGTTTCTTTTTGTTTTTAGTCAATTTGATTTAACAGCGAATGGCAAGAGATGAGATCTTACTAGTCCGTTTGCTCCAAGTAGAAACAATGACAGAGGGGCGATTGCTCAAAGTCTTACTTCCTCATGGCTTGGTCGCAAATGTTTTTTATCGTGCGCGCGCTGCACAAGTTTCTATGGTTCAGCGATATTGTTCGCGGCACGTCAGACGCGCTCCACCTCTAGCCATTTTGTTCCTCTTCATTTCATACAGACGGTACATACATACATACATACAGCTTTATTTTACAACGCTGGCCATTTCAATGGTGCATTGTGCACACACTGATTTCCAAATGGGGCGTTGACAAAAAAAGAGTACATAGGTTACAAAGATAAAAAAGACAATACAATTAAAACATAGAACTATTAAGAATCCCCGAAAGCACAGTGCACCATCATTCGGCATCCCTTTTCAGCAAACGCTTGAAAGAGGCTAATGTATTAGCCTGTTTGGTCGCTTTACTAAGACTGTTCCATAGCATTGCCCCACTATAGCTGAAACTGCGTTTCAGGAAATTGGTCTTAGGTTTTGGGAGGGCTAGGTCTGTATCCCTGCTTCGGAGGTTATATCTATCTTGGCGATCTTCAGTCTTGAGAAATAAATTTCGTAAGGTTGGTGCACTTTGATCGTTTAAGATTTTATATATCAAAATCGATTTTAGATTTATTTGCCTTTTATTCAAAGATTGCCATCCCAGCCCTCGGAGAACGTCTACAGACCTCTGTTCATACCTCGCGCCAGTTACTACACGTGCTGCACGTGCCTGCAGCTTTTGGAGTTTATCTGCGAGGGTCTTTCCACAGGTATCCCAAACTGGCGCGCAATAATCTAGATAAGGCTGAACAAGGCATCTATAGACGCTCTCAAGCGAGCTGGCCGGGACAAATGGTTTAATACGTCGAATTGCGCCTATCCCTGCACTGGCTTTTTTACACACATTTTCAATGTGCTTATCGAATTTCAAATTTTCATCAATTTCAACGCCAAGGCACTTCTGTGAATTTACCCTTGAAATCGTTTTGCCATCAATACAGACAGAAGACTGAAGATCGTTACTCTTATGTTTAATGTAGCGGTAGCGTGGCCGAGCGGTCTAAGGCGCTGGTTTAAGGCACCAGTCTCGAAAGAGGCGTGGGTTCGAGTCCCACCGCTGCCATGAGAGGCTTCATTTTTGGCAGATGCGCCATTTAGAAAAGTATGTGATTCACAGACACCAAAGTCTGTTTCTTTTTGTGTTTCTTCTGTTCGTTAAAACATTATTGCAATCTTGCTTTATAAAAGTCAAAGAGAAGTGAAGAACCCGGGCAATGATAGCGGTACCTCCCGCATTCTAAGCGGGCGCTCTACCATTTGAGACGATCCTCCGTGATGCAGAAACCAAAACCCTGTGAACGACATGCAACCTTGCATTATGTAACGGAGCGCGTGAAGGTAGCGTAGGTATTGCGCGCAAACTGAAACTTTATATGAGACAATCCTCAAAAAGCGCGAGCAAAAGCGAACACAAAAATTAAACAGACCTGAACAAGCGTGCACGAAATGAATGATATTAACGCATCTTGCATCAGAACAAAAGAAATAGAATAATTGGAGAATCCGGGTATCGATCCCGGTACTTCCCGCATGCTAAGCGGGCGCTCTACCATTTGAGCTAATCCCCCGTCATGGAGAAACAGAATCATTGTTAACGATGATGGAATTTGCGTCTTAAAAAAATGTACTACGGAGCGCGAGATGGCGCCGCAGTTTTGTCATGCGCGCACGACTAATGAAAAAAGACATACTTCCACAAGTGCTCTCCCCGAACAAAAATCCCTCTCGCACACCCCAAACGCGTGAAAGAAAGAGACTGATATTCGTTTTAGGGCACACATTTTTATTTCCTTCTCGTTTTACATTACATAGGAAATGGATGAAAAGCTATTTTATGCGAGAAAAGAAAAGCTTGGAGAATCCGGGTATCGATCCCGGCACCTCCCGCATGCTAAGCGGGCGCTCTACCATTTGAGCTAATCCCCCGTCATGGACTTCATACTTCACTGGTGGAATATATCTGCTCTATGGACCGGAGCACGTGTAGGTCGCTGTACCGATAACGCTGCGCATCCAGCTATTTTGTCCTTGGATAACCCCTCACACGGTAGCGTGGCCGAGCGGTCTAAGGCGCTGGTTTTAGGCACCAGTCTCGAAAGAGGCGTGGGTTCGAATCCCACCGCTGCCAGTGGATGTCTAATTTTGCGCACATTTGGTACAAGTGTATGTAGAAGCAAACAACAAAACGGTTTCTTTTTGTTTTTAGTCAATTTGATTTAACAGCGAATGGCAAGAGATGAGATCTTACTAGTCCGTTTGCTCCAAGTAGAAACAATGACAGAGGGGCGATCGCTCAAAGTCTTACTTCCTCATGGCTTGGTCGCAAATGTTTTTTATCGTGCGTGCGCTGCACAAGTTTCTATGGTTCAGCGATATCGTTCGCGGCACGTCAGACGCGCTCCACCTCTAGCCATTTTGTTCCTCTTCATTTCATACAGACGGTAGCGTGGCCGAGCGGACTAAGGTGCTGGTTTAAGACACCAGTCTCGAAAGAGGCGTGGGTTCGAGTCCCACCGCTGCCAGAGTTTTTTTTTCTGGTTGCGCGCATTTGAAAGACTGAAAATATTTATGATAAGTGCTTGATTTGCCTGTTTCTTTTTTCCTGGGCAATATGTCTTATTTCGGCTTGTCGCACACGCTAGCCTGCGTAGCGGCTCTAAAAGTTAAGGGGACGGAGTCGGGGCGAGCGAAAACATAGCCCTTGCGGCCCGCGCTATTTCCGGTTTTCGCTCGCCCCGACTCCGTCCCCTTCCCTACGCACACGCTTTAGATGTGTCTTATTTCGGCTTGTCGCACACGCTTGTCAGATATGTCTTATTTCGGCTTGTTGCACACACTTAGTTGATATGTGTCTCATGTCCGCTTTTCGCACAACTTGTTGATATGTGTCTCATTTCCGCTTGTCGGTTGTCGCACACGCTTGTTGATATGTGTCTCATTTCCGCTTGTCGCACATGCTTGTTAGACGTGTCTCTCTCGTATAATTTTCTTCCATTCAGTATTGATTTGTCTTTGTTTTTTTCTTCTCGGACACGATAAAAGTGTGATCGGGCGGAGTAGTTTATTTTTCTGGAGTAAAAACTTTCATACTACAAGCCCCCCCTTTCTGGTCCTTTTGTCAGGTGGGAATGAAATGGAGTGAGGACTGAGGAACTTTTCCGGGTGTCTGCTTTGTGTGCCCATGCACACTCCATTTAGTTATTTAGTCGGCCCTCAGTTAATTTTCAATTTCCAGGTGTAAGTGACGTATGTATCGTTACCACGGCAACAACAACATGTGTTACTGCTCATTTCGACGTGTGATTGTGTCGTTACCATGGCAACAACAACACGTGATTACTGCTCATTTCATGCTAAAAATTGAATAGTAATGAGATTGAATATTTTCTAGTTCAGTTTCATTTAGAAGAGGAGCATGAAAAACAAATTATGAACGAAATCAAGAGCGTTTGAAATATACTAAGGAAGGCTAAAAATGGAGATAGAAAATGATAGCCAACCCATGCAAGGTGAGTAATCATCGACTATTTCCCATCTAACGGCATTTTATGTATCGGAATTATGGTAATTCGTTGATATTTAACCAGCAAAATTATGTTTCGGATGATTTTTCGAGGATATTGACACAATAACTGGAAGTTTCTAACTAAATCCATCTAACGCCATTTATTTATAAGAATTATTATAAATTCGCCAAATATATTTGATAAACCAACTTTCTGGTTGGCAGTTTGAGGAAAATCGAATTTTCTGCAAAAGTCCAGGCAAAAAAAATAATTATAATAGAAAATACGCTAAATACACAAATGCGGATGTAAGCGAAGAACAAATTTCAAATGGTCAGTGGAAATTACTGTGCCTTACAGTGGCCTTACAACTAGCCTGTGCACTTATAAAATGGGTTAAAATACTGTCTAATTTAACCTTTTAACTAAGGGAAATATTTGACGGCTACTTGCAAAGTTTAGCTGTTCATTTTTGCCAGAGAGCGAGCGGAGGAAAACAGTTTTCCAGCAAGCAAGAAGCGTGATTTTACCCCTCCTATTCGATCCAGCAAAATACACTAGGATGTTCTGTCAGTCTAATCATTAAAAGAGCAGTTTCAAAAATGTTCCACAAAAAAATTAAAATAGAAACACGTCACACACATCAAATAAAAAATCCCCAGAACATTTCCACTCACTGTTTCTCACACCTTTGCGCTTATAGCTACAATCAAATGCATAAGTCGTTAGAACACCTAGTCCTTCATTCCCCTTCCAATGTTGAGCGGGAAATAATACTGGACACAATTTTGATCAACATTGAAGGGAGGGCAGGGAGAGCGTGTTCTCTCGGCAAAGTGCTCCAACATTATTATGCATTTGATTGTAGCTGCTGGCTGGCAAAAGGGCAAGAAAACCTCTTGATGAAAACGTTTTTGTATTTTTACCCTTGCGGCCAAAAAAAAAATCAGCCGTCTGGCAAATTTATTCCAATTTTGGAAAATATGTGTGGAAATTTCTTAGCTGCTGCGTATTATTTTCAACCTTTTGCATTTATTAATTTTTTTTGCTTATTTAGTTTCGTTAGTTTAACTTTTGCTTGTGTTGTTATATTTTGACTCGTGCTGTCTGATGTAATCCCTTCTGTTTCACTGCTGGTTAAATTTTCACCGATTTACCCTGCAAAAAGGAACAGTATACAGTCGCAATTTGTAATAATTATCGCAATTTGTAATACCTGTCGCAATTTGTTATACTCAAAGCGTATTAAGTAATGGAATTTACAAAAATACGAGGACCATACTTCCAGCCGAAGCTGAAGCGTCGTATGGCGACCGTACGGTTCTTACGCCCACGCCAGAGATTTCGGCCCTGACAGTCGCTATCCTCGGGTGTTAACTGCTCAGTAGCGACTCAGGGACTCGGTCCAGGGACCTAGGTGAGGGAACGCCCGGCCACCAGACCATTAAATAGACGCCCCTTGTAATGAGTAGTGAACAACTAACGGTCTCTATACATCCCTCAACGTATTTATAGGTCTGGTTGAAGATCGCGTGTTCCATGTGGGACACTTGTTATTAGCGAGTTCATGGTTGCATTTAAAACTTCATCAGCTGTTGACTTGATTCATTCTCCACTCTTTATGGGTCATTCAATGATGTTTTTGTAAACAATCTGAATAAGGCGTTCAAATCCGATATCTGGATTTCAACGCATGCGTAATCATTTTCACGAAAGAAGTAAAAAACCCAATGGTTCTCGTGCAAATCTCTCACAGATGTGTGCAGGTAAGAGTACGGACAATCGAAATGGAGACTGGAGAAGTTGCTATTCCAGCATTGATTTACGCGCACTTCTGACTTGCCTGCAAAATTTTCTATGAATGAAACATTGCAGAAATATCAAAATCATATGACAGAAGCCATACTCGTTTAATTACTTTGCTATTTCATTTCTAGCTCAAACCTATGCGATTGATAGTTGATTGTTACAAATCGCGACAACGAATTTTACAAATAGCGCTGCGCATAGATTTCAGAATGATCGCGCTCGAAATACGAGCCAGGGTAGGAGTACATACAAGCTCTGCTATAAAGAGTAGAACTACTACTCTTACAAATTGCGACAACTTTATTACAAATTGCGATAGGTATTACAAATTGCGACTGTACAAACAGGTACATTCTTGTCAGCAGTTGAAAGGCGCGATGCGCGCTGTTTAACATCAGGACCCTGGCATGATCGAGTCCAAACTGAAAGTCAATAAGCAACCGTGGACATCAGTTTCGACCTTTTTAGGACTCATTTGATCGAGGGTTTTTTTTGTGTGACCGTGAATGTTCCGTTCTAACCGACAGAAACCGCACCGCAATCTTTACCAGTAAGCCTCTTAGACGCATGCGCTGGATGTCACCGGAGATCACCCCCGCTGATCAGCAAACAGTGAAGGCGCTGGACCGTTTGTGGCACTCGGCGTGCATGCGGTGTTCGGATTGCGACACGTATCTTAACAACAAGTGCTACGTCAAAGATCAGAGAGTACTGTGCATCGATGACTATTTCAGGTTGGTTGAGCAAATGGGAGAATTCAGGACTAGAATGCATAGCCACATCAGTGTCTGTCCGTGTAAAGATTGACGGCTCGTCACCTCGAGGTGGATCGAACGGTCCTTTGGAAAGCACTTGCGAGCACCCAGTTTTTCTGAGCGAGATCGAGTATTTTGATTGTGAAGCAAATACGAGCACTTAAAGCACTTTCCATCACATTTTGCGAGCACTACCAACCATCATTACTCATCATTGGCGAGCAATCAAGCACCGAATAATACTCTGCGACCACCGAGTAATACTCCGCGACCACCGAGTAATACTCCGCGACCACCGAGTAATACTCTGCGAGCACAAGCGAGCACCGCAAAAATCATCGTTGCGCAAGCGCGAGCAATGCCGATTTTTGTTAGACCATTTAATGGGCCCTTCTAGTGAAAGCATTTGAGGGCCTGTGATTGGCTGATTGTGAAGTTTGGGTCATGTGCAGAAGTTTCTTGTCACAGCAGCTTTGTCTCAAATCTCGCGCGTGCGAGGTGACGAGCGGTGCTTTGTCCACGAGAACGGAACATGATTCTGGTACTCGTCCCTGACTAACTGAATAATTAAGCACTACGATGCAATAATGTATTCCCATGACCCAAGGAGAAGTAGAAATTTAATGTGTTTGTGTTTTCGCAACATAGATCACTGCATGTAATAATTATCAGCCACTATTTTTTAGTCAAATTTATTAGACCATTCTATATAACAGGCGCTACGGCCCCAAATGCGTGATCTGTCAGCAACAAATCCCACCGACTGAGATGATTCACAAGATCAACTCACGTGTCTACCATCTTAGCTGCCTTCAATGTGTAGTCTGCAAGAGGCAACTAACAACTGGCGACGAGTTTCTCCTACTCCAGGACGGAAACGTCATCTGTAAACTTGATTACGAGGAGAGTGAGGACGGTAAGATTCATATCAAAGTGTGAGCGCATCTATCGGTAATTGTGTTAGAGCAGATGTAGTATGACTGTGAACAGAGCCGCGACACAGCGCGGTCGAAGCATGGAACCTGGCCTGCTGTAGTACGGGATGAAATCGCGTAGTCACGGCACGGCACAATTTTATTGCGGCAGTTTTCACAGTCATACGAAAACTGCTCTATATTTTCACGAATTAAGTGCCTTGTATGCGCGCGCTGCATACTGGTAAACAGGTTACATTCCAAAGGTTGCTGAAGAAAGCAGAGCGCGCGCGCTTACAGATGGAACCGTCCATTCACTGGAGTAAATTTGTTTCAGGCGCATCCACTGAGTTTGGTAAGGCCAAGCGAGCCCGCACATACATCACCAGTGAACAGCTGTCTTCCCTAAAGTCCTCTTATTTCGCATCATCCAAGCCTTCTCTAAGCGAGCGCGAGCGGATTGCAAGGGAGACTGGGCTTGATATGCGCGTTGTTCAAGTCTGGTTCCAGAACCGCAGAGCCAAAGAAAAGAGATTGAGGAACAAAGCTCAGTTCCCATGGTTACCAGAGCCGAGATCGAGGGTGCGCTCACACACGTGGTCCCCTGGTGTTGCCAATCTCCCGCAGATTCGGTTCTCTTCTCATGGTAGCGATGAGCTAGAATACGGTACAGTTTTTAATACAATAATGCGCTGCATTATTATTATAATGGTTTACTGGGGTCTAGACTACGAGTTCGAGTTTTCTATAAGTCAATAGGTAGTTAACGAGGCGTGTAGCGCCGAGTTGACTATTTGACTCATAGAAAGCGAGAAGGAGTAGTCTAATTGTTGTACAAACTACTAGCATACTACCTTCGACTTGTTATTAAAACGTACTTTTTCAATGATTTTAGAAAGGTTTACGCTGGCGTTTTCGCTACTCACTATCTATTACCTGATAGATAGTGAGTAGCGGAGCCAATCAGATTGCAGGATTCGTAGTGATAGTACGCCAGTGGGTTTCTACTAAAGGGCATTATAATTTGTTTTGTCAAATCCACTGAAAAAAAAAAACACTCGTTCATGACGTTACACACCGCTTGCGTTCCCTTGATTCACACTAGACGCAAGCACAAGCACAAGTGCACGCAGGGGAACGCACGCCTCGATTTTCTTGCGCTTGTGTCTGCGCTTGCGTTCCCTTGATTCACATTAGACGCGAGCACAAGCGCAAGTGCACGCAAGGGAACGCACGCCTCAATTTTCTTGTGCTTGTGTCTGCGCTTGCGTTCCCTTGATTCACACTAGACGCAAGCACAAGCGCAAGGGAACGCAAGGGAACGCACGCCACAATTTTCTTGCGCTTGTGTCTGCGCTTGCGTTCCCTTGATTCACACTAGACGCAAGCACAAGCGCAAGGGAACGCAAGGGAACGCACGCCTCAATTTTCTTGCGCTTGTGTCTGCGCTTGCGTTCCCTTGATTCACACAAGACGCAAGCACAAGCGCAAGGGAACGCAAGGGAACGCACGCCTCAATTTTCTTGTGCTTGTGTCTGCGCTTG
The DNA here is from genome assembly GCA_033964015.1 of Scolanthus callimorphus. NCBI lineage: Eukaryota > Metazoa > Cnidaria > Anthozoa > Actiniaria > Edwardsiidae > Scolanthus > Scolanthus callimorphus. The sequence goes on from CM066911.1 coordinate 40,362,602, forward strand.
CGTTCCCTTGATTCACACTAGACGCAAGCACAAGCGCAAGTGCACGCAAGGGAACGCACGCCTCAATTTTCTTGCGCTTGTGTCTGCGCTTGCGTTCCCTTGATTCACACTAGACGCAAGCACAAGCGCAAGTGAACGCAAGGGAACGCACGCCTCGATTTTCTTGCGCTTGTGTCTGCGCTTGCGTCCACTTGATTCACACTAGACGCAAGCACAAGCGCAAGTGAACGCAAGGGAACGCACGCCTCGATTTTCTTGCGCTTGTGTCTGCGCTTGCGTTCTAGTGTAAACAACATAAGGGAAATGTACGAGTTTGATATCCTTGCGCTTGTGTTCATGTATAAATCAAGCGAACACAAGGCAAGCTGATTTAGGCTTGCACTTGCGTCGCTTTGTTTTACACTTGCCTTCAGCTTGCGTCTTGACCATTCTCGTACCCAGAGCTCCCCGGCTCGTCTGCTCGCAGGGGAGGCTCTGGTGACATCCATTTGAGGGCCTTTGCTGATTGGCTGGTTTTGAACGTTGGTGCATGCGCAGAAAGTTCTTTCTCTAAACGGCTCTGTATCAAATCTCGTGCATGCGTCAGTGGCTGCCACCAGAGCTCTGGGTAAGAGAATGAAACCAGACATAAAAAAGAGAGCGCTTAAACAATCACCCACTGCTATCATTTGGATGCAATTGGTTCGCAGGTTATTCAATATAAAATAAAAATATTTTTTTGATTTTACAAAGTAATAGCCCATTTCACGCGGTTAAAATCCCTGTATATACCAAAGAGGGCTCATGCGGGCAATGTTCTCTGTGGGCACTTCCCTTTGCCAAAATACTGTAGCAAGTCATTTCGATCTACCTGCCAGTAGTGGCGAAAATGTATTTCTCAACTTTTCTTCCCGCAATTTGAACAACACGCGCGCTTGAAAAAACAGTGCCCGCTTGAGCCTCTCTTTGGTGTTAAATACAGGCTTCCCACAGTGCCGCGTCTTTAACCGCGAAATGGGCTATTGGCTTCAGGATTATGACGCCAATATGGCTAAATGTTTTCAGATATAGACGAGTTGAAGGAGATCAAATACGACCTGGCGACGGGACCTACCTATCCCTTCACCAATGATATACGTTGTTCCACTCCGGAGTCGCCTCTCTCCCTTACAAGCGAAACAACTCTGGAGGGATCAAGCCACTCGCCCAACTTAACTGCTGCTGAATTCAACGTACAAACGATTGCGAAGTCGCAAGTGGAGCAGAACGCAATTCCATTAAATGTTTCTTCGATGGCAATATTCCAGCAGGAGAGTACGCTAGCAGGCAGTCCTTCTAGTAGTCTTCACTCTACGAACATTTCTTTTGACGGGTAAGAATGCTTAGATTCAATCTCGTCCACACAGCCTACTCCGCTGTTTTTTGTTTGTCGTAAGGCTCTGGCGGCAGACAATCGACTTCGTAGGCCGATTATAATTGGCTGATTTTCCCGCTCGCCATTTTGAAATTCTAGGACTTCCGGTTTCGTCTGCGTCCTCCGACAGTCAGCATGACCGTGGCGCGTGCGCGCTAAGAACCAATCAGAATACAGAACTCGTTACCGCGCGCGCTAAGAACCAATCAGAATACAGAACGCGTTACCGCGCGCGCTAAGAACCAATCAGAATACAGAACTCGTTACAGCGCGCGCTAAGAACCAATCAGAATACAGAACTCGTTACAGCGCGCGCTAAGAACCAATCAGAATACAGAACTCGTTACCGCGCGCGCTAAGAACCAATCAGAATATAGCACTTTGCTTTATTTTGGATTCTTTTGGTGTTGTCCTTCAGTAGCATGATTGAGTGAAAGATGAATTCAAGTGAGGCCTGACACTGCTGTGGTAGATGTTAAATATCGTTAATTAGTCAAATCACACTAGTGGTCTATTATTAATGGTGCGTTCTGATTGGTTGAGCTACTAGTAGTCTTTAAGTTATAGCCTACTAGCAGTGAAGTGTCGGATTTGAAAGCCAGAAAATGGCAAATGACCAGAACAAAAACATTTTTTTGGCAATACAAATTGACCTACTAGTGTGATTTGACTAAAACAATTATTCCTCTCGCCCTCATGGCCTCAATGGCTCATGGCCATTCGGGCTCGAGGAATATTTGTTAAATATCAGCAGTGTCAGGCCTCACTTGAATTCAACTTTTTACTTTACTTTATTTCAGACGTACACCAGTATCCAAACCTCCAAATGAAGCGAGCACAGATATCATCCCCCTGTGGCTCGGTAACCTGACTATGTCGACCGGACGTGATGGAGGGGGCGAAATCCCGAACGTCCCGGAAAACATCGATTCTGCTGCTGACCCGAATGCACCTCTACGTATGCTGCAGATGCTACAAAACAGCTTCATGTCGACAACCACTTCCAACAAGTAGTGAAGTATCGTATATATCGTATATATATACCTTAGGAGCAGATTTCGTATGACTGTGAAAAAGATCGCAACAAAATTGTGCCGCGACTACGCGATTTCATTCCGTATCTAAAGCAGGTCAGTTTCGATGCCGCGACAGTCATACGAAATCTACTTTATTCAACAGAGGTCGCTTTGCGATTTAGCATGGGTCTATCACCAAGAGCCTCGACTCCTACTGGCGGGCGTTCGAAACACAGGAGTGGATGAATCTATTGTTAGATTGTATAGATTAGTGAATCCCGTGAGAATTAGTTGCCATGGTTCAAATTATGCCCCCTCCCTCAAAAGAAAGGTAGCTGAAATCAGCGTTACCATGCAGCACACTGCGTTGAACCTAACATTTGCCCATCCAAGGTACCAACTTCCCGGCATTTTAATTCAAAATGCACATTCTTAAAATAGACTCTTCTACTCCTGCGCATGGCCATCGAACTAGTGGAGATGATGTCATTCTCGAACCCAGAGCTCCCCGCTCGTAACCTCGCGGGAGAGGCTCTGGTGAGAGCCATGCGCGGATACAGAGCCGCATTCTCTTACCCAGAGCTCCCCGGCTCGTAACCTCGCGGGAGAGGCTCTGGTGACAGCCACTGACGCATGCGCGAGATTTAATACAGAGCCGCTGAGAGAAAGACCTTTCAGCGCATGCTCCAACGTTCAAAATGAGCCAATCAGCGACGGCCCTCAAATGGATGTCCCCAGAGCCTCCCCTGCGAGCTCTGGGTACGAGAATGGGGAGGCTCTGCTCTGGTGACAGCCACCGACGCATGCTCAAAAGAAAATGGTGGTTTTATGCCTCACAATTACTTTTAGAGCGTTTAATTAAGTCGAAGGCATAGGTTGAGAAGACGACTAGGAAACGAATACCAGTATTATTTCAACAGATAAGTTTTTATAGACCCTTTTAATAAGTCCAGTCATGCCGGTTTTCCGCGAATGACGTCAAATTTATTCTTTTCAATTTCTGGTCTATTGAACACAATTCAAAAGAATAAATTTGACGTCATTCGCGGGAAACATGCATGACTTGACTTATTTTAAAATGGCCTATAAAGCGAGATTAAAGAGCCTGTGTCAGCCGCCATTTTGACAGCATAGCAACATACCAAGTCGGAGAAAGCATTCATTTCCATCGGCTGATTTAGATAATATAGAGCAATTTTCTCGATTGAATTTGGAAAATCAAATCTGAAACTTTGTTTTTCGAGGTTTATTAAGAGATTTCTACTCGTAATTCGTCTTCTAATATCGAACGAAAGCAATAACAAAGGAGTGGCTGACACGGGCTCTTTAAACTACTTTGTTTCTCTCAACTGCTTACGCTCTGTATCAAATCTCGCGCATGCGTCAATGGCAGTCACCAGAGCCTAGCCTCCTCCGAGGTGACGAGCCGGGAATGCTGTGTACGAGAATACCTGTTGATGGGCTCTTTGATTTGGGGCATTCCAAAACGCAGAATTCAAAGCGACTCGGTGTCAAACAACAGGAGCTCATACGTAGGAGTCTCCAACTGGCTTGACAGCGTTTTTTCTGACCTATCTATTTTTAGACTAGATTTGCTTAGGTTAATTCTTTGTTTGCTCGTCCGAGCGAACGAACGAACGAACGGATGAGCGAACGAACGGCACGGAACTTAAAGACAAGGGCCAAATAACTTTATAGCTAAACGGTTTATTGCACTAATACGTTACCCTCCTGGCACCTAGTTCTGTTCATGTATAAATCAATAAATAAAATACGTTAAAAAGACCCTGATAAATACTTGAAGATACGTGGCTAAGACGAATACGGTGCTCTACGAGAACTAAATAAATATGGTGCCTTTTGATCTGAAAATAACATAACTTGAAATAACTATTAGAATGGTTTGCGCGGCAGTTCAGAGAGGGAGGGGGTGTCGAGAAGGAGACGAGAGACAATTGCAGGAGTGCGTGACGTGTCAGCTCCCTCGAATTTCTCGTCTCCGAGCGACTACCCTTCCCTCTTTTTTGGAACCGTCACGCACACTACTATTAGCGTGACGTTTTGCGCTTCGCGTTGAATATGTTACATTAGACAAGCCAGACCATTCCTGTTTTGATAGGAATAAAGATTATGCCGATAGATTACATAAAAAAAATGGTTGTTTCGCGCTAAGCATTTTCAAAACGTTGCTTTGGGTTTACTTCTTTTCCCCCGGGACACAGGAACCCCGCGCGCCGAAAAAAAACAAACACTGGAGAGCCGGCTGGCAGGCTATGATTGGTGCAAATGTCTTCAGCGCAAAACAGCCATTTTGGACGTAACGCAAAAACACGAAGGAATCCCGCGCGCCGAAAAAAAAAAACACTGACTGGAGAGCCGGCTGGCAGGCTACTGAATCCCGCGGTACTGGGTGTTTTTATCGCGGAAAACCCGGTCCGTTCGATGATCGGGCGCCATCTTGGAATTTTGAGGCGCGCGGTCCCGGGGGCGAGCGCAAAAATCGGGCGAAGGGGAAGGAGGAGGAGGAAAGGAGTCTTCCTCCCCCTTCCCCTTGGCGCCCGATTTTTGCGCTCGCCCCCGGGACCGCGCGCCTCAACCGCGATAAAAACACTCAGTACCGCCTGCAAGCAGGCTAGGCTATGATTGGTGCAAATGTCTTCAGCGCAAAAACAGCCATTTTGGACGTCACGCAATAACACGCATCGCTTGGTTGTCCAAGCGAGTTCGTTACCAAATGTCACGTGACATTTTACAACTTGAACCATCAAACAAAGTAGAAAGTTGATAAAAAGCACGTTACGTAGCGCCACAATTAGTCTTCGTCCTACGGGTTTATATTGTGGTGGGAAACAATACAGCGTTATTCCCACAACAATACGAAAAGTACTAACTTTGGAAGGCCGAAATTTCGGGTGCATTTTTATCGAAACTACCTCAATATCAACTTTTTTGTTTCTGCATTTGTTTTTGTTTGTGTACACAACTACAACTGCAGAAACCCGACATTTGCTCTAGTAATTTAAGCACGTTATTTCGCAGATAGGAAATAGTCCGCTGGAGTACATGTAATATGTATTATGTAAAATTACTACTTTGTGAAGATATATTAGTCTACGGCACTTTCTGAAAATGGTGCATGCTCTTGAATATATTTGCTCAATAATCACTGTGCAATTTGAATATAATAAATCAAAATAACTAATCTCTATTTCTATAAGATAAATATCTTTTTTTTAGCTTGCAGTGATATTGTGCGCGATCGACAGAACAAGAGTTCCAACCTAATAATCATAGCGCGAAAATGATGTCCATTTTGTTGTTGTTGAGAGCCTCATCTTAAAATAGCCACATGCAAGCAAGAATTTAAAAATAAGACTATGCCTATAGTAGAATTCTTTGTACTATATTATAGCAGTTATATAGCAGTATTTTTGTGTTGATAAGAGAGTGCAGGGCTAACTTGGTGTTGGTTTAGTCTACCCCTTGTTCTTCTGGAAGGTCGATAGCTAACGCCTGAACAATCCACGGGTCACACTTGGACCCCTCACGGAATTCCTCCATTGTTAGGCGACCATCTTCATTCTGAGAAACGAAAAACCGATAAGAAGATAATTGTTTATCACCGAGTAGAATGCTACGAGGCAAGGGCCTTATGAACAATTTGTTTTGCCTTTTTGAAGCAGGGATCATTCTCGAGTTTCCAGAGCTCTCTGGCTCGTCACCTCGCGGGCTCTGGTGACAGCCATTGACGCATGCGTGGGATATGATACAGAGCCGTTAAGAGAAACACCTTTCAGCGCATGCCCAAAACGTTCAAAATCAGCCAATCAGCGACGGCCCTAAAATGGTTGTCACCAGAGCCGATGAGCTCTTGGTACGAGAATGGGCATGCGCAGAAAGTTATTTCTCTCAACGGCTCTGTCATTCTCGTACCCAGAGCTCCCCAGCTCCGGCCATTTGAGGGCCTTTGCTGATTGCCATCAGGACCTTATAAAATGCTCTATCTCATGCTTGATATATATAAGTCGCAAACTTCCCTGAAAATGTACTCGTAGAGAACTTTCAGGTATCGCTCACTTTTCAAGGTGAGTGAGAATCCCGCAAATGTCTCCCCAAACGAAAAGGTCAGTCAATTTTAATTTGAAAAGAAACAGGGATACATCATGTAAGCGGATTTTTTGTGACGTCATTGTTTACATTTTTACTGATTTGCATAAGCAATAGCGAAAATCAGCAAGGGTAACGGAACTACAAAAAGAAATAATCTGAATTTCAATAGGTCTGGCGAATAAAGCGAAGTTTAACGTTCGTCATTCGAATAATGAGGACATTGTGGGGAATTCAATTTAATGTTTTCTGTAAATTAAAGGGATCCTCCCATTGTTCATGGCATACAGTGACATCATCATGCGTCTAGATACCTTGTCCATCTGTTTAAATATTTTGTCGACTCGTTTCTCTGGCGTGTCTTCGTCTCTGGGCAGGTCTATAATGTTACCCTAAAAAAAAAAAAAAAAAAAAAATAATAATAATAAAAATAATAAAATAATAATAAAATAAAAATAATAATAATAATAATAATAATAATTGCAGCAATGGAAATAACAAACTTCATTTTTTTAAAATTAGGTAGGGCCAGAAACATATAACTTAGTTGAAACATGTAACGGTGAACCAAGCTGTGGATTATTCGTGGCCAGTTTATGGCCAGTTTATTGATGATTGAATTATCATTCAATCATCAATAAAATCAATATTGTTTGTCAATAACCGATTTTCTCGTTTGAGGAAGTGTGCTGGCGATTTTTTGTATGTTCAATATTTAGGGTTTTATTTAAGCAATAAAAGTACTTTCCGCGTGCTCTCTGCTTTCTTACAAACACGAGGGGGATGTTGGGAGAACTGATCAAAACTTGAAAGACACGAGCCGAAGGCGAGTGTCTTTCAAGTTTTATCAGTTCGACCAACATTCCCCGAGTGTTTGTAAGAAACCAGAGAGCACGCAGAAAGTATTTTTATTGCTTTTAGAAAATAACATACACACGCGCGACAGCGTTGCGTGACAATCGTGTTTCTCAGGTCTCTTACAAACACGCTTTTTAACCAATCAGAATGCGCACATTCGCAATACAACATAGGTGTTATTTTCTAATGATTTTTAAAGCTAGTTATAATATAGCTACGATATAACGCGCGCTCTGATTGGTCCAAATCTATGCTCTATTTCACCGATAAAGTAATGGTTCTTCCCCGCTTGTGCATTAGAGCACAACTTTCTATGACTTTATCAGCGAATAGAGCACTTGTGATGTTGGGAGAGACACTCAAAACATTCTAAAATCACTCGCCGTTCTCGTGTCTCTCCCAACATCACGCGTGCTATTGCACCGATAAAGTCATAGAAAGTTGTGCTCTAATGCTTAAATGGTAACCGAAAAAAGCTTACCCTGAAAGAAAAATCGTCATAAATTTGGAACAACAACAAACAATTGCTGACACATTTGGAGTCCACCTTAAGGTCATTCACGATGATACAAAACTGGTTTTGTAGTATTTTCTTTTTTTTCTAATATTTATAAATAGATTTCTCGAGTATTATTATAGTCTTTACCTGAAGGATCTACCGTGGATAAATAAAGCTTTACTTACTTACTTACTTACTTACTTACTGGTTCTATTGAATTCTGACGGACAAGAACTTTGAAAAATAATTATTGATTTTATAAATAATTTTATTAATTTATGAAAATATCATATATGCTTTCTACTTTTTAAAACCTTTGAAATGATATATAATACATGTATCTATCTTAAAAGACGAAATTACAACTATTTTAGCAAAGAGCCCTTGAACATTTCCCCATACCTTAGGGCCACTTAATGCCAAGTTGTTTTTACACATTTTCTGTGAACCAAGAACTATGAAAGTTCCCAGAAATCGTAATTTCACTTTTAGTATTTTATTATTGTAAATATATTATTGGAGCTTCAAAATTCATTTTTCATATAAGAATGTATCAGAAATTATCATTTTTGATAAGATATTGAACACAGGAGAAAAGACTTTTGGAATATTCTTGGTACATATTTTTATCCGCTTGTTACTCAAACTGCTAATGGATTCTCTCTTAAAAACAAGGAAGATATGAGTGCATTTGTTTGGCATCAAAGTGATTGGGTTGAAACAAGAGAACATGATATATCATTTTCTCTTGGATCACGAGTACAAACAATAGCCTGCACAAAAACGAAAGCAGATAATTCCAGGCCATTGGCTGATTGCATAAATTTAATTCAATTTAAACCGCACCAGGGGGGTTGAGGACCTACGGAAAATTTTCCAGGGGGTTGTATTGAACCCTGGAAATTCAACGGGAGGGGGTGTGTCTGGAGACTGCAAATTCCAAGGGGAGGGGTAAAAAAAGGTGACTTTCCAGGTACATTTTTATCCGAAAATAGATATTCCAGGGGTATTTTGCGAGAAAAAAAAAAGAAATTCCAGGGGAGGGGGTCTTTTTAAGGGAGGTCCTCAACCCCCCAGTGCGGTTTAAAAATGCAATCAGCCATTTGACATGTGGTACAGCAATTTCTGTACTTTCCGCAAAACTAATGATTTGCAAGGTTTTTGACAGTTTTTGCACACAATTTGACCTTAAGTTTCCACATAATTTTTTTTATCATGTTTGCTGTATATTTTGACCTAAAAATAACCGGCAAAGTCGTAAAAAGTGCCGGCCATCACCGGCAGCGGGCTGCCTTGAACCCTGTAATACATTTCAGGGCTTGAAATTGCGCCCGATACACGTATAAATACGCCTACAAATTTCCTTTTACGCCTAACTTTTTAGACTTAGGCGTAAAATAATGACTCTGTTTTTTGTTTCTACAGTGTTCTTCTAGTGGATTTACGCATAGATCTTTGATTAGTTACGCCTATAATGTTGGTACAAGGCGTAAAATTACGACTATGATTATTTCTTAATTTCGAGCCCTGTATTTGTGGCATCTTGGGAGTCGTTGTTAACATACTTGTTCATCAAATATATAATCATATACATAATCACGACCCCATCCGTTTTGACGAGAAAGTTTAGTTACTGCAATATTCTAATACCTTCCCTTCACTTTTATAATCAATCTCGCACACATATGAATACCATAGTAGATGTAAACACTCAAATCTTTTTTTTTTTTAATATCTGAACCATTTCCATTTTTTTTCTCACAGAAACGAAATGTAAAGTTTCGTTTCAAATAGACCTCCTCGGCGTAATGTTTTCCCATTTCAGATCACGTGGCATTCCCATGAGTATTCTTTGTTTGTTTTTCTGCTACGCACCGAAGGATATATGAATATGGAAGCACTCCTAATAAAGAGAGAATACTCATGGGAATGCCACGTGATCTGAAATGGGCAAAACATTACGCCCAAGCCGAGGAGGTCTATTGCAAGGCTTAGCAAAATATTTTTTGCGGGCTTCCTGTGTTGCACGCGCGTTCAAAAATGGCGGGAATTTTAGCGGAGATCATCAGCCAATCAGAAACGTTCCTCGCACAGACATAAGCCAATCAGAAACGTTCCTCGAACAGAAATCAGCCAATCAGAAGCGTCCCTCGCACAGACATCAGCCAATCAGAAGCGTTCCTCGCACAGACATCAGCCAATCAGAAACGTTCCTCGCACAGACATAAGCCAACCAAAAACGTTCCTCGCATAGACATAAGCCAATCAGAAACGTTCCTTGCACATACATTAGCCAATCAGAAGCGTTCCTCGCACAGACATCAGCCAATCAGAAACGTTCCTCGCACAGACATTAGCCAATCAGAAACGTTCCTCGCACAGACATAAGCCAATCAGAAACGTTCCTTGCACAGACATTAGCCAATCAGAAACGTTCCTCGCACAGACATAAGCCAATCAGAAACGTTCCTTGCACAGACATTAGCCAATCAGAAGCGTTCCTCGCACAGACATTAGCCAATCAGAAACGTTCCTCGCACAGACATTAGCCAATCAGAAACGTTCCTAGAAATTACTAGTACAGATTACTCACCACCATACAGTAAATCGCTTGTACTATGCTTAGCATCTCATCTCTTGTGATATAACCATTTTTGTCGAGATCATATAACGAGAATGCCCCTGCAACACAAACAATGAGAAAAAAAACTTAAGCTATGGCTGAACTAGGAAGCATGTGTTCGGCTACAATGTTGCTCGCTGCATAAAGTGGCTTCATGGCCTCGCTAAACTTGGACACATTTAGCGCGGAACATCATAGCCGGAAAAAAATGTTTGTTCGTCAAGCAAGGAAAATGTAATATGTGTCCGAAACATAAGTTCGATGTTCCCAAGTTTAGTCGGTAAGGGACAAAAGTCGCTCTCAAGTCCTGGTTTAGCCACAACTGTACATTTTTTTTAGCAAGGAGAAAGCTATTAGCTATGGACAAAGTTGTACAGAAATGGGTGCTTGTCACTAAGGAAAAATTAAAATGATTAGTGAAAAATAACTTTATTGTATTCGATTTCGTAATGCTGTTCTAGTCAAGTAGTGAAATTGCTTTTCAAATATTGCAGAATTGTGGACAACTTCCACCGTTTCCACTAAGCAGGGCCCGTGGTTTGATGCGGTATTTTTTCTGAAATTATGCGCAATTTTTTCTGAAATTATGCGCTAAAAATACGAAATTATGCGCTAAAAATACGAAATTATGTGCTAAAAATACGAAATTATGCGGGATTGCGCAATATTTTTTTCCTAGTGCTGTAACATATTTTGCTACGCTTTACTAACGTAACGCTACGTTTCTTTCAGGTAGACATATGTTTTCACTTTGTAATAAAGCTTTTCACTTTCTTACAAAATAGCGTTACCTTTTCCATACCACAAGGATCGTAACAACGCACTCCTATTAAGAAATGAACTGAACGGTCACGAGAGCTACACGCACACTATCAGAGCTATCGTTACTATCTCTCATGATAACAAAAAATTGTCGCACTTGTTTGCCGTCGTTCTGTGCGTAATGCTCAAAATTACCCCCCTTCGCGAGAGCGATCTGCAATCGTCGGAAGTAGCCACGTTTCTGTCGTGTAAATGATCCATGAAAAAGCGTAATGTGATGTGATTATGATCAATGTTAACTGCATAAAGTCGACTGTGTTTATCGCGGTTAGCGTCCTCTCCCGCTTTTTTTTTACTTTGCAAGACGCAAACATGTGTTTTATTTCTTGTTGACATCAGTTCCCAGCGCGACGCGTTATAGAGTTGTTATGACGTTTTGAACAGATGATTTCAGAATAACTGTATCACTTTTGTGAGAAACACCAAGTAATGATACCTTTTTTAATGATTTTCACAAAATTTTGGGCAATTATGCGCGATTGTGCGGGATTCGGCGGATTATGCGGAAAAAGCCAAATTATGCGTTTCCGCACCAGCGCATCAAACCACGGGCCCTGACTAAGAGTTCGTGCTTTTATCCAAATAGGTCGTATAGCGCTATAAACCGAGAATTAAAGATTGTTCTATTAATCAACTTTCTTCCTACTTGAAATATTTCCCTTTGTGGCATGATACGAACAGGAAGCAAAGAAGTATTGGACCATAGGAACCGACATCGCAAACATACATCTAGGGTTTGGCGGCCTAAAATTTCAACCCCCGGGGGGGGGGGGGGGACTCCCTATATTCGAATGCTAGGGGTGACCGTCGTATTTTTTAGGGGTTGAAATCGGCGATCTGGTATTTTTTAGGGGGTCGAACATAAAAAACGGTATAGTAAGAAAATAGGTATTTTTTAGGGGGTTCTCACGCAAATAAGGTAGTGTTTTTGAAAGTCGAGAGGATACATTTGATGTATATTAAATAAACGGCCAGAATAAAATTTAATCTGTCAAAATTGTTGGTATTTTTTAGGGTATTTTCAGACTGAGGGGTATTTTTTAGGGTGGCAATTTTTTCCGACCAGGTATTTTTTAGGGTCAAAATTCGAGTTTCCCGACGGTCACCCCTAACATTTTAACCTTAGAGCCCCCCCCCCCCCCCCCCCCGGATTTCAACCGAGTCGTCAAATGGTAAAATTACTTTCCAGTATTTATGTTTTTAAAAAATGCTCTTATCAAAATTACTGTCATTAGCATTAATTCAGGGCAAAACAATGGCGACAAGATTTCTATAATGGTAGCCTGCTTGTAGGCGTGATTAGTTTTAGACCCTGTCCACACTATACTACCCCGTTTTCAAACGAAAACGGATACTTTTTACTCCGGATACGGCTACCGTTCACACTACAACGTCGAAAACGATCACCGAAAACGGCGAAAACAATACAAAAACGATAAGTTTGGACGCAAATATTTTTGAAAACGGAGCGAAAAGTATCCGTTTTCGTTTGAAAACGGTGTAGTGTGGACGGGGTCTTATGTAGGTCGAGAAACGAGAGTTTGCTTCCACGTGGCCGCCATCTTGGATTTTGTCTCGCTCGCGTTTCTCGACCTAAAACTACTCTCCAACGCCTATATAATGGCGACCAAAAAACTTCTTGACCAAACTTTACTAGAATTTCTAATCTCGGTGCCAAAGGCCAATGGCCTCAGTATTGGGCCCCGGGTCACCGTGTGCTGTAATAATGTATCAGGCCCCGTCCACACTACACCGTTTTCAAACATAAACGGATACTTTTTGCTCCGGATACGGCTATCATCCACACTACAACGGCGAAAACGATCACCGAAAACGGCGAAAACAATGCGAAAACGAAGACGTTTTACGCACATTGTTATAGAATTTCAAATACGATTTGAGATTGACGGATTTGTTTCACTTGTTTATTTATATTTTGCCTCATTTTCAGTGAAACGAGAACTCGTTCAAAGACGAGAAAACTAAAGTACAGTTTAAAGAACGAATTATAAATGCTCGGACAGAATAAATGAAGTTGAAGTTTTGAGGTGTCGACTTTTTTCTGGTCCCGAGGGAGGGACATTTCCATTTTTTTGTCTTCCCCGCCGTGGGGTATTTTGCATCTTTTCCAGCCCTCCAGGCGGGGAATTTTCACTTTTATTTTTAGAAATAACCAAATCCCGGGGTTTACCGGGGGGTGGGGGGGGGGGCATGGTCACCGCTGGAATTGACTGATACATAACGCAAAGAAGGGGAAAACGCGAACTTTTTGTGTGCAGGAACTGCGCAAAAGAGATGCGCTGTGAAAAGCAAGGGAATTGTCTTAAATAAAATGTACTCACATTCTAGCTTTTCATCTAAGCTTCCTCTAGATGTTATTGATAATGCTGTAATAAACTCTTTAAAGCTAATGCAGCCATCCTGAAAAAAATAATGAGATATAAAGCAAGTTACCAACTAAGCCGGTAATTATTGATAATCTCAAGGGGTAAGGTCCTTCTTTTTCTTTTCAAAATAAGGATTTACCAACTAATTTCTTGTGATGTTGAAAATCATCAATTCACACCGCTACATGTATATTCTTCTATTACAAAACACATATATTTTTTTTCATTTTATTCATCGCAATTTCCTAAGGTTAAGAGAATTTAAAAGATTGTCACAGCCATTTGTCTGGGATTTGGTAAAATAGATTTGAAGTCTGATTTACCGGTAGCATCACTAATATAAAGACTATAATCTGACATTGAAATCATTCAAAGATATTGAACTTTCCTTTGGCAACACTCAAACTCAAACTCAAACTGGATTATCTCCCGGGGGGTACTTGGATATAAAATGACGGGGGGGTCCAACTGAGATCCGAATTTCATACCCAAAAAAATACCTGAGCTATAAATTTTATACCCAAAAAAATACCTGCTCCCAAAATTTTATACCCAAAAAAATACCTAACTTTTTCAGCCTAAAAAGGCTGTTTAATACCAGCATACACATGATGCTGAGCTGCTTGTGTTGCCCAGAAATATCCTAGTATTTTGATGATCAACTTGTGATCACTTAGCCTGTCAGAAGTTTCAACCCCAAAAAAATACCCGCGGATTTTTCAACCGCAAAAAAATACCTGATAGAATTTTCAACCCAAAAAAATACTTTTACTACAAATATCATACCCAAAAAATACTTCGGACCTCCCAGTCATTTTTATCTCCGAGTACCCCCCCTGGGGATTATCTATTACCTCAGTATCATACTTACTGAATTGCGATCAAATACTTTGAAGACAAATGCAGCAAATTTTGTTGGATCTCCAAAGGGAAAGAACTGTTGATAGATCTTCTGAAATTCCTGCAATTGCAGATTAAATAACTTTTTTTTAGAATTTCGCAAACACTGGTCACCCAAACTGCAACTTTTATCCATGTGGGATGCTTAAATTCTGTATATGTGCATTCTTGAAATTCTGCATCACACATAGCCATACTCTGAGGTCGCAGACTTTCTTTTATGACACTACACTATTGGGCTGCTCCCGATAAAGCACTCATACTCGTTTTTATACATTACATAAAAGACATTAATGCAGGAAATAATTTTTTTTGTACTTTCTTTTATTGAACAATTATTAGTTGCAAATGGTGACATGATTAAGGCAAAATATAGTCCATGAGATATGAAGTTGAGGCATGACTGGCAGTGAACTTGCTCACTTAGTAAATATCTACAATGTAATAAAGAGCAATTATTCTTAGTGGAGGTCTAGATAATAATTAAAAGCACTTTAGTATATCCTCTGTGGTTTCCAAACTAATCCACTAGAATATGGACACATAAAACTCTTATTTAAATAAACTATTATACCCCCTGGAAAGAGAAAGCAAGAAACCAAAGTGACCAACTCACAGGGTATTACTTAGAAAGTCCTCAACTTTCTCCACAAAAATCTCTAATTTTTTGAGCCAATACATGACAAAAATATCATTATTCATAGGTCCCACTGGCATGTTATAATCTTGATTCATGACCATACTGTTTACCTTGCTCTGAAACATGTTACATTTATTGTTAGGTTTGGAGTTTTTGTCAATATTATTGTTCTCCAAAGCAATTATTTTAAGTACAGGGTATGCCAGACAGACAAGGGATAGCTTGTAGAAACATGTAATTGTTAGATTCACAAATAAATAAATTCATAAATGTAGTTTAGAATAGCGATAGATTCCAATATTTAGAAACAGAAAAGTTAATTATCCTTATGTGTCAAGTATTTACAGATGAGTTTGTAATATTACAGTTCTAGTTACACTGTAAATTGAAATAAAAGTCAGGAAATGTTGTGGCATGGAGTGCATGGATCAGTTTGGGAGCCATGCGGTTAAATATTCCTCCATCACCATGACAACCCAAATCAACTGTATCTAACAACATAAAATATGATGGCAAAGGAAATTTGGATAGTCTCTTTGAAACCAGTATCTGAATGTGATGCTTTGCCACTATATTTAAGAAATTTTTTATTAGTTTTTTTTTTCAGTTGCATTTTCTCTTGGTCATTTGTCTTTTAGTATTTTGATCTTAGCTAACGACAAACTGGAGTATTTTTTTTTCAGCAGAGAAAGCTCAATATAAGCAGTGTGCAAGGATGGAATCCCAGCAGGGTAGAATGTTTCTGGTCTCATACAAATACCTATAAACACACCAATGATGCAAATAATGAATTCAGAGTATGTGCAACAGTTATATAGATCTTTTGGTATGAATAATTTCTAGTAGATAATAAATTTTAAAGGTGTAATTTATGACAGCAAAGTACTGCGCATCCTTTAACTTATTTTTTAGCAATGTTTTTAATTCTGGACCATCCATCTTTCAGCAGGTCAGGTATGCTGACAGGTATTTTAATTATTACAATAACAGTACCCATTTGGAAGACTGCTTTGAATAAGCTAGACAGGTTCTTATCATTTAGAAAGTTGCATTAAGGACCAAAAGCCCCAAGGCAGATTCAAGCTTTGAAGTACAAACCTTTTATTGCACCTAGTTTGCTGTGAATTTTTTAAACAAATATCAAACTTAAATTTAGATATTAATTAAAGAGGCAAAAAGCATTGGGATTACAATACAAAATGTTAATATTGAATGCATACATTGAAGCCACCTGCAAGGTAGTTATATTAGAGATCTGTTTTGTGTTTTGTTTTTAAAAGGAAAACAGTATTTTATAATTAACAATACCTAGGGAGATATGACAGGAAGCAGGAATGGCTCAAAACCTATAATGGAAGATAGGTCAGAAGGGTAAAATAACAGACTTAAATTGAAAATGTTTTTTTTGAAAACATCAACTTTGACTTCATAAAGATTTAATACTTTTAACATGATAAAGTATCAGCTGGGAATTTTATTGGGTTTTAAAACTGGATCTGCATTATAATATTTTCATAGTCAGTCACAACCATCACAAAGTCGAGTCAAGTATTTCCTCTAATGACCTAGCAGAAGTTTGGAGATGAAGATACGATATATTGCTTTTTCCAAAACTGTGTATAGGTAATATCAGATAACAGTATTTAGCTCTGTCTTCAAAATTACAAAAATATGTCTTTCACAATTGAAGTCCAAATTGTACATGTGAGTTAATATTTCTTTTTTTTCTGAAATGCATAAATATAGGTCTCATGGATATTGAAATTGAGTAGATCAAAACTCTCTTGGACTTACAGTGTAAGAGGTCTGATATCTATAATAATAGATATGATGCAGAATGACTTAATGATCTTAACAAAAAAATGGCATATCAATTCTGTCAGACTGTGACAACTATGGAAAGCTGGCTTTTTAAAATCCTTCATCTGTGAATGCTCTAATCTAAAAAAGTACTACTGTATCCAGTGATACTACGACTCAAATAAAGGTGTTTAAAGACTGCCTTGATTTGCATATGTTAACAACATATTATTCGTACACATAGGTGCCCCTGGCCATGACTAATTAATTTTGAAACTACTTATCCACACAGCATACTCATTTTGCAAACAAACCAGGTACAATTTAGGCTCACAATCTTTGCTATTCTCTGAGAATGAATACCGTATTCAAATCTGTGTAGAGGGAACCCCAAAATGAGTTTGAATTGTTCTAGTTGTAAACTGAAATAAACTAAATAATAATGCCACAGCCAATGGATGTTCCTTCATAGGTGGAAGTGACAATACTATGAAGTGAAATGCTTATATTGGCTTATTTTTAAAAGCATTTTTAATTGGTACATAAAAATGTATTTATCAAACAACCAAAGAAAACCCAAACAAATCTCTTACACAAACGCCAAACGTTTGGGCATCTGGGAAATATTGTTCCAAATAAAGATTCCTTGAAGTTGCAGTGCCGGATTTTCCAAAGATGTTAAATAAATTATTTAGCAAAATGCCAGGGGCCAATTCCAAGTTTTTGTCTGTTCCAATCAAGCGCCTTTCTACTATGGGCCTGATGCAATTTACACATCGTGCTAAAAAAAGAACAGATTCATCACCGAGCATTTTCACAAGAAAAATTGTACGAGAAATATACCAGCTGTTTTTTAATAACAGATTTTGGATAGTTTTAATCCCGGGACTAAAATAAGCAATTTATGATCGTGCTCTATGGTTCCTGCTGAGCAACAATTTTTCTAGTAATTTTAATTCGAAAATCCACTGCGCGACATTTCTCTATGGAAATGTTGTTTTGGATCGCACAGGGAGAAAAAATACAGTGCATAAAATAGTGGATTTCATACTAAAGAGATTTGGACGGTAAACCTGTATGTGAAAATTACAAGGGCTTTTGTTTCAAGGTCTTAGAAGGAAACGCCTCGGTAATCTTATGAGAGCAGTTCTTATTACACGAAGCAAAAAAATACAATGGAATTGAAACCACTAGCCGTAAATTAGCATGACAGATTTTACAGATTAATATTTTGATCAAAGTCAAGCAACAACTGGTAATTTTAAAACCCAAACCACACATTTAAACGAAAGGACGAGACGACAGATATTTGTTAGCAATCTGGTAAATATTACTTTCGCAAAGGAAGTAAATACTTCGTGAAAGAACTGCAAAAAGTTTTGTCACACAGTTTAGTCTTTCCATATCCGCATGTCATCGCGATATTAGGGAAATTTGGAGAAGCAGGGCCAGTGTTTTACTTATCAAAACACTCAGCATATTACTTTACGGTTGATATTGCACTCGGGAGCTCTGATGCATGAATGTAAAAGTGTTTGCGTGTAGAAATATGTCACAGATTTGAATTTTATTGATGGCAGAAATTGATGAGGTGAAATGTACTACGCGCCAAATCAATGCAAGTACACCACACACAATTTTACAATAGTTAATAAAATCGCATTCAAAGGGTTCAATTTATAATTTAGCACAATGCCTACCTCTTGTCTGAGTTCCCCTGAAGGGCAATCTTTCATAAAATCTTTGTACCTGTCCAAACAAGAAAAGAAATGAACCCAGAATCACAGTTGGTTCACTTCGATATTATTTGATGAAGATGTTTGCGGTCGTGAAGCCACGAGACTTGAAGCGTTCACTGAAATCAAACCTGCACTCATTCCACGGCTAACGAAAATAGATAACAACACTACTTACCATTTCTGTAATTCCTTCTTATCGACTGCAGAAGACAGAAAAGAGAAGGCTCAGGATATATTAACCAAAGTAAACAACTCTAACAACACGCGCGTTTACGTTGCGACCTGCACAAAAATCACAAATGACAGCTCAAATAAGACAGAAAATCCCTGCTACGTACAATATGTATGTTGCTGGAGATCCCGAACTTCCTCGGGAGTAAGTTTACAGCCCCTCTGACCCATTCCTGGAAGATTCTGGTTAATGCAAGGCCATTTTTAAGGGCGGTAATGTTCTCCCTTTCACATCACATCGCCATTACAACTGCACTTGAAAGAAAAACACGACCCAGTCTCCCTTGTGGGGTCGAGAAATCTTATCAGGGGGGAGGGGTCGGGGAGTCAAAGTGGGCGTCGTTAAAAATATCACTATACTCTTCGGCGACTTTCTGACCACTGAATTGCCTAAATCTGGTTATTTTCATTTCGAAAGGCGAACCTTATCTAAGATCATGCAAATAGGTGGCGTGAACTTTTTAAAAATACATAAAAATGAACTGTTTTAGAAATTATTCATCACGGAAATTGAGAAAGAGGTCTTATCTGCTTCGGAAGGCATGTGGAAAGTGTAGCTCGTAGACTTATCGAAACCTCAAAGTTTTTTTTCACTTTCTCTGACTTCCTACACTTGAAAAATATTACGTTTTGATATAAAGCTGACAATCAAAATAAAAAACCGCGAAGCAAAGGAATTGTTCGATTTTTTGTAAGCCAGATGTTCAAGCTTTTGGTGCTAGAACACGTTAGTATGGTTGCAACTAAAGATACACAAGTTTGGTTTTATGAACTCCCGGTCAACAGCAGGATCAGTTATTGAGATTGAAGATAAGCTTTTGGAACTTCCGTTGCCAAAGGTACACTGTTAAAAAAAACACGAAACGGCCCTTCAAATCTTTGATATCACAAAAACGCATTTCATTTGAAAATTCCTTTTCGCGCGAAAGGGACTTTGTGTTTTAGTACCTGAAGGGCGCGAGTTGAGAGTAAAATGTTCCACATCAAGTCTGTCAAGTGAGTTTCGGATAAAAGGAGCAGCGAACGAAGGTACTTGTATTTTGCAAATTTTTTTTCCTTGTTACTTTTTGGTGGTTTATTTAACAAGAATGCCAGACAGTCTGTTGTGCGAGAAAGTCTGTGCTACTTGAATCAAGAAACCTATTTTCTCCAACCGCAACTTTTTACTCGCTACATTTTGATAAATCGTCGTTTGACTCCTCCACGTTGAGGCTTAAAGCGATCAAACGATTAATAGTTAGCGTGTCACTGTCCTCTGTCTCGCGCTATCAATTCCGAGTTACGCGCGCTTTTCGCCGCGCGACGCAGGGGAAATGTCAGTGACGGCCGTACAGACATGGACATGACATGCATGGCACTTCCTATGCTTTTCGTAGCTAAAACTCAGCGTTAGCGGGCCACTGTTTAAGGTTACAGAAGTTAGTGGTTGGTTACAGGGGTTAGTGGTTATAATTAAGAGCTTTTGCGGAATGATACGTTGGGCTGTGGTCTAAAGGGGGCTCACTAATAGTTTCTTGTTATGGAAGAATTTTAAACTCAACCAATCAGACAACAAGAACTTTATATCAACGGTGTTCCACTTGCACCGTTCAAGAGTGTTATCTAAAGAGTTCGCACGCTCATTGTGTTGATTTTGTAGTACTGACTCGCACATCCTGCGTAGAAAGCGTTTCAGGTCAGAACGTGCGAGCGCCAATTTTTGGCCGCGCAAGAAATCATCAGGCCTTTCTCTGACCCTAAACTAGCGTAGCTGGCGGTTTTGTGTTTTCCGAGACGATTTCATCGACGAGAGCGAAGATTTCGAACAGCTCGGAAAACATTGCCTGCGAGCTAGTCGGCTCTCCAGTACCCTGGCGACCAGAGGCTGAAACTCTGCCCGTGGCAGTCTCGCTGCGCTCGACCTTGCCTAAAATTTCCTCGCTACGCTCGAAACTTTTAATTTTGGACCTCGAGCCTCTGGTTTCCAGGGTAGCTCTCCAAAAGCTCTCCAGTGGGTTTTTTTGAATATTTTGTTTTTCGGGGTTCAGGATACCTGTGTCACCCACTGGAGAGCTATAGCCGGCTCGCAGGCTAAACACACCGTCAGCTACGCAGGCTAGCCCTAAACCCACGGAATATCAAGAAAATTTCGCCAAAAGCTGTCGTTTTGCCGACGTTGCAAAACTTTCTTATTAGGAAATCCCCCTTACCTTATTTGGAAGGTCTGTAAGTACTTTTCCTAATATCTTAGCGAAAAAAGCAGGAAAATTGACCAAAACTTGCAGATAATATACTCGAGAACACTCGAGAAACATCCTTCTCTTGGTCGCCATTTTGTTTTTACCCCCCGCCGAGGGGCATGAGTCACGTTTTGAACACCACAGGCAACCCGCGCGGATTTGCCATAAAAACGACAGCACTTTCTTGATATTAGGGCCTAAGGCAGCAGGGACTTCAAAGCCGCTGTAGACTGCTAGCAGCCCCTTCGCGCGCACTTATTTGGGGGTGCGCCAAAGTAGGGGCTGCTAGCATTTACCACCGACGCTGAGAGATTGTTCCATAGTGACGGTGCAAGGCCGAAAAGGGTGTCCGGGCAGCATGTTTAAAACGGCGCGAGGATGAAATATGTGGAAGGTTTTTCAAGAATTGATTCCGCTAACAGAACGGTGACGCCGCAGAGCTCTCCCGCTCGTCACCTCGCAGGGGAGGCTCTGGTGACATCCATATAAGAGCCTTCGCTGATTGGCCGAAATGGCGCGCACGTGTACATAAAAGTAGCTTAATCTCGCTTTATAAAAACGTATCTGTCAAAATAACACTGGCATTCGTTTCCTAGTCGTCTTTTCAACTCGTCTTTTCGCTCTAAAAGTAATCGTGAGCCATAATAAAACCATCATTTTATTTTACGCATGCGTCGGTGGCTGTCACCAGAGCCTCCCCCGCGAGGTGACGAGCCGGGGAGCTTTGGGAACGAGAATGCGTGGGTATGGCGCATGGCACAAACATACCCAATCTTGTCCCCAGAGCCTTCGGTTGTCTGGCCAGCGGAAGGCGACGAACCAATGGCTCTGGCATTCTCGTACCCAGAGATCCCCAGCTCGTCTGTTCGCGCGGGAGGTTCTGTGGACATCCATTTGAAAGCCTTCGCTGATTGGCTGGTTTTTAACGTTGGGGCATGCGCAGAAAGGTGTTTCTCTTAGCGCATGCGTCAATGGCTGACACCCGAGCCTCCCCCGCGAGGTGACGAGCCGGTCGGGGAGCTCTGGGTTCGAGAATATCCCATTTCTTGAGCATGCGTAGTAGACTATACCAGCGATTTTGCTGTTTTAATTGTCAAAATTCAAATGAATAAACGAAAACACCATCATAAGAACAAACAATCCAAACAACTTAACGACAGCTAATAAAAAACTGTCAGAAAAAAACCTCTGCTAGCAGGGTATAACAATAATAACAACTTTCATGTGTTGAGAAAGAAATGTGATCTATTGATAGTTTAGCACACTGAACAAGGAAATGCTATCTGAAATACCTAGATGAAAAACCCTAGTATTACATGCCATTTCCCCGGATTTCCCCAAGATGAGTGCTTGAGCACTTGGGACAAATTGTAATATATTGTTTACATTAAAAATATCACCCACGAACATTTGCATGACAATATACCTCCTCGGCTTGCGCGTAATGTGTTCCATTTCAGATCACACGCGCCCATTCATTTGAATAATCTTTCTTTCTTTGGGATGATGAACAACAACAACAACCAAAGGTTGAGATTATTTGATGCTTCCATATCTATATATCCTTCGGTACGTAGCACAAAAAGAAAGAAATGAATACTCATGGGAATGCCACGTGATCTGAAATGGGAAAACATCAAGCCCACGCGAAAGAGGACTATTGCCTCGGGATAATAAGACCTGACTTTTGTCATTTCTAACACTCGATCACGCAACTCCCAAATGACAGATTTTGTTCATAAATCACAGCAAGATTTTCAAAATCAGATTAACATCTTTCCCCCTCGTTTATTATCAAATAATCACTCAAATCAAGTCAAGTGGTTTTTATCTTACGCGCATCGTTTTTGTTCGTAAAAGCAGTGAAATTGTTTCAAATGTTTATAGTTCAGGCTGTCAGGGCTTTTAGGTGTGGGATTCCTTTTAGCGAAAGCCTTAATGCGCTTGACATCAAAGCCGTAAACCATTAAATCCGGAAAGTTGAGAGCACTTTATACCACTTGTAGAACACACGATCCACGTGTATCACGATCATTGGGCTCTCGTAACAGAACGCGGCGGACGTCACGCAAAATGATTCGTTAACTCAGTTCCTTTGGGCGGATATTTTTGTTAGTTCTGCACATACGACCGTGCAGTCTAATAAAATGATGTTTTTGCATACAAAATATCAAAACGACAAAACGAAATATCTGAATTGATATGACAAAGGTATAAGAGAATCAGTAAAAATATTGTATTACGCATGCACTTAGAATTTTGAGAATCGTTCATTGCCATTCTAGTATCCAACTCCTCGGCAAGTCACATCGCAGGGGAGGCTCTGGTGAAAGCCATTTGCCATGATAGCTTTTGCTGATTGGCCAATCTCGTACCCAGAGCCCGTGCATCTTTGAGCCAGCGGCAAGATAAAGCGCATTCGTATCTTGGCGCTGGCCTAAAAGATACGCGGGCTCTGGGAACGAGATTGCTGATTGGTTAAAACGGCGCACATGCGTAAACGCTCTTGACCTCGCTTTTGAAAAACGTACTTGCGTAAATAACACCAAAGGTCGTTTGCTAGTCGTCTTTTCAAACTATTTGACAACTAATCTATTTTCTGATCTTTGATTTCTACCTACAAGTCATTTTGAGGCGTAAAAAGGTCATTTTCTAATACGCATGTGTCAGTGGTAACCAGAGCTTTTATAAAAGATTATAAAGACAGTGGTCACCAGAGCTTCCCCAGAGGACAACCTAGCCTCGCCCCCAGGCTCCTTATGGTTGCGTGGCTTGAAGGTTAGTGACGTCACGGATTATTTGCAGCTACACAGTGAGTTTGCGCGACACGGAGAGCTAGCACAAGACGCCTGAGGGAGGGGACATAATTTGTAACCGTGACAACTAATTTTTGCGGGATGGAACTAGATTTAAAATCTGAAAATCTAAAAATAGATTCATCTTATCCTGTGATTCGGACGCCCACTACAGGCGATGGAGACTCCTGATGATGGGCTCTTACTCTATTATGATAAAAAATAACCTCGTTAAATATTCTTATTAAAATGCTATAAATAATGTCTTGTGATAAAATGTTTTTTACGGTTTTTTCGTTCAGAATCCCAATTGAACGTGTTCACGATGTTGTGAGAACAATACCCTTGAGCCGTTCTGACTCGTTCTGGCGAAGACGGCTTTTGTTATTCAAAACAGACAAGCATTGTTCTCATCCCATTTATGCTGCGTGCGCAACATCGTGAAAACTGCCAATTGTCATGTCACGTCCTTGTTTCATTACGTGACTCGAGATTGTGGCGAACTTGCGTTACGGCCTGCGTGACAAGCCTCATAAATTCCTCCACATCGAATGCGTAGTTTCTGAATTTCGGGTGGTCAGAGTGCTCCGGGTGCAGTTCCTAAAACAGAAAATAACAAAATGAAAAACCCAAAGCAGGAACTGTTATTCCTGGTTTATCGGAATAAGAAGTTCAGGTGACTTACAATATCCTCGACTGGCTAGGTAGCCTGCGAAAGCCGACGCCACTTAGCGCTCGTCGAAAGAGACTCACGCAAAGAGGAGTCTGCGCGCTCAAGCCAAACATTCCATACTGATGACGTATCTTGACCCAGATCTGGTCTGAAGTATTACGCAGCCAGTTTGACATTTTCATAATTCTGCCAACTCTACACGGACGTCAACAACCACGGTTTGGCTTCCGTCAATCAAACGAGCGAACCACCATGGGTGATTTCACGGAGGCTTTGATAGACCTGGTGATCTCATAGGAGCTAGCACTGTAGGCTTCTAAACACAATTTTTCACTGTAAAATGCAAAACCAAACTCAGAAATTATGTGTGGACTTGACTTAAAAGGTTTGATTGACGGAAGCCAAAACGCAGTTTGGTGTTCGGAAATGTCAAGTGGAAGTTCGCAGAATTATGAAAATCGCAGTAATAATTAGCCTGAGTTAACAGACGCCCTCTAAATCAAAATCGTTTGATTTAGAGTGGCCGTCCGTTAACTCAGGCTAAGTAATAATGTAATATTTTTAACTCTCAAGCACAAATAGAGAGATTGTTGTTGTTATTTGCTAATTGTTATTGTTGTTATAATACACAGGGCAAAATTACTCAATGCTGATTGGCTAAGAGCGAGGGCATTTTTTCTTAATTGAGGGCAAAATTACTTTACACACCCTGAATACGAGCAGTCAACACGCGCGCTGAATTTTGCCCTTTTATATCATAAACAAGTAATCACATGGGTTCCTCGTAAAATTAGGGTTTAATTTCACTTGTGTTTTCCATTTTTTTCAAATTGCCCTCGCCGCAGACGGCTCGGGCAATTCATTCATTCATATTTATTAATCCTAGAGTCATCGGACTATACAGGATGTTAAAGAAAAAATGGTACAATAGGGCGAAAACAAGCAGACAAAAACGATGACAATAATGAAATTCTCATTTTCCCAATTTTGGAAAAACATTGAAAAAAATCGTGAAATTAATCCCTAATTTTACTCGGCCCTATGCGATTACCTATACTTATTGTACCCAAAGCTTATAGTGATACTCACTTTCGTGTTTTCAATAACTTTGTTCTCATTTTCCCAAGTAATGTAATTTACACCCCTGAAAAAAATACGAAAGTTTTTATGAGAATGTAATGTGTTTTTATGAAATATCCAGAGTATCAGACGAAGTTTATTTTTCCAAGCGAAAGTAATAATGAAGCGAGGAAAACGGCGAGGGTCTGATACTCAGGCTACAAAGGAAATAACAGAAGAGAATCGAGGCATCTGTCTGTCTCATTAACTTTGTTAGAAAGTTGAGTTCCCCTTAGTTATAACATCTTGATACCACTACTACCAGAATCCTCTTCGAATTCGTTTTGTTATACGGTTTTTATAAGGTTTGAGCTCCTTTGGGAGCTGCAAGATAATGGTGTTAATGAGGCAAACAAAATGAACTACGAGAAGGATTCTGGTAGTAGTGGTATCAAGATGTTATAAGGGGAATTGTGAATAGACCTCCTCGGCTTGGGCATAGTTAATGGAGTGGAATGGTTAGGAAACCCGGCAAACTTCAAAGGGTCAATACAATAGCGTGGGTTGGATGTTGAAAAGGGCTATCACGTGATATTGACCCTGCACAATCTCTTGTTTCATGCTCATCTAATATGCATGTCTGGTTGTACACTGAATCTTATTGGCTTGATTTTGGTACTTATGTACCGTGACCCTGCACAGACAAAAGGATTCCTCTGAAAAAGTGAACAAAGACATAGTACAATAACAGGGTGTCAGGTTTCCTAACCATTCCCCTCTATAAACCATGGCTTGGGCGTAATGTTTTGCCCATTTCAGATCACGTGGCATTCCCATGAGTATTCTCTCTTTGTTTGGAATGCTTCCATATTCATATATCCTTCGGTGCGTAGCAGAAAAAGAAAGCGAGAATACTCACATGGGAATGCCACGTGATCTGAAATGGGAAAACATTACGCCGAAGCCGAGGAGGTCTATTGACCGCGAAGCTCGAGGTGGTCGTTTTTGCCATTATTACGCCAATGAATTACCTTAAATTTGCCAGATCCATGTAACAGTTTGGGTCCCCACAGTTGTATCTGGATTGGTAAACACATATAGCAAGCAAAATCAGTACAATCAGGAGCTCATTTCCTAGGAGCGTCCCTCTCCCATGTTTTCATAGTGTAGCAGCGTATTGGAAAATGAAGCATGTATGAAATGCGTGACTGACACGGGCTCTTTAAGAATATCAAAGGGCAAGGAAAAATGACTCGGTTTTCGGACTGGAATCTCTCGGTACTTCTTTAATGATGCACGTGAGCTTGGATTTTATCCTTTTTTCCGCACTAGAGTCCAGCATATTTTGTTTTATTTTGATTTTCTAATTTTTTTGACCGGTTTACGTGAACCAGCGCCTGAATCTTGGGGAACTTACAGTTCGAAGAGCAGTGCCCAATCAGGTAGAAACAGCGCATGCGTCAACCCAGCTCCGTGCATGCCAATTAGTATATCGGTGTTATGGGTAACCTGTGGACAACAGAACAAGCACGAGGAGTCACGTGACGTGGAAAGGAAACCTGTAGATATACAGTTAACGAGATGTAAAAACATCTAAATGACTGATAGATAGACAAAATACTAGTCTAGGTAGCCATTTAAACAAAGCGAGCATGACTGTAGGCTACATGGACCTTTTACAGAGCGGATCGAAACGATGAATTTTTGAAATCTTATTGGGATGAACAGTTTTCAAAGTTTGAAGTTACATCAGAAATTGTACGAAAATCGACAGGCTTGCAGATAAAACTTACCCAAACTGGAAAAACAGTGTGGTAAATCAAGAAAACTTATGTCACAATTCACTTGCTTGAAATGTCATAAGATTTGTGTCGGTTGTTACATGTTGAGCCCAAGCTGATGTGGGCTCGAAAAAGTCCAACGCGCCGAATGCAATACGCCGTGTCATTAGGTCGTTGCCGCTTGATTAATTAATTTCGATTTTAATTGCCAAAGAAAAGATATTATATTTCATTCATACGTTAATTTGAAGCTACAACCGAATGCTAGGTAGTTGGAACACCTTGTCATTCCTTCCCCTCCCAATGTTGAGCGGGAAAAATTTCTGGACACAATTTGGGACAATATTAGCGAGGGCAGTGAGAGCGTGTTCTCTCGGCAAAGTGTTCCAGCATTTTGCATTTGAATCTAGATAATTTTCTTCTTTTTACCTTCAGCTGCTCCATGAAGGAATGTCCCTGGAAAAATATGCACGAAAAAAAGTTGAGTATGCAAAGACAATTTGGGTAAAGTTACCAATGATCTTCTCCTTACCATGAGTACTTGGCTATTCTCAAGGTAACGGCTGGATAACTCAGTAGAGCGCTTATTATCTACAACAAAGACTTCTGGAGTTAGGCCCGTTTTAAACGTCGAACTTAATTCTGTCGCACTAAATTGAATGGGTTTATTAGCCAGTAAAAACAGGTAATTTCGATACGATTGATTTCATGAGGTTAATATGGCCTGTCTGGCGAATGAAGAAGCCCTGAATTTAGGAGCGCTGGAAGGACTCAAAATTGTAATTTAGCCAGTGTCGTAGCTGGCAGCGAAGTAATGATTTTAGTGTCAACATGTGAGAAAAATCTGTTTGCCCCCCCCCCCCCCCCCAGCAAAAACAATGGATGACCAAGGCTTGCCCCCCAGACAAACATTTCTAGCTATGGCTTGTTAGCGCGGCGTTAGCACGTGAGATATTGCCGTACCTAATGCAAATGAACTCGAGACAATAGCTCTAACTAACTAAACAATGGGAAATTGACATTTAGAGCGCCAGGAATTAGGTTTGACGTCTAAAACTGGCCTTACCACAGGGAGCTCACCTTTACAGTTTAAATCAAGAAAAATAATAAAAATCTTTCCATTTTTCGCTGAATAAAACGAAAGGAAATCTATTTTCTTTGCCCTGCGTTCTGGTCTTTTCTGATTGGCTAATTATGCTTTTAGTGCAGGAATATCGTGCAGAAAAAGCACGTAATTGTTCATTTTGATGGGAAAAGCATGAAACTTGGCAGGATGATAGAGCTGCCCATGCCGAGCAATTCTGGATGTAGACCCACCCTAAATAACGAATACTTCCAGTTTTATAGAAGTGGAATTAATTATCCTTTAAACTAGTAAAACAACATGTTGCCTTTTATGTTCATGCATGAAATCTTGTATCGTGATAGAGTACTGACTACACTACAATTCTACAATAAGTGACGCCCCCCTGATCATGTATTTCCAGTGTACCAATGTGGAATTCATTATTGCATAAAATCAGCAACAGAGGGCGTTGCCTTCAGGATACACGCATGGAAATTCATGCGACAACCGACCATAGTGCTATGGTCTAATTCTAATGTAGACCCACGCCCTATGCCATGTACTTCCAGTTTTATCGAAGTGGAATTCATTAAAAGGCTTTTGAAGGTCGAGTAAAATTCAGTATTTGATAGTGTATCGCATAATATCGCATGGTTTAATTCATGATCAAGCAACTCCACCTCGTCATATACTTCCAGTGCCAGGGGTGGAATAAATCTCAGCAGTGATTTCAGTCAAAGGTCATAACCTTTCACAGATACATACATAATAATTCCTGCAACAAACCGACATCGACTATGGTACTTCTTCTGTCAACCCCATGGAGGACCACGCCCCAAAACTTACAGTTTTGTGAATTATTTAGTAATATTCACGCTTTTATAGTGGCAGGACTGGTATCGCTTACACATGAGCATCAGTAGGATGGGGCGTCAAAGTGTTTAAAATGACTGAGTTGAAGCACGCCGTGGAATTTCTAAACCCAGGAGAAAAAATGTCATCCAGTGCTGGCAATCAACCGTGTTGGGGGTGTTTTCAAGTAGTGACTTTTAGTGGAACTTTCCAAACAACATGTCTAAAAGAGATTCGTGGTGATGTTTGGGGGTAATTACATTGAGAAGGCTTCACTGAAGATGACTGTCTAGAGTAAGTTGGATAGAAAACGTCAGTTCTTGACCCCAATATCGCACATGGCGGCTCTGCAGATGGGCTCTTGCTCACCAATAAGCAAAGCTTTGAAGAAGTCGACATTTCAGTTTTGTTTGATGTCCCAGTTTCAGTTTTGATCTATTACACTTGATCTACATCGTCCTCGCTCTGAACCATACCCATTTGAAGTCCTAAATTGAGGAATCCTACTGATTTCTGGTCTAAACTACATTGAATTTAGGAACCATTAAGAGTTATAAATTGACCCCCCTCCCCCCACCCCCCTAGAATTTCTAGTCCCTCCATAATCGAATATGGCGGGAATGTGGATAGGAACTACACATAGGTGTGCAACGGAAGGAGACATGGCAGAAGTCAGATAAACCGAGGATTTGTTATTTTTTTATAGTTTATAGTGACTCCCACAAGCAAGGACGATTAATTCATCATGTTGTTAGAAAAAAATAAAGAACTGTTTCTTTTGTGGCTGCTTCTTTAGGAAAAGAACTCTCATGAAACGCAATTGATTCCAATGTCACAAACTGCGAGTTCCTGGTTCAAAGGCGTGGCGTTACATGTTGACCACAGTCAATGGTGGACGTCAGCAGTCGCAGGAATTATTTTGTTAATTTTGTTACTGAAATCGTATTATGATTTATTCCATCCTTGACACTCGAAGCATACGACGAGGGGGACTTGCTTGATCATGAATTGTAAAACATGCGATACACTATTAAAATACCGAATTTTACTCTTGATCTTCAAAGCATAATACCCTTAATAAATTAATGAATTCCACTTCAATAAAACTGGAAGTACATGACTTAGTACATGACTTAGGGCGTGGGTCTACATGCAGAACAGACCAAATCACTATGGTCGGCTGTCACATAAAGTCCATGCGTGTATCCTGAAGGCAATGCCCTCTGTTACTGATTTTATGCAATAATTAATTCCACCTTGGTACACTGGAAATACATGATCAGGGGGTGCCACTTATTGTAGAATTGTAGATTCATCAATATTCTATCACAATTCAAAATTTCATGTATGAACATAAAAGGCAACATGTCGTTTTACTAGTTTAAAGGATAATTAATTCCACTGCTATAAAACTGGAAGTATGTGTTATTTAGGGTGGGTCTACATCCAAAATTGCTCAGCATGGGAAGCTCTATTGTCCTGCCAAGTTTCATGCTTTTTCCATCAAAATGAACAATTTTTCACCAAATTCCTGCACTATTTTAGCGCCAGACGGAAGCCATTTCGTGGTAATGAGGCCCTAGTGGGCGAGTCTGGGCAAAGCACAATTAGCCAATCAGGAAGACCAGAAAGCAGGGAAACGAAAATAGATTTCCTTTCGTTTTATTTAGCGAAAAATGGAAAGATTTTTATTATTTTTCTTGATTTAAACTGTAAAGGTGAGCTCCCTGTGCCTTACTCAGACAATCACGTGGAAGTTATTTGTCGAGGGTGTGGGTATACCACCATATCTACCTCTTCCTCATTGAGTATCGCACGGTATTTCGTTCCACGTGACACAAGTGTCACTCGAACTGGATCGTCCACATCCTGTCGCGAAAAAAAGAACGTGAAAGATTTTTGTGTAAAGCCATGTAAAAAATACTATCACGCGGAGAGCACGTGAAAGGTTTCTTTGTAAGCCAAGCCATGTAAAAACATTATCACGCGGTGAGCACGTGAAATGTTTCTTTGTAAGTCATGTAAAAACACTATCACGCGGTGAGCACGTGATTACTAAATACGTAGTGCGTTTAGTCATTCTCGTACCCAGAGCTCCCCGGCTCGTCACTTTGCAGGGGGGCTCTGGGGACATCCATTTGAGGGCCTTCGCTGATTGGCTCATTTTGAACGTTGGAGCATGCGCTGAAAGGTCTTTCTCACAGCGGCTCTGTATTAAATCTCGCGCATGCGTCAGTGGCTGTCACCAGAGCCTCCCCCGCGAGGAGACGAGCCGGGGAGCTCTGGGTAAGAGAATGGCGTTTAGTTCAATTGGTTGACAAAACATTTGATTGGTTGACAATAATGAGCGACCAATGAGAATGCAAAGTAAACGCTAATAAATACTTTTCGATGGTTAGCCTGCGTAGCTGGCGGTTTTGTGTGTTTTCCTAGACCCGAGAAAGAGAACGCGGCCGGAAAAAAGTTTTGAGGCTTTTTTCGACCCCGTTCTTCACGCCGCCAATGAAATAGCCTCGGAAAATACACAAAACCACCAGCTACGCAGGCTATTCAACAGTCATCTGAAGCATTTCCCTGCTAGCAGAGGCCTCTTTTCTCTGTATTTCGCAGACTGAGGTTCGCGAGGAAAAGAGACCTCTGCGCTGGGTCGAAACTTGCTTTGCTTTGCCGCCGTCCACAACCTTGGACGGTTTGCTGACCGTTTCTTGAGCCCACTATATGCGTACGCATATCTACAGACGTTTTCCGTTGGGGGGCTCATATAATAACAGCGTAAAATCGTCTGTAGATATGCGTGCGCATATAGTGGGCTCAAGAAACGGTCAGCAAACCGTCCAAGGTTGTGGACGGTGGCAAAACAAAGCAAGTTTCGACCCAGCGCAGAGGTCTCTTTTCCTCGCGAACCTCAGTCTGCGAAATACAGAGAAAAGAGGCCTCTGCTAGCAGGGAACTGAAGCATGGGAACATCAATACCTTACCTCGTCTCTCCGTTCTTGTTTTATTCCCAGTCGCTCAATCAGATGATCCGAGAACGCCTTGAATAACCCACTACCAGAACACCCAGGAGTCTAGAAACAACCCAAAAAATATAAAACTACAGAATGATGTGTGATCCGAGATCGCCTTGAATAACCCACTACAAGAACACCCAGGAGTCTAGAAACAACCCAAAAATTCTAAAACTTCAGAATGATGCGTGATCCGAGATCGCCTTGAATAACCCACTACCAGAACACCAGGAGTCTAGAAACAACCCCAAAAAACTAAAACTTCAGAATGATGCGTGATCCGAGATCGCCTTGAATAACCCACTACCAGAACACCCAGGAGTCTAGAAACAATCCCCAAAAACGCCCGTTCACACGGCGCGATTTCAGCTGCGATTTGAGGTGCGATTTCTGTGGCGATCCCATAGCGATGTCATATCGCGCGGTGTGAACGGCCGGCGATCTTATGGAGATTTCACATGCGATTTCGCCGCGACGTCGCAGGCGTTTTGAACATGTTCGAATTCCAATGC
This sequence comes from Scolanthus callimorphus, assembly GCA_033964015.1. NCBI lineage: Eukaryota > Metazoa > Cnidaria > Anthozoa > Actiniaria > Edwardsiidae > Scolanthus > Scolanthus callimorphus. Next base: position 40,395,582 of record CM066911.1, read on the forward strand.
GATGCGGGTGCACTCAGTGTTACTGTCGTGTTACTCAGGAAGGAATTTTCATGGCTCAAAATTAAATAATAATCATAGTCGTAACTTTACGCCTTGTACCAACATTATAGGTGTAATTCATCAAAAAATCTAGGCGTAAATCCACTAGGAGAACACTGTAGAAACTGAAAACATAGTCGTTATTTTACGCCTAAGTCTAAAAAGTTAGGCGTAAAAGGGCAATTTTTAGGCGTATTTACGCCTGTATCGGGCGCAAATTCGAGCCCTGATTTTAGATGTTTTAGAATAGTCCTGCACCAACCCTCGACCCAACTCTCGAGCAAGAGGAAAGCGCATGATTCTACTTCCTGGGCTGGAAATAATTTTTCTTACTTGATCGGACTGGAAAATTTGCCTCTACTGGAAAATTGGCCGGACATATCTGAAAATTGATCGGACATTTGGCGATTTTGATCGGACAATGTCCGATAATTGGCAGTAATTTCCAGCTCTGATCTTTACTACTTACCAAGGGTGTGTTGTAGAAGAGACCATACGCCATCCGGGGAAGCAGTGAGAAAATTGCATGCTTAAAACATACCTAACATGCAACAGGAAAATGTGCTAAAAACTCTGACCATCATAAATGAAAAACAAACTATTTTATACCATGCTACAGAAAATAAAAGACAACGTTTTACGGAAGTGCAGGGGCACGGTGAGAATACTGCCGAATATAGAATTCCATTCCTGCATTCTGATTAGCTGTAATTTCTGTGGCGTGGTATAAAATACGATACAAAAAAACAATAAGATACAACAAAACAAGACAACACAATACAATACGTGATACTATTTGATACGACACTATTCGATCCGATACTATTCGATACAATACGATATCATTCGATACGATACCATTCGATACGATACTATTCGATACGATTCTATTCTATTTGATATGATAACTATTCGATATGATAGGATACTATAGGATTATTCAAAGCTTTAGGAGGCTAGATTCCGCTAAGAAATAGCACGAAAAAAGCGATATCGCACGAGTCGCGCAGCGACGAGGGCCATATCGCCTTTTTGAGTGCTATTTTCGGCGGAATCTACCGACTGAACGCTTTGAATATACTTGAATCCTACGATATCTCGTCCTCAATTTACACACAAAAACAATATCATAGGATTCTACATGATACCATGCGATGCGATACTATTCGATACGATAGGATACAATGCAATACAGATTTGTGCATTTCATACCTGCTTCCCAGCGAACTCGTGTCCAAGGTAAAGTATAGGAAGATTAGTAAATGCCTTCCACACAGATCCAAAATTACCAAGTCCTCTCCTGGCATACTATAACAACAAAACAGAGCATGAGAGGGACAAACACCACATTAGAACTAAATCTCAGGGGCGTAGCCAGGGGGGGGGGGGGGGGGGGGGTGGGGGGGGGGGTGGTGGGTTCCAGGGTTCCGGAACCCCCCTCTCCCGCAGCGGAACCCCCCCCCCCCCTCGCCTCTGTTCTGGACCGACTTACTACACCCCCCCCCCCCCCCCCCCCCCCCCTCTGTTCTGGACCGACTTACTACTAAAATTGTAAATATTTAATAGACAACAAGTAAAAGCTCCAATAAAATGTAGCAAATTTCTTCAAACGCTAGTTTTTTTCCCCGAGATCTATGTGGAGTTTTTTATTTTTTGAATTTTGGAACCCCCCCTCTCATAAGTGCTGGCTACGCCCCTGAATCTTGTTAATGATCTCATCATATTCAACTGAACATGTACAGCAGGGCCGGATACAACACCTCTGCACAAGGCAGAGAGGAGATAAAGTATCTAGACGCGGAAAATGCTCCTAAAAAGATCCAGAGCTCTAAACCGTTCAGTGAGTTGTCCGCCAAGCACAATTGTAAGTTGTCCAAGCACAATTGCAATGCTTCAACACTCTAGCTGATACATACTTCTATACTCTACCAGGATCAAATGTTGTGACGGTGAGCAATAATTCCTTATGAGCCCCGATGAGCCCAAAGAGAGGAAAATTGGATAGTTAAGACTACTTGTAGTCCATTTGGCGAAGATCTGTAAAAGTTAGGAAAGGGGCTGTTGAAAAGCTCCCCTGGCTCGGGCTTACACTATAAAGTCCCAGTTTTTTACAAAGATCCATGTTGATCAACTTACACCTTCCCAAAGAACAATATTAATGTCCTTGCTAAACGACCCATTGATGTGCTGGGTGGCATATAGGTTGAAGAAGTCACAAAAATGATGATACATGTTTACAACTGTAGAAAGAAAAAAAGATCATGCGTCGAATATCATATGCAAATCATTGTCTTCAGCAGAGTTGGATCCAGAAGAAATCATCAAACATGAGACAGTGTGTTTCACTAGGCTCGGTTTCCAGCCGTGGGGGGTTCGGTGCACCAGCGATCGGAGCCAAGCAATCGCGCGCGACGTTACGACGGCCTGGGAACCGAGCCTAGTGTTTCAAAAGGATTTCCAAAGATGGAGAAGTGAATTGAAAAATGAAGCAACTTTTTTAATGGGCTGTAAGGTGTTTGGAAATCATGACGAAAAACGATGTGAAGTGTTTCATAAGCTTCACGACAAGTAAATCATTTAAAGGGAGGCTGTCATGCAACTGCGCAGCTGTTCTGCGCATCTCAAAACAAAGAATTTTCGTCTCGTAACGATGGCCAGCGAAGGCTGTAAACCACGAAAACAATCCGTTTTAATCTCGCTATTTCTCGATCCATTCGACCAAATGTTTACGTTTTACATATTCTTTAATAGTCTGATGGTCTGATAGGATGGCCTAAATAGTTTTGCTCAGTGATCGTTCCTGGAGCATGCGCGTATCGTGACAGCCTCCCTTTAATGTTAATTTTTTATTTCACTATGAAATCATTTCGAAATGAACAGTGCCGTCCCTGTCTGATCTGGGATTCCAGGAAGAGGATGGGTCTGGCCACAGGATGCTCATTGGATCCACCTTTCATACCTGATATGTGGCAGCAGGTGAATTTTTAGGGGATCAAAAATTAATAGTTTGTCATTATAAAGCTTACCGTTATTGAAAAAATTTTCATTGACACAACAAGTGGAGCAAAAAGTGGGCCATCGAACATTGTCTGTTCAAATGGTTCCAGAAAAATCCATCAACCCCCTCCCCCCATGGAAGGGATTGGAAATTGAGCCTTGAAAAGAGATGCAGTCTTATTGACACCAATGTTGGGATGATTGGTCAATTTTGCAATCCTTACAGCTTCTAGCCTTGGTCATTTTCAGTCACATTTTATATAACACTTTAATGTTACTAACCAGCATCAAGTTTCATGAAAAAAGTTGGCTTCTCAATTATGACATCACACTGCCCTTCTGTTAAGGGGTTGAAAGGCAATGACTTGTATCGCTCTATCTCGTCTATCCTAAAAACAGAGAATAATATGAGGTCAGCAGGCCTCCCATCCTCCTCCTATGCATCACCTTGCGGCCATGGCCAAGATGGCCTACACACGCCAGAGTCCTGAAGCCGACGACCGGTTAGCGCAGTGGTAGAGCGCCGGGCTTATGTGCGGGAGGTTGGGAGTTCAAACCCTGGCCGGGCCAACACTCAGGGTCTTATTCTAATAATTGAGGAGAAGGTGCTGCCTTTGTCCTAATATCTGCAAATGGTTAGACCTTCGCGTCTTCTCGGATAAGGACGTTAAACCATAGGTCCCGTCTCTCACATACACTAGACTAACCGGAACCAGAGGGACGTTAAAGAACCACAGGGACGCAGGAGTGACCATCCCCAGTGTATAGGGCTCACACTCATACTAACATGGTCGAGCGTTTCATACATGAGCTTCTAGCTCGGGAGATTGGGTGACTACTCCCCACATTATCGACTTAAAATAAATCATTTTACATTTTACATTTACATTTTGCAACACCCAATACAGTGAGTGGATCATCTGTTGTGGTGATCTCCCTATGAAACCTGGGACGCACCTTTGAACTTTAATTGTTCAATAAGCCAAATAATCTATGAGAAGTTAAGGATCATGAGAATGGATCAATTTTAGGGTGCTGGGAAAGGTATCAGGGATACTGAGAGGATCCTTTCAAGACCTTACCAAGATGTAAGTTCCATTCGATAACCACCAAGGCCTTTTAATGCTGCAACATCCAGATCACAGTATCCTCCCAACAGATCTGGCTGAAATCTGAAATACAATGTGAAGCAATGAATATTCCATCATCTCTTCACCTGATTGGATGTAAAGTGGGTGTACTGTATGCTCTCTGGGCTGGGTATCCTGTGGGTTTCTGAGGTCCGAGAAACATGAGAGAATATTTGGCCACACAAGAAATGGGAAGAGCAAAAAATGGAGAAAGGGGAGTGTGTGTGTGTTGGGGGGGGGGGGGGGGGGGGGAAGGAAGGAAACTTCTCCCCATCCCTCTCCCCTCTCTCCATCTTCGCACACTAGGCAAAAAAATAGAAAATCTGTTGTACTTTCAGGCTTTTCTCTGACCCTAAAACTCTACAGAAATGATTTCTACTCAGGTTATAGCTGAAATACCACTCCACATTATAACTAGTAGTGACAAAATCATCAATTCAAGGTCTGCTTTTCAATAATACAGTGGAACCCTGATTTTACAATACTCAGGGGCAGCAACTCTCAATATAAGGATTTTAAAGGCTAACTGGTACTCAAGAGAAACAATTTCTTTGTTTGGTCACATGAATATTAAAGAGCTTGCGAGTACATTAAAAGGGAAAAACAAAAGATTTCATTCGCCTGAGTGCCAGTTGGGCAGTTGAGGAAACAAACCATAGAACCCCCACTCAAGCAGAAAAGGTCTACTGTGAGCCAATGCCTACAGCTATCTCTAAGTTGATCTTAGGATGAATTTCATTTTTCCTTTGCAAGCTTCTCTGAGATTTTACTACTCTTCCCAGTAGACCGTACACCTCTCGATTTTTTCTGCCCGCCGGCGGCAGTCTAAAATTGATCGCGTGATCAACTTTTTTGTACCACGTGACGGGTTGCTTATGTACCACGTGATCAACCGTTTTGGGCGTAGACTTCGTTGGAATGCAGAAAAACAATGAACTCTCAAAGTTTACGCCCACAAACATTGATCACGTGGTACATAAGCAACTCATCACGTGGTACAAAAAAAGTGATCACGCGTTCAATTTTAGACAGCCGCCGGCAGGCTGAAAAACCGAGAGGTGTAACGGTCTACTGGGAAGAGTAGTAATCACCTCCTCTTCCATCTCTCCCCAGAATAACTCTGTAAAATTAAGGTTAATCAAAGTATGACCGCTTATGTATTACATACACTACCTTCCCTGAGGGTTTTCTGTTATCGCTCCGTAAATCCAGGTAAAGATTCTCTGCTCTGCAATGTCCTAGTTCATGTGAGCAATTCAATGATCCACCATGGGCCTGCAGGTAGAAATGAAAATGAAATGTATGCACTTTTATTATATACAGGGCTTCTGGCAGGTCGCGGAAAAAAGACAAATTTCGTGAGAATTTTAGGTTCAAAATCGCGGAAAAAATAGCCAATTTCGCGGCAAAATTCGTGGAAAAACGGCCGATTTCGGGGGAAAAGCAACCCATTTCGCGGGAATTTTTAGTTTCAAATTCGCGTGAAATAAAAACGGCAGACTTCCGCGGGTCGAATTTGCGTGAAAAAACAACTGATTGCAGCTGAATTTGACAAGCAACTTTCGGAGAAAATGTTAGCATGATAGATTTTAAATTCAATAACGTTTTAATGAAAAAACAAATGTGTACAACTTAGTCACTTTGTCGCGAAATACTGTGATCATGGGTTGAGGCAATTACTTAGGAATGGTTTTATATAACAAAGGTCATCATTTGCTATCCCAACAACAATGCACCAATAGCAACGCTTCTTACATCTTGGCTAGTATCCAGTTTTCGTGAATTTTAGAATGCCTGGTTGTTTTGAATGTTGTTGTACGCAAGTCAGTGGCAAAAAATGAGAGCTAATTTGCAGATCTACCTTGTTTGGCAAGTAGATAACTTGAAAAGCCAAAACGAGTTTCAAATATATGCTGTGTCATTATCATTCTTTAGCAAATTCTTACAGATTTCGCGGGATTTCACATGCTTTGGTATATTTCGTGGGATTTCACGGATTTACCCAAATTTCGTGGGTCCGCGACCGCGCAAAATAACAGAAGCCTTGTATATAGACAAGAGTGTTTTACTGGGAAATACTCTCGTTAGATCTAACAAACGTGCTTGGAAAACAATTTGGAATATTTTTTTCTGGTTTGTCTATATATTAAAAAGGAAATTACACGGTGGCTTGAAGATATGAGTTTTATTTTCTTGTGTCAAAAACAATATTTTACTCATTCGCTTCGTACAACCATGTAATATCCTCTATGAATCCTATGATATCTCTTTTTTGTGTAAATTGAGGACGAGATATCATAGGATTCAAGTACATTCAAAGCGTTCAGTCGGTAGATTCCGCCGAAAATAGCACTCAAAAAGACGATATCGCCCTCGTCGCTGTGCGATTCATGTGATATCGCTTTTTTCGTGCTAATTTCTTAGCTGAATCTAGCCTCCTGAAGCTTTGAATAATCCTATAGTATACCGCAAATTATCAGATGGATGTTCAAATGTGGTTTACAGATGTGGACTGTCTGATCCCAGATGCAGACTGTGATTTATACAAATACAGTTACAATCTGACTGAATGCTATATAACATTCTGTAGTGAGCCCTTGGTTTATAGTCTCATCCAAAAGACATGAAACACAGGAGAAATGACAATTCACTCCAACCCGCAATGAACACAAGGTTTGAAACAGTAGAGAAAAACCCCAACTGCCCCCAACTGGGACTCAAACTTGGTGTACAGAGGTGAGAGGCAAATGCTTTATACACACTGCACCTCCCATGCTTCAGATAAAACTGTATGTTCATCATTTGATTGAATCGTAGTACACAAACAAACAAATTTTGCCAAAAAATCCAAACATTCAAGTGTATTAGTTGTGTGCATGGTTGACCCCTTAAAACAAACTTGGGTTTATAAAAAAAGAATATCCATTGCATATTCTGCATATTATTCTGCTTTTACCTGGTCCCTTGGGGGCTTGCAAATTTCTGTAGATGTATCAATGAACTTCTTGACATATCCAAAGTCTGCTTCTTTCCAAAACTGGAGGACCTTCTCTTTATTTCTAAAGACAAAACAGTGATACAGTTTTAAGTCAATCCAGATGAGCTGTGGAACAGGAGTATGCTGCAGGGCCTAAATATTGCTGTCTATTCTCCTTTTGTGAACTGCACCTTGCTCTTGTAGGAAAACCCACCACACAGAATTTCAGTAGTTATTTATGATGTTGTATGGGCCATGTTTGCAAAATAGGGCCCATATGATAATGTAAGCTGCAGATAATCCTGGGGTGACTCCCATAAAAACAGCAGGGGGGTCCTCGTTGGGAAAATTATTTATTCTAGCCCTAAGGGGTAGCAATTTGGGTGTGGTCAGACTCTTTGGACACCCATAAGAGAGAGCACTTGGGTGAAGGCCGAGTACCCCTGTCTATTTTTATGGGGAATCCCTCCCCCTGGGGTATATAATACTCATTTCAACTAACGATGCATAATGTCTCCATCCTGATGTGTCGTCACACACAGGTGTTTTGAACCACTTGTCTGCAGAAGAACATCCAGACTCATAACCCCAACATTCTGGCTTCTTAAATTTGTCTTGGACTGCATCCTAGTAATAAAATATAGCATAAACTGCAGTGATTTTAGATCAATATTAATTGCCTGAAATCAGCTTTTGTCCTTACTAGCTAGGCTCCAGGTATTGCCAAAGATGTACTTAGATATAAATTTCCAAAAATAAGTGCTTATTCAAAATACATGTTTCCACGCTTGGCTCGCCGTTACATGTTTCAACTAAGTTATATGTTTCTGGTAATTATTTGTGTTTTCCTTAGTGTATACTAGGGTACAGAATGGTAAAAATCCAAGGCGGTAAAATTATTCTGAGGCCAACATTTTAAAACCAGAGCACAAGCATTATTGTTGATTCACCTGTTACGTGAAAATTCAAGCTCAGGTGCGGATCCTGACCTATTCACACCTGATTACAGAAACGGGTCAAATTTTTGGTATGTTTTTAAATTATTAATTTCATCATTACTTAAAAAAATATTCTTGTATTTGCGAAATAAATGTGAAAAAGCTGACCGTAAATAGGTGACAGCTTTTTTTTCCGGAACCGCGCCTGAAGCTTTGTGAGCCGAGAAAAATATCAAGTCCAATTTGAGGTCTTTTCGAGCCTCCTGAATTAAACTCTGAGCTTTCAAACCCCAAATATTCAAAATACAAGCTTTATGGGCTACATAATTGTAGAAGGATTATTCTATATACCCCTCAATATGGTAGATGTAATTACTATGTTTTTATGATTACATCTGCAGATCATTTGTAACTTCTGATTCTGAATAATTCAGGAGTACATAATGGTCCATAAATGCTCATGAATTAATAAATTTAAGGTGGGGCATCACTTTAGTCAGAAAAGTCTAGAGGGAGAATAAATGCATGATAATATGGATTAATGGATTTCCACAAAAATTTATCCACTTACAGGAGAGTATATAATTATATACAATTACATATTTTTAAGGCATTTAGCCTAAACAATATATTAAATACCTATTATGATATTAACTAGCTATTTCCTTGATTTAAACAAGTTTTCCTCTACTATATATTTAGTACTAACAAGTTTATGTCAAGATACACTAAACACAAGATACAAACCTTACAATCTCGCGAATCTGGACACGTTATCTTTTCTTTTTGTAGCTCTCCTCCAAAGAAACTTTCCTGGCTTTGAAAATGCGAGCTTTCGGCAAGATCATCCCAAATCAAAATGAGGAGAAACACAAAGTGAAACAACCTCAAACAACGGGAACTTGTGTATGTTGTGTCACCGAAAACTTCTCCTAAACTTCGTAAATGCATCACCAAATCATCTTAGTTTAAGTAATAATGACTTATATAATTATCTCGTAGCTAGATGTTCTCAAAAGAGGAAAAGTATCGAAATAAAATGCAAAGTTTTCAGAGTCTGTTGAGCCGTTTGGTGAAGTTTGTTATCGGACCCAGTACTCACGGTCAAACTTTAGCTGGTCAGCGGCGGTACGTATTGGCGCCAAATACTAGAGGATTAGAGAATGACGCGGTGCCGCCCCGCTCGATGGACAGCCGCCGGGGCAGTAATGTAGTGTTTAGGGAAGTGGTGTCAGGAACTTTGGCTTTTACAGGCTGTATTTCGCAATATGGAGCAATTTTCCGGACTACAAAGGGCTCCAAAGCATCACAGAGACAATGTGTGTTCCAGAAATTATCCATACCCCCTCCCCCGCCCCTACGGAAGGGCATTGGAAATTCCGGAGGGATGGGGGGTCAATTAACCTGATCATTTCCAAACAAAGTATTTTTCCGCCTTGGAAATTCCAGAGGGGTGGGGGAGTCACTTATGGATATTTCTGGAACCACACAATATACTATAGAGGTAAGATTTTATTTTTTCATTTCATTTGAAAACGTTTTTGGATCATTTTAATGCACCAACGGTCAAAACCAGCCAATCAGCAAAGGTCCTCAAATGGATGTCACCAGAGCCTCCCCCGCGAGCAGACGAGACGGGGAGCTCTGGGTACGAGAATGAGAAAAAATTTGGTGTCCCGGCTACAAATTGTCGCGCGCATCAATGTTTATCGCATGGCTAAGTCCGGCTACAATGCTGCGCGCTACATGTGCCCTAGTTTAGCTAGCCGAGTATCAGGACCCTCCCCCTCGAAATTTTTTCTCCCTCAGTTTCTCACGGAAAAATAAAATTCCACCTGATACTCAGGCTATAGTTTAGCGGAAGCAGAACAACAACAGAGAGTCAGCGACAGACCTTTCGGTCTCATGATCTTTATTAGATACCAGAACAGATGCCATATGGCAACACTACTGTTAAATACAACTTAATTTAAGCAGGAGCCCATTACCTGATTCAAACCTTAAAATAATATTTAAAATCCGCATAAATACTAATATTACAATCCTAGTTTTCGTATAAGCAAAGATACGTTTTGTTTGCTTTATTTTACCATTTCGAGAAACCTTTTTAGTTTTCTCATTTTGCTTTTCTTATTCGTCGGGCCACTTTTGCTTTTTAAAAACTTACAGTTACAAAACAAAGACCACCAGTCTTGAGTTTAAATATGAAAACAAATATTTGTATGACGACATTTAAAAGGGAGACAACACGATGAAAGAAAAGAAAAAAGCACGCGCCGCCAAAACAAAAATACATCCACAACATCAAAAATGTATAAATAAATGCTTGACGCACAACATTAAATTTAGCTCCTGGAAAAGGTTTTTCATTTTAACCGTTATATTTTTTCTGTTTATCTGTATCCGGTATCAGTGTTTGCACTCGGAGGCACTTTTCTTGCTTTGCAGACTAGATTACTTGGAGTTCTCCAAGGCTTTCCTCAGACGAGCGTGTTCACGCAACCTGATTAAAAAAGAAATGTCAATGGACGATTCCAGCTATAACGCACGCGCGCGCTGCATGTCGGTAGATATGGGACCAAACTGTTAAAAAGCGCGCGCTGCATTCTGGTAATTGTGGGACACGGCTTGGACATTTCTGAATAAAGAAGAGCGCGCGTGCGTGCGTGGGGGGGGGGGGGGGGGGGCGGATAGTGAAAACATGCCGCCCCCCCCCCCCCCCCCCCCTGGCTACGCTCCTGTCCTGGATTCCTTCGTCAACTCCTTGTGTACAACTTCGGGACACATTTGGACGCGCTTACATAAATTCGGTGTGCCAGTCAATATCCCTACTTTGCCAGCTATAAATATATTTGAAAATTCTACAATTGTAGAATAACAACTGCGTAAATGACATAAATGTCATAACAGAAATGGAAGTTCAATTTGCAGTTGCATGTCGGCAAAGGTATCAAAAATCGACATTTGGGCAACGTTTAGGCAAAAAACAGCAAATTTTAACATCGAGCAATTTTTAAGGAATGTTGTGGCACCTTGTTGCTAGGCCTATACATGACAGCGGTTTGCTTGATATGTCATTGGTTTGACACTGATTTGAAACAGTGGCGTGTCAGCTCGCAAAGGATCGTGGGGAAAGCTTTCCCTTAACCCATGCGCGCTGCAATCAAACGGCGTGCGCCATGCGCGCCGCCTTTTTGTGAGAGACGACTGGGGGCGAGTCTGGGTTGACCACGTACCTGAGCGCGTTAATCTTGATGAATCCGTGCGCATCAGCAGGGTCATAATCACCGATCTCGTCCATGCTGTGGGACCAGAGGGAAATAATAAGAGTCAGGGCTGTGAGATGAATAGTCTGAAGTAGTCACCAGTGCTGGGCCACCATCAAGATATTACACGGCCAGACATTAACCTTTTTTGAGAGCTGTCATTGGCGCTAAATAAAATAAATTAAAGTCGCCAAAACTGAAGTTTGGTCGCCATAATAGAATCTTGTCGCCTTACTCCCGAACTAATGCCAAATAGTGATGTTTGGTCACATTACAGAATCTGGCCGCCGTCTTTTTGCCATGACAGCTAATTTTGAGAAGGGCATGTTTTATAGACCTGCAGATTGGAAAAGTAAAGCACCATTTGGCGACAAGGTTGGAAGTTTTTCTGGCTAAACCCTAAATTTAGTCGCCATTGACAACCATATGGTCGCAATGTCGGGCCCTGACAATATAATAATAATAATAATAATATATAATAATAATAATAATAATAATAATAATAATAATAATAATAATAATAATAATAATAATAATATAATAATATATTATAATTATATAACAATATTATTATAATAATAGTGTTTACGTTTACGTTTACGTTTAATACTTTACTTCACAAAGGCATAGCCATGACGTGAAGGTATAAAATACAATCATATAACTAAGAGAAAGAAAAATAAATAAATAATATACGTGGTCATTATAGGCTAGCTAAATGAATGTTAGGAAACTGTCAATAGTGGGCTGAGTTATGGCGCCAACAGGCAGACCATTCCATAGTTTTATTGCCTGTGGGAAAAAGCTTTCTTTAAAGACATTTGTGTTTTGCTGGCGTATCTGCCTGTAGGCCAAGAAAGCACTGGCTTTCAAAATTTTCGCCAAGTATTGAAAATACGCGTGTATCTACCCGCTATTATCTATTTTGTAGATCCAGACAGTATCTAGCTCTCGATAGTCATTGTCGCTAAATGGCTTTTCAGGCTGAGTCACAAGAAGTCACAAGCCTAGTCCCGGGTGGCTCCTAAAACCAAAGGCCTGGATACGCCCCTGTTTGCATATTCTATTATGACATCTCGACCGTACACTAGTCTCCTTTGCCGGTGCTTTTAAAGAATCCGATAGTAGCGGCTGCATATGAGACTATCTGTACACTCACCTGACAAGGTTTTCGTTATAAAGTGATGTCCTGGACTCACGGGCCTTGATGTACACCTGTAATACACGGTTAATAATAGATACGAACGAAATTAAACCTCATACTTGACTATATAGAAACTGCCCGAAATTGTGCATAATGAAGTGATAACAATAGATCTGTCACTTGATCTGGACAACGCACACCATCGAGTCATTCATTCTCAAAGGAAATGAAGCGCCTCGATTCTTGAAAATATTTCTAGGGCTGAAAATTGCGTCTGTATGAGTTGCTTGCCTTGACTTTTCGTTGAATGGTTAAGGTTTATTCATTTAAAGAGCCCGTCTCAGCCACTCCTTTGTTATTGTTTTCGTTCGATATTAGAAGACGAACTACGTGTAGAAATCTCTTAATATACATCAAAAGTTTCAGATTTGATCATGCCAAATTCAATCGAAAACAATGCTCTATATTCTCTAAATCAGCCGATGGTAATGGATGCTTTCATCGGCTTAGCATGTTGCTATGCTGTCAAAATGGCGGCTGACACAGGCTCTTTAAAGTGTTCAGCATGATTCAACAAGTTACGTTGTCAATGATTTAGACAACATGTCGAATGAACATGTGCAAAGCTGAATTTCCCAAGACATGCACGGGAAGTGTTCGGAGGGGAGGGGGAGGGGGGGGGGAAGTTATGGCAGATGACGTCACTAAAGTCATCCAGGATACTCACGTGACCCTTGCTGACGGCTAAAGTGACTATGCCCTCCACGTTTTCCTGACTTTTGTCGATACAGAATCTGATGAACTCCCCCTCGGGGCTGTACCAGAATCCATTGTAGACCAGGTCAGAGAACCGAGAAGACAGGTCCTGTTTCACCTTACGCAGTTCCTGCAGAAAATATATAAAAAATGATACTAGTTGTTATCGTGTCATTTCAAGAAAATTTTGTCGTCTTTTTCTGGAATCGGCGCGGGCTTCCTGTGTTTTTTTAATCTCGTGGCCGAGAAAAAATGGCGACCAAGAGCACGATGTTTCTCGAGTATCTGCAAGTTTTAGTGAATTTTCCAGCTTTCCTCGCTTAGAATTGAAGAAAAGTACTCACAGATATTCCAAATTAAAGGTAAGGAGGATTGCAACGTCGGCAATTTTTGGCGCCAAATTATCTTGATGTGCAAATAATTAAAAATATTAGATGAGGTTGAACATGATAATTAACAATTATTGGATGAGGTTGAGCATGATAGTGAGATTTGTCAACGCCGAGGTTTGTTGTACCCTACCCTGTCTAGCGTAAAGGTTTCGATATCAAAATGCGCAGGAATACAGTTTATTATATAAACACCAATGAAATACCAGGTTGATCTCCCGCGCGAAAACTTGATATCTTCACACGTGAAAATATCATGTTATTTTCACATGTGAAAATATCACACTTGCCTTTGCTGAATGCTCGATTTTTAAGCTTAACTCAAATAAAATTTGAATTTGGTATTTCATTGATGTTTATATAATAAACAGAACATTACATGACCGCTTGGAGATACGAATTTTATCTTCTCGTGTTAAAAATTTATCTCACTCGTTCGCTGCGCTCACTCGTGAGAAAATTTTCAACACTCGAAGATAAAATTCGTATCTCCGCGCGGCCATGTAATGTCCTCTATATATATAATAAAAACATAAAAAAAAAATCGTACCTACCCTGTCTAGCGTAAAGGTTTCGATATCAAGATGCGCAGCTCGGAGAATTGTTCCCGCCGGGCACTCGTAGATTCCTATAAGCATTGAAGAGGAAACATTACATTCTTATTATGTAGCCTCAGAAACATAGCCTGCAAAGCCGGCACCAGTTAAGTGCTCGCCGAAAGAGACTCGCAAATAGTCTTATTGCGGGAGTCTCTTGATTTTTTTTTTTTGACGAGCGCTACGTACAGCCCGCATCTTAGAGTTCATACATCTCGCAATTTGTAAAGCGCTTAGAGCCTATGGAATTTTAAAAGCGTTATATAAACACATACATTTTTTTAACAGAAAAGAGTGAGCGCGTGCTTATAGATGCATGGAATGGTCCACTGTTTTCTGCTATTTTTATTCCCGTCGCAAGTCGTGCTCACAGTGAACTGGCTAGTGATGGGCTTTGATAACAGTTATCAACTCCCAGCCTAGTTTTTCCTTTTTTTCTTGGAGAACTTCTTACCTCTCGACTTCATTCCAACAAAACGATTCTCGACAAGATCGACTCTACCGACGCCATGCTCCCCTCTGAAAAAACATCAACAACCAAAACTCATGGTTACGATTCTAGTGCCTCCTGACCTACAATCTTTGTCAACATACGTGAAATGGATTTCCATCCTAACGAGCTATTTGAACGAGCACTGCAGAATTCTAGTCCCCCCTGCCCCTTTCAATGTTGATAACAGTGACATAAATTGAATAATGCCCGCGAATCTGACGGGAGAAAGGGGGAATTGGCAAGAATTGAGGACAATCAGTGTTCTTAATCAAAGGCATGCCGTAGGTTAACTCACTCGTGGCATTTTTCCCCTTGAAAAACGTGCGAAACATCGGAAAATACCGCACTTCTAGTTGCGCTTGGAAGCCGGGCTTCTCCCGGTTTTCGCTCGCCCTGACCTATTCTCAACTCACCCGATAGTATTAAGGTATTGATATATGCCAAGGGCGTCGGTCTTGGTCGATTTGTCCTTTAGGTTTGTAACCCTCACAGGAACTCCTAAATAGATCAGATTAGGAGGATGGGATTATTTTCCTGGTGACTCACATTGCCTCTCTCATCGATTTATCATCAGTTCGTCAAGTTTTCTCCTTTCACAGAGTGATCAATTACGAACAAATATTTTTTTTAGGTTTTCGCAGATTAAATGTCCCAGTAGAAGTATCTCATTTTAATGGCCATGGTTATGATGGAATTTCTCTTTCATTCCATTAAACCAACGTGAGCAAGCTTTGAATATATACTTTTCAGTGTAAAGTTGATCAATATGGTGATTGAGCCGAGAGGCGTCGAACGAGAATATTATGGAAGGGACCGAATTAGCTGTATTTTTAGGAGGAATACTGATTTCTGAGACGGAATTCATAATGAGCTTTATGTATGTGGCTTTCTTGGTTCTCCACCGCATCAATTGTTTACACTTCTTTTCAAACACGAAGCTCATTATGTATTCCCCTCACAATTAAGTATTCCCATGCTCAAAAAACGGCTAATTCTGCCTCCTATACTACTAACGAGCGTGACAGAGCTCATCCGATTGAACGACGCATGCGCACGTGATTTCAAAATGGTGAACATGCGAATGATCAACTACGTTTCGAATCAACAAGAGTTCAATTTATGAAACTTACCGCGTTTGAATTCAATGTCCACAATCGCAGGCTGCAACGAAACAAAGTGTAAGATATCTGAGTAAGAAAAATACAACAAGGAAAATACAAGAACCAACTTGTTATGATAGTAAAATACAGACAATACAGGCTGTCCAGTGAGTTTTTCGCCCGAAGGGGGAGGGGGGGTGGGGGCTGAGATCTAGGCTTATGTATAATGCCGCGACATGGGACCTCAATACAACCACCATGAACAAACTAGAGATAGAGTGGATGCGATTTTTGCGGAAGATAGTGCGGGGCGGATTCAAACGCCGCAATGCCCCTGATCCAGGATTATCAGATGCAGAAAAAGCTTCGGGGAATTGGGACTATGCCTTCATTTACTCAAACAAGAAGATCTGTGAGTTGACAGGAAGGAGGACTTTAAAAGACTTTCAAGAACAGAGACATTTGGAGTGGCTGGCGCACTGCGTCCGTATGGAAAACAACTCACCCCAGAAACAGACTTTATTCATGGAAATTCAAGCCAGACTGGGGAGACGCAGACCAGCAGATAGGTGGAAGAGTATAGTGGAGAGAACAGGGATGGATAAGGGACAAGTGTTGAGGACAATGATGGACCGCTCGCTGTTCAAACGGTGGAGCCGCGAGCGCTACAGGCGTTCGGACTCCCCCGAACTCAGAGGCATGAATGCCTCACTGAGCAAAAATGATGATGATGACGCCCGGTGTAGGTTCTGTTAACTCACCTCATTAGGAGCCGTGATGGGGTCCTTGGTCATCAAGTAAATACGGTCAGGAGCCTGGGTCTACAAAAGCAGAACATAACAAAGCAAACTTGAGAGATCAAACAATGGTATTCTAGGGGACCCGATTTAGGGGGGTGGGAAAATTACTTTCGGACTGCAAATATCTCGCAAAATAATGACCATAATGAAACGGCAGGCTTGCCATCTTACTCTACAACATGAGCAAGTACATTTATGCAATAAAATCTGGTGCCCCAATCTCTGGTGTTGAAAATCCAGTAGGGGTAATTTGTCCCACCGCCCAACACCTCCCCTGACAAAATCGGACTGAAGTACCATTGTTTTGATCTCTTCCCTAAAATGTAGAGTCAGCACTTTGCTTACCGCAAATTACAGTCACACGCGTGGAGCTTTTTGTTTCTTGTTTTATTGTTGTCTGATTTCCAGGGCTCCTATTGATAGCAGGATGGCCCTTGTGGCTACCTGAATGGACAACCCTGGGTGTTTAAATTTTTAATTTTTAAATAAAGGCTTCTCTCTCTCTGATTCAATCCAGAAGGAATGTTACTCAACGTATAAGAAACATTCTATTCTCTTTCGCAGCGCTCAGCCGAATAGAAAACATTTATTTTATATTCGGCATGTTGCAAGTTGAAAAATAGTGTTGCAGAAAGAGGTCCGTGCTACTTTTTGCAACAAAACTTCTCGTTGTTGCTCGTTTTACCACCGCGAAGGAAATTGGTTCAAAAACAAATTTGTGACTGTTGGGAGACAAGTTGTTTGGCCGGGTGGTAAAACGCGCAGCATCGCTCTTCAGCTTGTTTTGTAACAAATGTTGCGTGACAAGTTGAGCGATTTTGTTGCTCGTTTTACCTCGCCTAAAAAAATTGCATGGTACTGTGCGTCCAGCATCACAGCCCACAGGTTTTGAGACAGCCTACATGGTACTTTGTACCTAGAAACACAGCCATCACAAACTGAAAGCAACAGTTATGCTGAATGCATAGTGCTATGAATTCCACAAGGACCACAAGGTCATGTGCAGTAGCCATCACATGCAACATCATTAACATTACCTCCCAACAGAAACATATAACTTACTTATATGTTTCTGCCACCAGTCAATAACATAACACAACACCACAGTAAGTTATAGACAAACACAAGTGGTTTAGGCACACAAAAAATGCAGTTAGGTGCTGGGCACCGGGCTGGAAATTGCGACCACAAATCAGGGCTGGGCGACTAAACATTTCAACTTAGGCGCCAGCTGTCGACCAAATATTTTGGTACTCTTTTCAAGCTTGATGACACATGGCGACCAAAAGTTATGTTCAGGCGACTAAGAAAATAAGTTAATTTCCAGCCCTGCGAGCAGCAACGGAGACGAACTTTTCAAAAACTTGTAAGAAACTCATTATAGCCAGGTAGCAACGGTTCAACATGCATGTCTGTAACATACTGTATATGCATGATCAAATGCGGAGTAAAATTTCATACTGAAGTTACCATCGGAGTGGGATTATATATCAACATGTAACTTAGTGAATTATTTTCTCATTCACCGCTTACACTAGATTTAAATGGGAGCTTGAATTTCCCCAAGGACAGACTCCCAAAAAATGTATTTTTTTTTTCAGAGAGGGGATCCTGTTTGGATATTGGGATTTCCAAAGTAGAGGACAGTAGGAGGTGTCATTTAGCAATAGTTTAACATATTTCGATCTTTATTTGCTTTAAAACTTTTAATAATATCCCAACTACTGTGTGGACCCCTTGTTCCTCTTTAGGCATCTCTAATTTGTGCACGAAATTCCAATATTGATGTCAAATTTAATTGCTTCAAATATTTAGAAAGTCTCAGCCAATTCGGCGAAACAAAAATAAACAAATGAATAAATTAGCAAATAAATAAATAAACAAATCTCAATTTTGGTGACGCCGAATTGGCCAAGACTTTCTAAATAATAAATTGAACGCAAATGTTGAAATTTCGTGCAAAAATGATAGCCAAATTTTGTTTTAGAGATGTTTAAAGAGGAACAAGGGGATCCACAGTAGTTGGGATATTATTAAAAATATTAACGCAAATAAAGATCGAAATATATAGAGGATATTACACGGTGGTGCGAAGATATGAGTTTTATTTTCGAGTGGCAAGAACAATATTTTACGAATGAGCGCAGCGAATGAGTAAAATATTGTTTTTGACACGAGAAAATAAAACTCATATCTTCAAGCCAGCGTGTAATTTTCTTTTTATTATATAGACAAACCGGAAAAAATATTCCAAATTGATTTCCAAGCACTTTTGTTTTGACCGATATCCTCACTAGTGAGGATATGGAAAATATGTCACTGAGGACCCGGATGTAGCTTCGTATGAGCTCTACGAGTGGCGTATTTCCCAGTAAAACACTCGTGTCTATATAATAAGTTAAACTATTGCTAAATGACACCTCCTACTGTCCTCTAAGCTTGATATCCGTCACACGAATATTATAAAAGTATGACTGAATTTATATTTACAAAAAATCCGCTTGGACTTTTCGTGGAACCCGTAGAAACTTCAACATGAATCATAAGATTTCTTGAAACTGGCCATGTGCGCAAAGGGTTCTGCTTTTCTTGGTAATGGACCGTTAATTGCTTCAGCCAATTTATAAAACTTCCTGCTCGTGAAATTTCTGTTGAAGTGTTTGTACACACAGTGAATGGTGAAATACTCTAGTAGGAGAATCTCGAGGCAAAGGAATAAGGAAATGAGACAGCCAAGAAAACGGCTAATGGTTCTTTTGTGATGCTTTGGCCAATGAGTTTATCATGCACGAAGGACCATGTGAAAAAGTGCAGAACTAACAAGCCGAGTACCTCGTAGCGTTTGTACACACAGTGAATTGTGAAATACTCTAGTAGGAGAATCTAGCTCGAGGCCAAAGAGAAAAAGGAAATGAGACAGCCAAGAAAACGGCTAATGGTTCTTTTGTGATGCTTTGTCCAATGAGTTTATCATGCACGAAGGACCATGTGAAAAAGTGCAGAACTAACAAGCCGAGTGCCTCGTAGCGTTTGTACACACAGTGAATTGTGAAATACTCTAGTAGGAGAATCTCGAGGCAAAGAGAAAAAGGAAGTGAGACAGCCAAGAAAACGGCTAATGGTTTTTTGTGATGCTTTAGCCAATGAGTTTATCATGCACGAAGGACCATGTGAAAAAGTGCAGAACTAACAAGCCGAGTACCTCGTAGCGTTTGTGCAAAAACTATTGCTAAATATAATAGTTAAGGTGATTCCAACAAAAGTAATGCGTTTTTCAGTAAATTTTTAACTCGCTCGCATTGGGAGTAGCAGGGACATTTGCATATGCATGCGCGGCTTAGATTTATTGAACTCCCTCATGCCACGGAGAAGGGTCATGACAGCTCAATGTTTACGGGATTTGACCGTGATATGTGGAATGAAATTGAAATAAATTACTCCAGAATTCGCCTAAAGGTTTTTATCTATGTCTTTGCTGCCTATTCTATGGAAAGGAACATGCAATAGGTTCGAGTTGTTATCATGGGACGTTCAAAGAAACTCAAGCTTCGTCAATATTAGCCATGTTGTCTTGTTACATCCCGTAATTGGAGGTTGCTTGCTCATTTTAAAGGAGAACCTGAATCATTTCACATACGGTAAGTTTCTCTATGGTAAGCATTGGGCATGTTTTGAAGTCAATCTTGATAATTCGCGTTTGCGATTGTCGAGAACACCAGTGAAAATTCCGTTAATTTCAGTTTACAAGTAAATTATATTAAATGCTCCGAGCCCACTAAAATTCCAGCAAGGCCATTTCTCCATCTTAAATCTTTGTTGATTGTTCTCAACTAACCAAGGGTATCATCAAGAAACGATTAAACTAGCCATGAAAATTCGCTGATCATATGAATTATACTATTGAACTCAAATGACTATTGAACCTGTTCAAATTATGCGTAACACTCTTGAAGCCGATACCACCACAGAATGACAAATATATCGCATTTATGTATCTGAACGATGTCGCAATACTATAAGGTTGTTGAGAGTGCAGATTAAACAGAGATCGCTTTGAGTTAAATACGTAGTAAATAACAATATTTCGCCATGAATTTTTCTTGCATAATTTGCAATGGTGGCCTCCTCTTTTATGTGCTATAGAAAAATACAGTCGAAGCTCTCCGTGCGACCGCTCTCGTAAGCGACCAGCTCCCATAACGACCATTTTCCCGAAACCCCGTTTGAAATGTCACATAAACTCTGTTATTTCAAGCTCTCGTAAGCGACCGCCTTATCGATGCGACCAGCTCCGTTAGCGACCACAATTTTAAATCACCAACAGAGATTTTCTATTGTTTTAAGCTCTCGTAAGCGACCATAGTACTTTTTGTCTTTAAAACATCAGTCATCACCGCATAAATATCATAAATGATAAAAGCTGCACCGGTGAAATGCTATTTTCTATGTACATATTTGCGGTTATCTATTCTTAACTAAAGTCGGGAAATAAATCAAACTATTTTAAGCATTAGTATCACATGTTTTTTTTGCCCCCGCAGGGTTTTGGCCCAGAGGCCAAAACCCGAGGAGGCATTATAGAATCCCCCGCGTAAAGAGAAAATATAAGGGTATATGGTACATATGGCAGAAAAAATCTCGATCCGTCGGAGCAGGGCCCGCAAAAGGTATCGGGTAACGTTTATGATTGGATGATCAGATCACGTGACTCGCAAAGGGCCCGCAAAAGGTCTTGGGTAACGTTTATGATTGGATGACGAGATCACGTGACTCGCAAAGGGACGCAAATTAAAAAAGAGCTGTTCTTCATAAACGTGGGCTTGAGACCTCTGAGACTGTTGTCACTGGCGGACAATAAAAATTATAAACATCACAACAAACTGGTCGTGACATTTAATAAATCACCAAACACTCTAAGGAGACGCTCAGCCGAAGTCAGTCAGTGCAATCCATAGTTCAGAATTAGCAAATGTTGAGCTGCTGTGGCTGTGTAGTCTAGAGAAAAACTTGAATGTTCAGAAAGCTAAGAGCTCTAAACTTCATAATAGTAGTAAAGCATTCAAAATGGTTGCTATTATGTTTAACAATAGGTCAACTCTATAAAATCCTCTCTAGCTTTCGCTACGAAAGAATGTGATAGTTTACTGACAAGATTTCATAAGTTCACAAAACTCAGAAAGAGGACTTTAGAATTATTATTTTTTGCTTCAGCACAAGGGTGAAGTCGGCGTTTTGTCTTCTTCCGTTGTGTGCGCTGTCTGCTGTGTAATGGTTGCCGCTAAAGTATTCTAAGCCGGAAATCTGGCAAGGGCGGAACGCGTTTTTTCGTTCTGTTAAATTAAGTTCTATTATAAGCTCTTTAGCAGCTTTAGGTGATAGTTGGTATAAAAACGCAGATATAGGTTATTAGGGAGCAGCGATTGAAAAAGAGCAAAAGCAGAGAAGTCGCGAAGCAGAGACAGCCAAACGAGACTGTCTAAAGTCTTGTGTTCTGTTCTCCGTTGTAAGTATTTCCGGAAAGATCAATTGGCTTTAGGCTTTCAAGTATTCATATTCATCGTTTTGGAATTGTGACACAATAGTTTTCAGAAGAGTTTTCGGTATTTCGCTAGAGTTTCAGAAGAGTTTTGACGGCTTTTAGTCCTTTTGGTTAGAATTGTTTGTAGAGTTTCGCCTTATAGAATTTCAATGTATCTTAACGGTTTTGTAAATACAACTGACAAACTCCAACAAGCTGATAACGGTGGGTTCGTGGGTTGTCTGCAACAGCTGTAAAAATGTTAATTGAATACTTATTACATCTGCAGTTTAAAAAGCACGGGGGCAGCTCTAGTGAGAACTATTACTAGTTCTAGATTTATTGTACTAAGCTCTCGTAAGCGACCAACGCCTATTGTTCAAGTAGGAAGCCGCTTGGTGGTCGCTTACGAGAACCGTTCTCGTAAGCGACCAGCTCCGTTAACGACCGCAATTTTCAGTTCCCGAGGTGGTCGCTTACGAGAGCTTCGACTGTATCGAGCTCATTTCTCCATCCTAGTTTTAGCATGATTTTAACCAGTAATGATCCAGCTGTTAATTTGTTAACATTTCCTTGTGTTCAAAATTCGCTAAATAACTAAAACTTTTTTCATTGTAGTACTTTTATGATTTTTGTTGCACGTGCAGGTCTTTAACGACTTTTAGTATCAGTATATTGACATATTTCATCCATCTTATTTTTCCAGATCTTCTGAATTGTAACAGGGGCATTTTCACACCATCAATGTTGTGATTCTAACTGTGACAGAATATGCAACTAAAGAGCTATAGGGATGGCCTCTAGGCAGGATAGGGGTTGGGTGTTTTGAGTGAATACCTTCTTTGTAATTGGAAGTGTTTCTCTAGCGTCTTAAAAATCAGAACATGTCCTGTCGACATCTCGTTTGTTGCACACAGAACACTAGAGCTTATCGTAGAAATATTTGAATTACAAAATAAAGTGCGAGCTGAAAACTTCGCGCCATTATGTCAATTCCGACTAAAACAATGGAAATTGGCGATTATAGCGCCCGGAATCACATTGAATTGGTCAGCGGATTCGTGCATGCGCAGTACAGAAGTCCCTGCTACTCGCATTGGGTCAAAAATGGTCGGATATTTTTGAGATCTGGTAGACTGCTTGCAGTCTCTTCTTTGGCGAACGTCCGTAAATCGAGAGAAATGGAAAGGGAGTCCGTGAGTGGAGTTCGTGAGTGCCGAAGGCACGTTCTCTCCCGTGGCGCTGTTTGTTACCCGACACCTAGACTCTCTCGTGAGCTTGAAATACGAGCGCGCAAACAAACTACAATGTAGGACTAGGACTTTATTCTCGATTTACGGACGTTCGCCAAAGAAGGGGCTGCAAGCAGTCTAGAGATCTTGATATGTTAAACCTCAACCATTGGCACTTTTAACTATTTGTTCGAATTTATTTTTTAAGAGCCAAATTTGCTTATGCAAGCCCATATTCTAACAGTGATATTTTTAACAAACGTCACTCCTGTGCGAAAAATCTTCGCGCAGTTTTCTGAAACTTCTGATTTGGGATCATTCGACTTTCGTTTTCTTTCTTCAACTTGAATGACAAATTCAAGTTGAAGAAAATTCTACGAGCGAAAATTGCATCTAACCCAGGCCCCAGCCTTGCTGAACCAGATATGATCTGTAAATAAATGTGCTCATTAAATAAATAAACCGTCAACCCCTTACTGGAAAGTATATATGCAAACTAGAGATGATTTTAAGTGTAAGTCGCACACTTTAACTATAAATTTTGCAGTAAAAACAAGAAAAACAAATGTTCTGGACCCTTTAAGTAAAGCACTCTCAAAATTCACAAAAAGCCGCCTCAACGTCCATCATGTTATTTTCCTGGAAAATTAACGAACGCAATCTATGATTGTTCGTTTTGTAAAGTGGTCTCTTACCATCTGCGTTCATGAGTACCGGTTATTTTTAGTTGTAGCTATAAACCATGGAAACTTAGGTGGTGCCTTTCCAGATTGTCAAAGCGTTTGCCGAGCAAAAGACATATTAACCTTGAACTCTCTGGCATTTGAAAGAGACTCAGAAAGGCGGAGGCAGTAATCCTATCACCAACTCAGAGGTTAAAAACCATTGGACTCTTTTTCACAGCACAGTTCATGATCAGCCAAAAGATCATGGTGGTAAATTTATCAATTATTCCTGGAAATGAAAGCAGAGAAAAAGAGTTTCAAGAGCAGGATTCCCTGGACGTACTGGACGATCCAAGTCGTATCTCATGGTGCGTCACGTTTGTAATTTTAGCGCTCATCATTTTTGTGACAAACTTGACAGCTCTTATAATATTTTTTAAACGCAAGTTCCTGCGCACAAAGACAACATATCTTCTGATCAACTTAACAATCTGCGACCTCATCAATGGTTTTACAACACTTTTGACAGGGATAACTATTTATAATAATGTCCACAAGGATTTTAGTAATACACATGGGAATCACTGGGGTCATCAATTCGCTATTGGAGTTCAGATACTTTTAGGATTGAGTGGCATGTCCGTCATAGCGACATTAGCTGTCATAGCGGTAGAAAGGGTATATGCTGTTTTTAACCCTTTTAGGCATAAAACTCTAGAAAAACGCTACTACTATATTGGTATCGCTGTTGTCTGGGCTATCGCTATAACCTCCACGGGGTTGATGACGGTTGCAATGATGGACCCACCGATAGATGGAGCTGAATTGCCAGTTAGAACCAGATTCGTGGCATTCGGAATATTCCTACTCGTACTACCCTTGTTTCCAATAATCGTCGTCTCATATCTCACCATGTTCATCAAACTTAAATTCTTTAACAGTGCACCAGTCTCTACTAACACACTACGGAATCACAAGAAAACGGCCAAAACTCTATTCCTAACAACTGCCGCATTTCTAGTAACGTATTCATATCGAGTTGCCATTACCGGCTCTGTCTTATTCACCGAAAACAAAAGCTATGGAAATGCTGCTCGGCACAATCGCATTATCGCAGATATGATAGTACTTATCAACTCTTTCCTTGATGTCTTTATTTATACATTTCGAACGCCATCATTCAGAGCCGAATTTAGAAAAATGTTTTGTAAAAAAGATGCTGTCGTGAAGCCTCTAAGAAGAGCGCGTGCACAAATGGGCCAAGAGCCACCTGTTAATGGCGGAGAATTCAACTTGCGTTTCAACAGAGCTGATCAAAATCTGCTAGAAACAGCAAGGAACGCTGAACAACATCTAGGGAACTTAGGTTGCGACAATAGCTCTAGCGTTATGGGAGTACAGGGAGACCAACTGGCGAACAACCGGGTGAGCATCGAAAACAAACGTGATGGACAGGATAACGAGATGAACTATTGTAACGAGCAAAATTGCGAAGGAAGTGAACTAAGTGTGAAGTTTGACGAGCAAAAAGCAGTATCCCTCGTAGACGACGTAAGCAGAAAAAGTGATAAACAAGAGACTGAAATGATTAATACATCAGGAAAAGACTCCCTTGCATTTCAGAGCAGTGGTAGCGAAATAAAACATATTAAAAACCAGTGGGTTGAGCCCAGTGGAGGGGAGGAAGAAACAGCAGTTCGAAGGCATTCTTTAGAAATTTCAGACGTCTTTGATACGAAATTATGACTATCAGTTTTTACCATTCTTTCTAGATTGTAGATCCGCAGAGCGTTCACTCGTCAAATTGCTTTGCAATAGAATATTTGCTTCAAATGGTTTTAATAATTAAGGTTTCCTAGTTGGTAGAATTTAACTTTACTTTTATGACATTAGGTTCCCTTCAAGTTTTCTTGATGGAACTAACTCGAGTTGCTTCTCGCAAGCAAACCTTTCAAAAGATGCTAAAATAAAGCCAATACGTTCCGTGCTTTCTAGGAACCCGATTTTTGGGCGGCTCATATTTTAATGGTTTTAATCGACGTTAAAAAGCCATTAAAAACCAAAATGTCATTTTATTTTAAGGGCCCTTGAAATGCAAGTAAAGGTAAATTAATGTATTAATAATGGGATTTTAATAAATTAGAATTTCATACTGATATGATTACGATTTTTCTGTTACAATCATCCAATCAAATAAGGTTATTGCTGTTTCGCCTACTGCAGTCAACACACAGGCTTCTGGTCGTATTCATAGTTCCGATCAAACAATGAAGCCCTTTCACGCTACCTGGAGATACCAATCAGAGTTGAAAAGATTCTCCCACGGGAACTGATCGTGTCCCACAAACAGTATTTCAGGACGTCCGACATCAGTCCGATTTGCAGCACTTTTTTGCCTTTTATGACAGTATAAACTGAGATGATCCGAAGATAAAGATATCTGGTAACCCTAAGCGGGATCGGAGTATTTTTGGACTTTTTTTTTTAAGGAAAACCCTGGTTTGTTTGTGGGACATAACAACAGTAACTATGGCTTTGAATGACAGGTCGCAACTATGAATTGGCAAGCCAGGCTACTACACTAAGCGAACAGGGCAAGGACCTGATTGGCTAATGAGAGTTTGACAGGCGGAACAGAAAACAAAAACCCCAGTCTCGTTATTATATATTTTTTTGCGTCTCTTGTTATTATATATATATTTTTCATTCTCTTGCGTCTCTTGCGGTGATCTCCAATCGATTTTCTATGAAAATTGTTTTGGAGCCGTAGGGACTGGGAATGAGCTCTAGAGACGGCGCGCCATGAATTGTGGGACATGCGCTAAAAATATAACGTCTGCGCTTCCTTCTTTTCCTACGCATATCCCATAACTCTCTGCGCGCCCTGTAAAAACTGTCCCACAAACCATTGCCTACCCTAGAAACCCCGGAAAGCGTCCGGGTTCGAGACTGTAAAATACCAAACCCGAGGGAGTGGGGGCAAGCGAAATCTGGTAGTCCCAGAACCCCTCGCGACCACGCTATTTCCGGTTTTCGCTCGCCCCGACTCCCTCCCCTTCCCTTTACAGCCACTACGCAGGCTAGGTTTTGAAAATGCACAGCGCAAAGCATAATAACTTTAGCTGTGACCGTTTGGGATGGGAATACCTTTGGATCTTCCAGGATACCCGACTCGTAGCTAAAAAGAAATGACAAATGACGGTGTAAGAATACAAAATTACACCTAAAGAGTCGATAAACGTTTTAGGAGAGAATGAAAAAGCTAGTAAATGGAGCCGACAAGAATCTTAGCTTACATCAGCGAAAATAAAAACGACAAAAAGAAGAGAGTCAATGGATATGGCGTAGAAGGAAGGAGACGACAAAGCTGAAAGGCGTCCTCAAAAGTTTGGGTTTCACCTGGGGATGTTGAGGTGAAAGTCATTAAGATTCGGTAGATTTGAAATATTTGAAATGATGTCCAATTTTCTAAATTCATATTAGTCTCTCCCATTTCGCTTTCTCTTTCATGACTTGTCATCACCGCCCGCTAGTGTTCAGCCAATCAAAAGGCGTGCGTCATTTTCACAAATGATTCCAAGGGAGCGTCTGCTAGTATTCAACCAATCAAAAGGCGTGTTTCATTTTCACAAAGAAATCCAAG
Source organism: Scolanthus callimorphus (assembly GCA_033964015.1). Lineage (NCBI taxonomy): Eukaryota > Metazoa > Cnidaria > Anthozoa > Actiniaria > Edwardsiidae > Scolanthus > Scolanthus callimorphus. Next base: position 40,423,265 of record CM066911.1, read on the forward strand.
GGAGCGCCCGCTAATATTGAGCCACTCAAAAGACATGTTTCATTTTCATAAATTATTCCAAGGGAGCACCTGCTAGTGTTCAGTCAATCAAAAGGCGTGTTTCATTTTCACAAAGAAATCCAAGGGAGCGCCTTAGTGTTCAGCCAACCAAAAGGCGTGTTTCATTTTCATCAATTAATTACCTGATGTGCATGAGATTGGCGTCCATGCTCCAAGGATCCTTTTTCGTGACGGGGAGGGGAATGCCGTGTGCCTGTTAAATAGAGTAAGATTAGGCCCTGGATAAAATAAAACAGGTTCTCGTTGGAATCCATCAAATCATACGCGAGATTAGACATATCTCAAGACACGCGCGCGCCAAACGAAAATACAGGCCTCAAGAAACGTGCACAACAAGCGGAGATGGACAGACCTCAAGACGCGCGCGCTTAACGAAAATACAGACCTCAAGAAACGTGCACAACAAGCGGAGATGGACAGTCCTCAAGACGCGCGCCAAACGAAAATACAGACCTCAAGAAACGTGCACAACAAGCGGAGATGGACAGTCCTCAAGACGCGCGCCAAACGAAAATACAGACCCTCAAACAACGTGCACAACAAGCGGAGATGGACAGTCCTCAAGACGCGCGCCAAACGAAAATACAGACCTCAAGAAACGTGCACAACATGCGGAGATGGACAAACCTCAAGACGCGCGCCAAACGAAAGTACAGACCTCAAGAAACGTGCACAACAAGCGGAGATGGACGGACCTCAAGACGCGCGCCAAACGAAAATACAGACCTCAAGAAACGTGCACAACAAGCGGAGATGGACAGACCTAAAGACGCGCGCCAAACGAAAATACAGACCTCAAGAAACGTGCACAACAAGCGGAGATGGACAGACCTCAAGACGCGCGCCAAACGAAAATACAAACCTCAAGAAACGTGCACAACAAGCGGAGATGGACAGACCTCAAGACGCGCGCCAAACGAAAATACAAACCTCAAGAAACGTGCACAACAAGCGGAGATGGACAGACCTCAAGACGCGCGCCAAACGAAAATACAAACCTCAAGAAACGTGCACAACAAGCGGAGATGGACAGACCTCAAGACGCGCGCCAAACGAAAATACAGACCTCAAGAAACGTGCACAACAAGCGGAGATGGACAGACCTCAAGACGCGCGCCAAACGAAAATACAGACCTCAAGAAACGTGCACAACAAGCGGAGATGGACAGACCTCAAGACGCGCGCCAAACGAAAATACAAACCTCAAGAAACGTGCACAACAAGCGGAGATGGACAGACCTCAAGACGCGCGCCAAACGAAAATACAAACCTCAAGAAACGTGCACAACAAGCGGAGATGGACAGACCTCAAGACGCGCGCCAAACGAAAATACAGACCTCAAGAAACGTGCACAACAAGCGGAGATGGACAAACCTCAAGAAGCGCGCCAAACGAAAATACAAACCTCAAGAAACGTGCACAACAAGCGGAGATGGACAGACCTCAAGACGCGCGCCAAACGAAAATACAAACCTCAAGAAACGTGCACAACAAGCGGAGATGGACAGACCTCAAGACGCGCGCCAAACGAAAATACAAACCTCAAGAAACGTGCACAACAAGCGGAGATGGACAGACCTCAAGACGCGCGCCAAACGAAAATACAGACCTCAAGAAACGTGCACAACAAGCGGAGATGGACAGACCTCAAGACGCGCGCCAAACGAAAATACAGACCTCAAGAAACGTGCACAACAAGCGGAGATGGACAGACCTCAAGACGCGCGCCAAACGAAAATACAAACCTCAAGAAACGTGCACAACAAGCGGAGATGGACAGACCTCAAGACGCGCGCCAAACGAAAATACAAACCTCAAGAAACGTGCACAACAAGCGGAGATGGACAGTCCTCAAGACGCTCGCGCTTAACGAAAATACAGACCCTCAAGAAACGTGCACAACAAGCGGAGATGGACAGACCTCAAGACGCGCGCCAAACGAAAATACAAACCTCAAGAAACGTGCACAACAAGCGGAGATGGACAGTCCTCAAGACGCGCGCCAAACGAAAATACAGACCTCAAGAAACGTGCACAACAAGCGGAGATGGACAGTCCTCAAGACGCGCGCCAAACGAAAATACAGACCTCAAGAAACGTGCACAACAAGCGGAGATGGACAGTCCTCAAGACGCGCGCCAAACGAAAATACAGACCTCAAGAAACGTGCACAACAAGCGGAGATGGACAGTCCTCAAGACGCGCGCCAAACGAAAATACAGACCCTCAAGAAACGTGCACAACAAGCGGAGATGGACAGTCCTCAAGACGCGCGCCAAACGAAAATACAGACCTCAAGAAACGTGCACAACAAGCGGAGATGGACAGTCCTCAAGACGCGCGCCAAACGAAAATACAGACCTCAAGAAACGTGCACAACAAGCGGAGATGGACAGTCCTCAAGACGCGCGCCAAACGAAAATACAGACCCTCAAGAAACGTGCACAACAAGCGGAGATGGACAGTCCTCAAGACGCGCGCCAAACGAAAATACAGACCTCAAGAAACGTGCACAACAAGCGGAGATGGATGGACCTCAAGACGCGCGCCAAACGAAAGTACAGACCTCAAGAAACGTGCACAACAAGCGGAGATGGACAGACCTCAAGACGCTCGCGCTTAACGAAAATACAGACCCTCAAGAAACGTGCACAACAAGCGGAGATGGACAGACCTCAAGACGCGCGCCAAACGAAAATACAAACCTCAAGAAACGTGCACAACAAGCGGAGATGGACAGTCCTCAAGACGCGCGCCAAACGAAAATACAGACCTCAAGAAACGTGCACAACAAGCGGAGATGGACAGTCCTCAAGACGCGCGCCAAACGAAAATACAGACCCTCAAGAAACGTGCACAACAAGCGGAGATGGACAGTCCTCAAGACGCGCGCCAAACGAAAATACAGACCTCAAGAAACGTGCACAACAAGCGGAGATGGATGGACCTCAAGACGCGCGCCAAACGAAAATACAGACCTCAAGAAACGTGCACAACAAGCGGAGATGGACAGACCTCAAGACGCGCGCCAAACGAAAATACAGACCTCAAGAAACGTGCACAACAAGCGGAGATCGACAGACCTCAAGACGCGCGCCAAACGAAAATACAGACCTCAAATAGAAACGTGCACAACAAGCGGAGATGGACAGACCTAAAGACGCGCGCCAAACGAAATACAGACCTCAAGAAACGTGCAAAACAAGCGGAGATGGACAGACCTCAAGACGCGCGCGCTTAACGAAAATACAGACCTCAAGAAACGTGCACAACAAGCGGAGATGGACAGACCTCAAGACGCGCGCCAAACGAAAATACAGACCTCAAGAAACGTGCACAACAAGCGGAGATGGACGGACCTCAAGACACGCGCCAAACGAAAATACAGACCTCAAGAAACGTGCACAACATGAGGAGATGGACGGACCTCAAGACGCGCGCCAAACGAAAATACAGACCTCAAGAAACGTGCACAACAAGCGGAGATGGACAGACCTCAAGACGCTCGCGCTTAACGAAAATACAGACCCTCAAGAAACGTGCACAACAAGCGGAGATGGACAGACCTCAAGACGCGCGCCAAACGAAAATACAAACCTCAAGAAACGTGCACAACAAGCGGAGATGGACAGTCCTCAAGACGCGCGCCAAACGAAAATACAGACCTCAAGAAACGTGCACAACAAGCGGAGATGGACAGTCCTCAAGACGCGCGCCAAACGAAAATACAGACCCTCAAGAAACGTGCACAACAAGCGGAGATGGACAGTCCTCAAGACGCGCGCCAAACGAAAATACAGACCTCAAGAAACGTGCACAACAAGCGGAGATGGATGGACCTCAAGACGCGCGCCAAACGAAAATACAGACCTCAAGAAACGTGCACAACAAGCGGAGATGGACAGACCTCAAGACGCGCGCCAAACGAAAATACAGACCTCAAGAAACGTGCACAACAAGCGGAGATGGACGGACCTCAAGACGCGCGCCAAACGAAAATACAGACCTCAAGAAACGTGCACAACAAGCGGAGATGGACAGACCTCAAGACGCGCGCCAAACGAAAATACAGACCTCAAGAAACGTGCACAACAAGCGGAGATGGACGGACCTCAAGACGCGCGCCAAACGAAAATACAGACCTCAAGAACGTGCACAACAAGCGGAGATGGACAGACCTCAAGACGCGCGCCAAACGAAAATACAGACCTCAAGAAACGTGCACAACAAGGGGAGATGGACAGACCTCAAGACGCGCGCCAAACGAAAATACAGACCTCAAGAAACGTGCACAACAAGCGGAGATGGACAGACCTCAAGACGCGCGCCAAACGAAAATACAGACCTCAAGAAACGTCCACAACAAGCGGAGATGGACAAACCTGAAGACGAATTAAAAAAAAAACACCTGTGGCGCTTGTTCACGCAACCTCTATAACCTTTTACGATGTGTCAATTCATGCACGGGGCGCACTGAAATTGACAATATCTGTTGTACAGCCATTCCATTTCTTTTCATCCCCCCCCCCCTAACTTTTATATGCTTTTGCGTGTACTTTCATGTATATTTATCGAAAAGATAAAGCTAAGTAAATAACTAAAAAAGTAAAAGTGCATCAAAGTGTACTTTCCCACCTGAGCATACTCAAAGAGATCTTTTCTGCCCTTGAACCGATCTATAAACTCGGGCATTCGCCAGGGAGTGATTGTCTGAAAAGAAAAATATACTTTTAATCATAGTGAAGGCAGAAGAAATTAATTGCATTTAGATTTTACCTTAACTCCGGGGAAGAGTGCATAGTACGACATTTCAAATCGAACTTGATCATTGCCCTGTGGAAAAAAGACAGAGTGGGCTACAGATGAGTGTCAAAAAATATTTGTATTTGCGTTTACTTTGCATTCTCATTGGTCCCTCATTTCTATTAACCAATCATATTTGAACTAAACGCAGCTGTGCATTAGTAGTCACGTGCTCACCGCATGATAGTGTTTAGACTTGGCTTGGCTTACATTATAATGGATAGCCAGTCATGTGCTCACCACGTGATAGTGGTTTTACTAGTCTACTAGGGTTGTGATTGGCTGACGAGGAAGCCATTAAGCAGCAACTTGTATTTTCTCTCGTTCATGATTGGCTAGGTGTATTTGGTCTTACTACAGTCATCTGAAATTCGCTCTATCCAAGTTTGCTTCCCTAAGTGTTTTCCTTGGAGCTCTATTGCAAGGTATACTCGCTTTGAGGCCAAATTTAGCTCTTTGACTTATTTTGATAATTTGAATGTAACAATAATTCGTATGTAGCTGTACCATTTGATCAATAAAAGATTATTAGTCAAGTGCCTGCCGCCTGGCTGGTCCAGGGCTGGAAATTACCTTTTTTCGCAAGCTAGCAACCAAGTACAAAAAAAAATGATTGCCTGAACATAACTTTCGATTGCCAGGTTGCATCAAGCTCGAATAGAGTACCAAAATAGTTGTTTGCCAGCTGGCACCTAAGTTCAAATTTTTAGAGCCTAGCCCTGATTTGTGGTCGCCCAGGCAACCAGCTAGTTATGCCATGGGTTCTCTTACCTTTCCTGTAGCACCATGTGTAACATACTGTGCCCCCTCCTTGAGTGCTATCTCAATCTGACGTTTAGCAATACATGGACGAGCAATCGCTATAGACAGATAGAAACAAAAATATTTATTACAAAAAGGTAGTGGATTTTGGGTACCCCTTCCCCATAAACTGGGTAGGTTCCGTAAACTGAATTGTGTGGTTCCAGAAAATATACATCCCCCTCCCCTCCCCATGGAAAGGGGGGAGGGGGGGGGGGGGGGGGTGGTCACTTTTCAACACCCTTCCATGGGGGAAAGGGATGGATATTTTGTGGAACCACACACTGGGTATTGCCAAGAACAAAAATTCAACAAGGGACCTTCCAAAATCAGGGAGTTTGCATTAATAACTGTCTGTCTGTCTTAATACATTTCTAGCATATCTGTGAAATCTAAACTATGAAAACGAATGTGTGAGTCTAGAAGTTATCCATATCCCTCCCACGGAAGGGGTTTGAGATATGACACCCGGTCAACCCTCTGGAATTTCCAAGTGAAAAATACAGTCATTGCTTTGGATATAAAAGGCATTGGACCTCCCACCACCACCCATCTGAAATTTCCACATCCCTTCTGTGGGGGAGGTATAATTTTTTTCTGGAATCACTCTATTTATCTTGGGTAGTAGGGTGTGTCTGCATACATGTCCCCATGAGGTATCTGTCTTCATAGATGGCATTGGCTTGAATGCTTGGAAAGATGAAGTCTTTTACAAACTCTTCTTTGATGTCTTCAATATAGACCTGGAAAGAGCAATATCACGTATAACAGATTAACAAGTTTACACTAGGTATTTGCGCCCTTGCCCTCTCCTCCTACCCAACCCTTGCCAGAACGTGCAATTCCAGACAAAAATCCATACCCTTACCATTGAGGGACCCCCTTCCCCTAGAGCAGCTGCACTAGCTCTAAGGAAAAACAGACAGGGTCACCATGGTGACAAGAATAGAAAATAAAGTGAATCCAATGCTTTAAATCAAAGGTTTGCCAAATAATTATAATAGCATGTAAAATATATAAAAAGCAGAGTATGTTATTGGGGAAATTGCTTTTTGCACCTTCTATAGCTATTTAATCATAACAATTAAGGCTTAATACCACAAGCCATCTTTCCAAGCAAGAAGTATGAATCAGAAAATATAAGTGATCATTATTAAGGGGTATCCAATTTAGAAAATTAAATTAACAAATCACCTGTAAAACCACACAGTTTACGAATACAAACAAATCTCTTCTAAAGCAAGGAAAGTGCTTATTAATTTTTATTGTGGTTTCTCTTTCAAAGAGCAATCAAATTTCACATCAATTACTGAAATAGGAAATAAGAATATAGTAACTGAGATTTTGGAATATCAGAATTAAACATATTTCTGAACGTGATGCCTCAGAGAGGATAACACTATGAACTTGAATTTTACCTTTTTAGCTCCAAGTTTTGTGGCTTTTTCTCTGGCAGCCTCAAAATCTTCATCTTGGCCCATGTCAGCCTGTAAAAAAAGAAAGAATGGGAAAATAAGTGAATAAAGCTAATGAACACTACTTTTGCCAAGAGAGAACTCAGAAGGCGTCCAAACAATAAACTAAAAGTGATTTTACTGAAAAACGAATTTAACTCGCTCATTTTAACGTCCAAAGTTTCAACGGCCATAATAGAAATGATTTCTTAAGTGATTAAATTACTTTGTACTTCTTTTATTGCACTTTAATGAGCTTCTTTAGTTAATTGACACTTGATATACAGTACTTGGCTGAGTTGTGCTCCCAAAAATGCGGTTAAAGGACTGAAAATATTGAATATAATTTTAATTCTGCAAGGTGTGCCCAACAATATTCCTCGTCCCAAAAGTTGAAAGGTCTTGAGCGAAAAGCATTCAGCAAAAATCTTCTGGAACACCATTTGAATCAAAAGAATATTTCATTTTTGTTCCATTTCTTTTAGGCGTGCGCACATCACTATTTCGTTGTCTTCGATCTTGTAAGGGTTTTAGCTTAGTATTTTTGGCACTGCCCTGTGCTTATAAGACATTTTAAAGATTGCCCGCAGTACATTTTTAAGGCGGAAAATTCCTTAAAATAATACGCGCGTTCGCGGATGCATGAGCCGGACGGTTGTCACGAAATATGAATGGCTATTTTTGGCGACCCTTCTTAGGATTTATACAGTTGTCTGATGTTCATTTTGCTTTTATTGTTGATCCAAAGACAAACAGGAACTAAAACATGTAAGCTGTAAGTTTAAATATTTCCAAGCGACTGTCTCGATTCTGATGCAATAGAGCCTACCGAGTGTAGGTTTTGGTCGAGGGTCGAGTGTCGAGGGTAAGACGTCGAGGGTCGAGGGTAAAATGTCGAGGGTCGAGGGTAAAATGTCGAGGGTCGAGGGTAAATGTCCAGGGTCCATTTTTTTTTCTTGTTCTAAGGGTCGATTTCTTTTTTAAATGCAAATTCTCGGTTTTCCCCGCTTTATTCGCTCACATGCCCGCATGTTGGTGAAAGCGTTCTTGCAGATGTTTCTTCAGACTTGCCGCTACAAGTTTTCTTATCGCAGACATTTGTCAATCAAATCTTTGCTTCGCTAATTAGACTGCACGTGAAGACAGTGAAGGGAAGCAAAATCTTCTGTTTAACCGTAGAAATCTCTAAAGTTAAACAGCAAAATTCGAAGCAAGCTTGCCGAGACCGAGTATTTGGGCAAGAAAAGATTTTAATGTTTTGCTTTTATTCAATCTTCGAGAAAACCTATTTCTAGCGCTCACTTCACTAGAGTGCTTCGTGAAAGATCGCAAATGATATTCGACCTAACTTCATTTCGCTTCGTTTTATTGTGCTACCTATCCCTGAGTCTCCTAAAGTTAGCTGTAGTATAATGAGTAGCATCAGGGACGTCCCTGGTAGCATGGAAGCAAAACTAGTAAAGCGGTGGGTATAAAATCACGTCGGCGATTGCTTTTTCTGCGCTGGCAGCAAATCGCAATGGGACTACCAACACTCCAGTTCATTGCCAGTTGAAGAACGCCGTGTTCAAAATCTTCGAAAAACACCAGTTCGATGAACGTAGAGTGGACTTCCTTTGGTTTGATATTATCGCAGACCAAAAGATTTTATTGTTGTTCTCATTTGTGTTCTCCTGTTTGAGCAAGATCCGCGTGCTTACACGCTCGGTACGCTCTGTCGAGGAAACCTTTCTGAGAACTCCTGGCGAAAAAGCACAACAAATCTGCCACAGTTTTAGGGAATTTGATTTTGAAAAAGATTGCCCGAAATTTACGCCTGGAGTTTTCGGAAAACATTTGTTTTATCCCGCTCCGCGAAGGTCGAAAAAGGTGGTAAAATTCTCAGCACAACTGTGTCGGAGTCTATCCACGTATCAGTCAGGAAAACCAAAATTTGCATTCTTTAAAAAATATTTCAACATCACGGGAAAAAATTATTTCATTTATTTGCAGAAAAAAAAAAATTGGACCCTCGACATTTTACCCTCGACCCTCGACATTTTACCCTCGACCCTCGACATTTTACCCTCGACCCTCGACATTTTACCCTCGACCCTCGACGTCTTACCCTCGACACTCGACCCTCGACCAAAACCTACACTCGAGCCTACCATGCGAATCATCCAAATCTGAGTTTTCGGTGACAGCCGAGATGTTTTAACAGACACAAGATACAGTTCATCTTAAATCATTATAATTAATCTAATGCCAGCTTTATATAAACATAGCAACGATCAAGAAGCACGGTTTTCGAACTTACCAAGTACGCGATAACGTCGTAGCCTTGCTCGATGAGCCAGACCAAAATACACGATGTATCCAAGCCTCCGCTATACGCTAAAACGCAAGTCTTTCTACAAGCTTCTGCCATGTTTTGGAGATTTCAAGAACAACAGACCGGGCAAAGTTAGAATGAATAACTGAGTAGAGAGCACGTCTGCAAAATAAATGTGTGTATAGTCCGGAAAGCGCCGGAAAGCCACTGAGAGCTACTGAGTTGTGACAAGTCTCCGGGGAAACAACACACAGGTGGAAAATTATTCCACCACGTCATTGGTTGAGAGAACAATGATTGAAGTCTCCTTGCCCAATCAGTGCACAAAATGGAACAAAGCATTTTTGCCATAAAAAAAAGTGAGAAACAAAATTTTCTCAGGGCAATATTCTGTAGAAAAATGTCATTGAAACCTATTTATTCTAACATTATCACAAATAACATTTTATGCTTCAGTTTTATCATTTCCTTTTTGTCCACATGATTTTTGTCTACGTCCAAAAGAAAGGACACACCCCTCCTCCTAAATAAACTTGCCATACAAATCAAGGTCAGATGATGTCACCTTTGTGACAGTGTGAGAAAATACCGGATATGCCATATTGAAATACTGGTACACTGAATATAATAACTTTTATTATATAAACACCAATGAAATACCATGAGGTGATCTCCCGCAGGAAAACTGATATCTTCACACATGAAAATATCATGTTATTTTCACATGTGAAAATATCGCACTTGCCTTTGCTGAATGCTCGACTTTTAAGCTTAACTCAAATAAAATTTGAATTTGGTATTTCATTGATGTTTATATAATAAACAGAACATTAAATGACTGCTTGGAGATACGAATTTTATCTTCTTGTGTTAAAAATTTATAAATTTATAAAGTTATAAATTTTCAACACTCGAAGATATAATTTGTATCTCCGCGTGGCCATGTAATATCCTCTATATAAAACTTTATTTACTATAAAACTTTAGTGTTTTATCAGGATTTCGGCCACTGAGAAATATCGTACTTCACACGTGTGAAAAATTACGATAATACATCCCCACTTTAGCAAAAAATTTTCACAAAAACAATTTTCACAAAAAAGTTCTGTAAGAGATATGAAATTAATCTTCTTGTGTTCAAATTTGATATCTCACTCGAAATATATCAACATTTGAACACTCAAAGATAAATTCCATATCCCCATGTGCCCATGTATTATGCTCTATTTATAGTACGGTGTTAAATTTTGCGATTCCAGAAATTATTCACACCTCTCCCTCAGATGGGGATTAAAATATTACCCCAACCCTATGGAAGTTTCAGTGAAAGATGCAGTGAATGTACGGGGAAGAAGCACTGTACTTTAAGAGGGATAGTTTTCCCACTGAAATTTGATGTTCAAACTTCATCCTCTTATGACTTTTTAGTATTGCCTTTGACAGAACACTATTGTTTAAATATACACCAGGAGCCGGTTCCTAGAAGGTCAGTTAAGAGTTATCTGTAGATAAATGCTTATCCAACAGATAAATCCTGAACAAATCCTATACAACAGATAACTTTTATCCATGGATAACTTTATCCAACCTTTCCGGAACCGGCCCCAGAAGCTCCATTTTTTACACTCCTGTGATGCAAATTGTTGGCACTTTCTTCAATGAAAGATAGCACATAAACACACATAAACAGGTAATTTCATATTTTATTATTTCTCACTCTAAAAATGGGTGAGGAAGTTAAGCCAGATGACAACACAGAAATAGAAACCTCTGCTACAAGAGATGCTCAGGTGGTGTAACAATAATAATTAGCAACTATTTTGAAAAAATATGTGTGATTCATTAGGCCCCATAGGCCTTTTTGAGATACACCAGAAGTTGCTAATCGTAATGCATTGTGGTCTAGCTTCGGTACAAACAAATCACCAAACAATGGGCAGGTTTTTTTTCCAGTGGAATTCAAAAATGAAAACTACTCATTGTGTACCGAAGCTAGACCACAATGCATTGCAATCCACAACCTTCTGGTTTATTTCAAAAAAGGCCTATGGAAGGGGCTGATATAATTATTACACTGTCCCTTTTGAATTTCAAGTGAAAAAGTAATTTAGTCAAGCCTCAACTAACTGCCTCAAGCCCCTTTACTGGTAAAATCAAGTGAAATCAATTAATAAAATTCCAATGAAAAGTGGGCAATTCCAGAAAATAAAGGTACCCACCCCACGGGCGGCATTTGGAAATTCCGATGGGATGGGGGGGGTTAAGAGCTCGGAATTCTGATTGCAAGGGGGGGTTTCGAAGCTGGATTTCTTTAACCTGCCCGGAATTCTATATGCATGGGGGGGGGGGGGGGGGGGGGGGGGGGTAAACCATTTGGAAATTATGGATGCATGGGGGGGTCAAAAACTAGTGCCACCCGTGGGGAGGGACTTTTATTTTCTGGAATTACCCAATACAGTGATTGTGTAGGAAGAAAGAGGTGTTTGAATGCACTCCCCATCCTGGCATTTTTATGGTTCTCTGTGGGGGAAAGTATTACAGGGTTTGTACAAATCACAGAAGATGAAATTCAAGGCATTCAAGGACTTTCAAGGCCATGTTTTAGAAAATTTAAGGACTATTCCATTAAAAATCTAAGCCTTATAACGAGCGCCCACCCTTCAGCACCACTACTAAAGCCTCCATCACAATAATTATCCGTTTCAAAGTTGTTTTGAAAAAGCAGCACAGAAATTTAGCACTTTCAAGGATTAATTTTTATAAATTCAAGTACTTTCAAGACCTTGAATTTTCTTTAAGCACTATAAAGGCTTGTTTGAACCCTGTATTCCTCTTACCTGGGATATCCACTATGTCTCAGTCTTTGTTTCAAACTATACCGACTACAAGAATTTATACCACTCAAGTGCACATACAGTAGCATACTTTTTTCTTGACATAAAAATATTTGCCAAAAAGAACATGTGAGCCATCTATTTTCTACAACCACAACATTTTGTTGTTGGTCTTGGTCTAGCTGCAAATACTGTTGATGGTTTCTTCAGTTTCACCACTGGCTAAAACGACTGTATCAGCAATACGGACTAAGCAGAGCTGCAACAGCATCATGGCTGTAGGCTTCATTGCTCCACACCTCTTCCAACAGATATTTCTCTACCAGCCCCTCGGCCTCTACTGGTGTAAGGGAGGGACTGGGATCATGTGGCATTTTCACTGTAAAAAGAATAGCAACATGCTTGTAATGTGCATTGTCATTGTCACAATATGCATAGAATAAGTTTTCTGACGGAGGAGGCAAAGTTCTAGATTTGTGATAATTGCCACTCGTCGTCCCTTCTGAAAAGCATCTTGCAAAGCATCGTCTAGCATCTTCTTTGCAACATCCCCTTCCCTATGTCGCAATTTTTCTCCACTGACTTCTTTAAATTCTCAATTGTTTCAGCCTCAGGGTCTAAAATAGTGCCAAGCTTTAGTGCCAAACAATCTACTGCCTTATGTGCAGCAGGTGGTGCTCCTAATAAAACAACCAATGGTTGACGAGGCTTTCGCTCCTTTAAATGCGATATACCTCTAGTCTTGAGAATTCTCCAAAACCTTGTGGTTTGGTTTATAAACCTAGTTTGCATTTTCTGTATTCCATTTGATAAATTTTGACAAAATCAAATGAGTCGTCTCTAGTAGAATAATTTGGAAAAGGATTCATTTCTTCTGGCAAATAATGCGGCAATAATATTGGCACTAATACCACAGCAATAAGCACAAAGGCACCCCACAATATTTTCACCAATGGGGATGAAGAGCTTGATTTCGTTTTCGTAGTTCCATGAGGTTGAGAAGTAGATGAGCTTTCACGTTTTGTAGGCTCATTTTTCTTGACTTAGGCACCGGTAATTTTTCGTAAACGTTGTTGTCACTTTCTGAATTATCATCACTAACTTCTTCACCACTTTCGGTTTGTCTGGGACTTCCTTTCACCACATCTATCTCATCTATCTCTTCATCGTCTTTTTGCTCGACAACTTGGTGCTCTTTCTTGCTCGCTTCTCGGACCCTCTTCCGTAGTTGCCTTTGCCCAGAATCGTTTTTCTCTTGCTTAGTTTGTTTTGGCATCGTGAAAGCAGCACGCATTTAAAGTTTTGAAGTATTTATCGTTCGTAAAATGATTAAATTCCAGCAGAATCGTTCCAGCAAATTATCAGTTAGTTCTGCCTGCAACTTTATCACACATTTCTTACAAGGGCTATGATTGGTCAGAAAATATCAGAAGTAATATTATCCAATCAAGTCACTTCTATCGAATTCCGGGAAATCAATCCTAGATTCGTGGAAAACACATTTTCAGGGAAAGTTTAGGCATCCATGTGATGCCAAAGGAAATAATTTTAGCAAAACAACAAACGATCTGAAAGTCATCAATACCTTCTAATCAGTGGTACATTTGCTTGTAGATTCTGCCTTGACCGCACTATTACAAGTAATCTGATTGGTGGATACAATCGAGGCAAAGTAATTCCACCAATCATATACAGTGTTAGATTCCACTTCTCCGAAAATTCCACATCATGCAAGCATAAGTTGTGTGGATTCGTTCTCTACATGCAAAGATATGCCCAAATTCCTCATTTATTTACTGATATTGAATCTCTGCGTGGCGGTTATTGATTCTATAGTAATCACAGGCCCAATAATTGCTGGAATTGCAGCTTTTTTGGAGGAAGTGGTTTGGTATTACAAAAAAGTTGAACGATGTTCAGAAAAGTGGACAACTCTAAACATCACAGGCCTCGAAAACGCTCTAAAAACTCGTTTATTCGGGCAACATCTTGTTACAGATACCGTATTTAAGGCTGTGAAAGGCCACTTGATGAACAAAAATCCCAAAAAAGCACTTGTTTTGTCGTTTAATGGCTGGACTGGTTGCGGGAAGAACTTTGTGAGCAAACTCATAGCAGAAAATGCATACACGAAAGGGATGGATAGCAAATTTGTGCATGTAATTATCTCGACGCACCATTTTCCACACAAATCAGAAATAGAGACTTACAAGAATCAACTCAAAGAATGGATAATCGGGAATGTTACCAAATGTGGTCGATCGATGTTTATTTTTGATGAAATGGACAAAATGCCAGAGGGGCTTGTGGATGCTTTGAAGCCTTCCTGGACCACTACCCAGATGTGGTGGTGTTGATTACAGGAAGTCTATATTCTTGTTTCTAAGTAACACAGGGGCGCGTGTTATTAATGAAGAGGCCCTTAAAAACTGGAATAGTGGCAAGAAAAGAGAAGCACTTACAATAAAACATATGGACCAGATGTTAATCTTGGTGCTTTCAACACCAAAGGTGGTTTCTGGCACACTGCTTTGATAGAAAAGCATCTCATTGACTATTTTATACCATTCTTGCCTCTAGAAAGGACTCACATTAAACAGTGTGCTGCAGCAGATCTAAAGGAGAAGAAATATCTTGTGTTGAAGAACTTCTAAACAAAGTTGCAGATGAACTTTTGTATTTTCCTGAAGATACAAAGGCTTTCTCTAAATCTGGATGCAAGAAAGTGTCTAGCAAGGTAGATTTAATAATGGGATGACATTTAGACTGCTGGTAGCTCCCTTCTTTGAGAACCATATTCATCTGAAAATCAAGCGACATCCACAAATGTGGAAATTTGTCTGCTATTGCAAAGGGGTGTCAAAAAGGTGGCTACACTTCTGAACATAATCATGGCCCTGTCAGCAGAAGCACCTTGTCATCATTTGTACAATCTCTCCAATCTCTCTCAGACAGTGACATGCTGGAGCCATCTGATTGTGCTTGCATCAAGCTCTGAAATGCCTTCCAGACCATGGGGGGTGGGGGGATGGGGGGGGGGGCACCTCGGGCAGGAGTGCATCACAAGCTGCAGAGTCTGGCAGGCCACATTCGTAGGTTTGCTTTTGCCACCAATGTAGCCTGCCACAGATGCACCTTGACATGACAAACAGATTGCTTACCAAAATAGCATTCAAAAGCGTATTCAAGATATGACGAAAAAAATGGTTTTATCACTAACCCAGGATTAATTACCATGGTGACTCAATGGTTTTGTTCAGAACCAAAGCTGGTTAAAATTATTTTAACCCACCTCTGAAGAACCTCTGTCAGCTGATCTAACCAGAAAAGTTCATAAGGTGCTTGTCCTTGGCTAATGATGTGTAATTTATAAATTTCATTTCATGTTTTCATTTTAAAGAATGCCTATCAACCACCATGCAATGTGTTCAGTGTTTGTATCATAAGAACATCCTAGCAGTAATGCACCAGTCAGTGGAAAGCCCCGTGCCCCCCTACCCGGGGAATACTGGGGCATAGCGGGGGTTTAATTCAGTGTTTGATTGCTTAAAAAGCCACGGTATATGGGGGATTAGTGGATTTTAGATCATGGTTGCTGCTACGGCCAGGACTTTAGGCAGGGGTTGGGCCATGATTCGCCAACTTTCCTATTGATATTGTGGAACTTGGCTGTATCTCCAAATTTTCCCTGTGGATAAAACTTTATTAATATTCCACACAGCATTTTATTGATGTTTCTAAGCGGCATGTACAATGCAAATAAATTGGCAGCCTTGGGGAGGGAAGACACAAGTCTAGATTAGACATGGAAATGTGCCTCGCATTACGGGAATTAGGGGAGCATTAGCAGGCTCGGAAATCTAATGCCCGCCAATCACCAGGTATGGGGGTGCAGGGTTTTCCACTGACTAGTGCATAAGGATGATCGAAAATAACCGTGATTTGAATGAGTTGTATTATTCGAAAATTTGCCTATGACTAACTCATATCATGAGTTTGCATCCCATTGTTCTAATTTTATCTTTATCTGTATGCTCTCTAGCATAACCATGATATAAAGGATTAACCTCGCAAAAAGATAGGTCAGGAAAAATGGTGTCTCAGTTCTATAAGCCAGTTGGAGACTCATACTGATGGGCTCCTGTGGAGACTAGTTACAGTAACTCTATTTACTCATTGAATAGAAATCAATTGGAAGTATCGTTAACAACATCCACTCATTTGCATATTGTAACAACATGCGGTTAAATCCTAGTAAATGCAAGAGCATGGTGATTGACTTCTTACACTATAATAGTTACAGCTGCCCGCCCCTTTTTGTAGACGGATCGACAGAGCGGAAATGACCAAAATGAAATGTCTAACTTCGCCATATTTAATATATAAGCTCAAGATTCCGTATACAAAGAGTTTCTATGACTGAAAGCTTAATTCCAAATTTTCAAGAAATTTGAAGAATATGAATTTTAGATATGATGAACAAAGTTTGCAGAATTCCTGATCAAAGTACTAATTCTCCCATAAAATGGTACAAAAAACCAAAGTTGAAAGCCTAATATCTCAAAGACGGATCCATTAGAAAAAAGTCATTTTGATATTTGTTTTTAACCACGCAAGGAGTCTGTACGCAAAAAAATCAAGCTTATTTGAGTTAACCTGACCTTATTATTTGAAATTAGTGATCTAAACAGGTCATTTCCGCTATGTCAGACGGATCCCAAATAGAGTGTGTCAAGTCGTTTAAATTTCTCGGAATTCACGTGTCAGACGACTTGTCCTGGGGCGTGCATTGCGACTATATAGTTAAGAAAGCAAATCGCCGGCTGTATGCACTTAGAAAGCTAAAGCGTTGTAAAGTACCTGCTCCTGACATTGTAAATGTTTATTGCGCGCTTCTCCGGCCGATCTTAGAGTACGCCTCAGTTGTCTTTTCTAACTTGCCTCAATACCTCTCGCCATCGAGAGAGTGCAAAAAACGGGCGCTTGCAATCATTTTTCCAACATTTCGTATAATGATGCCCTTACCGCGGCACAATTAGAGTCACTTCTGATAGGAGATCTAGGGCATGTAGCGAGTTCATCAAACAGCTATCAGTTAGCAACCCAGTACATAGATTAGTTAAAGAGAGAATTCAACCATCCTCTGGTCATTACAAACTCCGTGGCCCACTCATCCCACACATTAAGCCCTGCAACACCAACAGGTTCAGGATTTTATCACGAACAGTTACGCTGGGGAAATAGCTAGGGACTAAGACTAAGCCCCATGATGAATCAATAATGTAATTGTAGGTTTATTAGCATATTATGTATTTATTAGCCTATAATGTAATATTGAATGTTTGCTGACCGTATCTGTAATTCAGCTTCGGCTGCAAGAGATACATTAAACATATCTATCTATCTATCTATCTATCTATCTATCTATCTATCTATCTATCTATCTATCTATCTATCTATCTATCTATCTATCTATCTATCTATCTATCTATCTATCTATCCCTCTGTCATTACTAGAAACTAGAGTCATTATACATTGCGGTGGGTGTTCGGAAAACGAAGACCGGAAAACGAAGATCGAAGACGGAAGACCCTACGGAAAACGAAGACCCAAAAACGAAGACCTCTACCATTGCTTCACAGAAATGATTATACAACATGGAGAGTCTAATAAATAGACATGAGTGTTATTTTTTAATTAAGGGTCTTCGTTTTCCGAAAGCGGAAAGCGAAGACCCCATAAAAATAGCGTATTTTTCATCAGTCTTTCTCAAAACCACTGCTAAGCTATCTTATTTACACATAGAGTCCCAGTAGTACCGCTGCTACGTAAAATACATGAGAATTATTGAAAAAAATTCAGGGTCTTCGTTTTCCGAAAGCGGAAAAACGAAGACCCCGATGAAAAAAGCGTATTCTTCATCAAACTTTCTCAAAACCACTGTTAAGCTATCTAACTAACACACAGAGTCCCAGTAGTCTCGCTTTCACTTAAAATACATGAGAATTATTGAAAAAAATTCAGGGTCTTCGTTTCCGAAAGCGGAAAACGAAGACCCCGATGAAAAAAAGCGTATTTTTCATCAAACTTTCTGAAAACCATGCTACACGCAGAGTACATTTCTCATTCTCTTTCGCCTCCCTCAGACGAAAAGAAAAATTATTTCTGGCCTCTCAATATTTATGATAAGATAAGGACAATTAACATGATATTAGCATTGAATTCACGATGGCTGCTATATATTTTCTTGCGCAAGTTGCAACAGTCCTCTTTGTAAAACAATATTCTCAAGCCATCTTCAATTCAATTGCGTGTTGCGGATCCGATAACATCATATCCACTAAAAGCACTACATTATCAAACAAAAGCTGGGTGGGCTTCAGTTTAATCGTCCCAACTAAAAACAACATTTGTTTCGATGTTTTGGGGATTGGCACAAACATAAAGCGCAAAATGTCGCCTACAAGTATCGAATCGTAACGGATTTTAGTTTGAGCAAACCTTCATATTTTTTGAAAACGAAGATTTTTTCAATAATTAGCGGGACTACTACTCGGACTCTAGTGCTAGTCAGATAGCTTAGCGGTTTCTGAGAAAAGTTGATGGAATATATGCAATCAAGAATTCTCATGTATTTAAAGTAGCAACGGGGACTACTGGGACTTTGTGTTAGTTAGATAGCTTAGCGGTGGTTTTGACAAAGGTTGAGGAAAAATACGCTTTTTTCATTGGGGTCTTCGTTTCCGAAAGCGGAAAACGAAGACCCTGAATTTGTTTCAATAATTCATGTATTTTAAGTGAAAGCGAGACTACTGGGACTCTGTGTGGTAGTTAGATAGCTTAGCGGTGGTTTTGACAAAGTTTGATGAAAAATACGCTTTTTTCTTGGGGGTCTTCGTTTTCCGCTTTCGGAAAACGAAGACCCTGAATTTTTTCAATAATTCTCATGTATTTTAAGTGAAAGCGAGACTACTAGGACTCTGTGTGTTAGTTAGATAGCTTAACGGTAGTTTTGACAAAGTTTGATGAAAAATACGCTTTTTTCATCGGGGTCTTCGTTTCCGCTTTCGGAAAACGAAGACCCTGATTTTTTTTCAATAATTCTCATGTATTTTAAGTGAAAGCGAGACTACTGGGACTCTATGTGTAAATAAGATAGCTTAGCAGTGGTTTTGAGAAAGACTGATGAAAAATACGCTATTTTTATGGGGGTCTTCGCTTTCCGCTTTCGGAAAACGAAGACCCTTAATTAAAATAACACTCATGTCTATTTATTAGACTCTCCATGTTGTATAATCATTTCTGTGAAGCAATCGTAGAGGTCTTCGTTTTTGGGTCTTCGTTTTCCGTAGGGTCTTCGGTCTTCGATCTTCGTTTTCCGGGTCTTCGTTTTCCGAACACCCGATTGCGTTTGAGCGTTTTACCCTAACAGTTCGCACGTTACGTTTGAACGTTTGAAAGTTGCGTTGTGAGACAAAAAGTCGGACGTTTCCGAGAGCAACCGCCATGTGTATTTTTCACTGACAAATCAGAGAGGACAGAACTCTTTGGTTCGCCATAGAAAACGTCTCGTTTCAGTCTAGAAACGCAACTTTCAAACGTTCAAACATAACGTGCGAACTGTTAGGGTAAAACGCTCAAACACAATCGGCTGTAAGTATACGCAATAAATTAATGTCTTGTGTGGACATTTCCATACATGTATTGTGTGATTGTTCTTATGACTGCCATGAATAAATTGGTAATCACATTTTATTGAGGTAATTTTTTATTTTTATTTTGTCAAGTTTATGGTATCACTGCAGTCATCTGATACCCACTCTTATTATATAGACACGAGTGTTTTACTGGGAAATACACCACTCGTAGATCTCATACGAAGCTACATCCGGGTCCTCAGTGACATATTTTCCATATCCTCACTAGTGAGGATATCGGTCAGAACAAAAGTGCTTGGAAATCAATTTCGAATATTTTTTCTGGTTTGTCTATATAATAAAAAGAAAAATACATGGTGGCTTGAAGATATGAGTTTTATTTTTTCGTGTCAAAAACAATATTTTACTCATTCGCTGCGCTCATTCGTAAAAATATTGTTCTTGCCACTTGTCCGACCTCAGCTTGAATACGCCAGTACTGTCTGGTCACCTCATCAGGGCTACCTAATTGATAACATAGAAAACGGTGCAGAAAAAGGCAGCACGCTTTTGCAAGCAATGCTGGGACCGAGAACCAGGAACAATGACCCGATTAGACCCGATTAATGGAAGAACTGGGATGGCCAAAGCTTAAAGAAAGGAGGGAAAAGGCACGATTAGCTTTGTTTTATAGAATAACTAGGGGCTTGGATGCGATTCCTATGCCATCATATGTAGCCCCTCCAAATTATACAAGAACTAGACAATATCACCCCGAAAAATTTGCACCCATAACCTGCAAAACAAATGTCTTCAAAGAAAGCTTTTTCCCACAGGCAATAATTAAACTATGGAATGGTCTGCTGTTGGCGCCATAACTCAGTCCACTATTGACAGTTTCCTAGCTAGCTATACTGACCACATATATTATTTATTATTATTTTTTTTTCTTTCTCTTAGTTATATGATTGTTATTTTATACCTTCACGTCATGGTTATGCCTTTGTGAAGTATAGTATTAAACGTAAACTTGAAAATAACTCATTCGCTGCGCTCATTCGTAAAATATTGTTCTTGCCACTCGAAAATAAAACTCATATCTTCGTGCCACCGTGTAATATCCTCTCTATATAATACAGTATATCCCTTGAATTTCCTACTACAAAAGAGAGTTCAGCCTGCCTGTCTGTGGCGCGGACAAAAGCTGAGACTGAGTAAATTTGGCTGACCCTTTGGATCATTCTATATGCACATATAGATAAGGCGTCCTTCTCCTCCAGGAATGCCACAATGTTGTGAGTAATGATCCCCAAAAGCCTGTAGTGTACATTATCTATTATTTTGTATTTGATTGTTTGGTTTGTTTTCCGTTGTGTGCGCGAAGCGCGCCGCAATTTTGACAATGAAGCTACAAGACTATTGAAAGAGGGTGAATACACGAGAATAGTAGTGCAAGTGATATTTCTACAGGAAGGAGGTTCAAACTCGGTGTTCAACAATTGAGCCTAATTCATTTACTATCAAACTGCACAACCTTGTCTTAAATATATATAATACCTCAACAAAAATATGCAGTCTCCTTCCCACCCCCACTTTGCTATACACCCCATTCCCATTTCAATATCTGTTCTGCAGCAGTGGAATGTTGACACATTTATATACACATGTACATTGCTAAGGGATTTTTTATTGCTGAAACTATTCATCTGTTACAAGACAGTTGACTCGTAATATGCATGCATTTGCAGTTTCAAATGCAATTCTAAAGGAGTTCATTCTCATAGCAAGTAAATCAATAATGAATCCACAAATTTAATTTCTTGATTTGGATTTCGTGTGCTCTGGCATCCAGATTCAAAAGATTCCGTGTTTCCAGGGGGGTAAACCCAGTGATGATTGTGAGAAAAGTTTGGAGATGGTCCCCCTGATCACCCATTGCACACCACTCTTGTGGTTTTCCATCTCTCGTTATCATGCCACACATGCAACTCATGACTGGGCAGTGTTCTGGGTCGGTTTCAGGGGAGACACTCCAATGATGGTGGTTTGAAGTGTCTAGAAAGTGCCCCCCTGATCGTGCTCTAGATCTGAAGCTAGGCCCTCCAGACACTGGATAATATTCTTTATAACACTTGTAAATTGATCTGAAAGAAAGGAAGTAAAATAATTACAGTGACTTGAATGAAGTCCAGGGGTGCTTCCCATTTACCGAAAAGTTGAAGCATAGTTAAAGGGGGCTGTCACGATACGTGCACGCTCCAGGAACTATCACTGTGCAAAACTATTTAGACCATCCTATCAGAAAACTATGAAAGAATATGTAAAACGTAAACATTTGGTCGGATGGATTGAGATATAGCGAGATTGAAACGGATTGTTTTCGTGGTTTTCAGCCTTCCCTGGCCATCATTATGGGACGATAGTGACAGCCTCCCTTTAAGTGTAGTCTCCCTCTACTAACTATGTTGGCCAGTTGCATATCAAATACTGAGTCCCGTTCCCTGATAAAAACAACCCAACAAATCTCACAAAGTGGCATCAAACCATAGCAAAAGAATCCAAAATGAAGAAACACAGGAAGAAATGCTGGAATACGTACATTTTGTGCATCCTATGTCCTCTAGACATGCCTGACTGGTCTTGTTTGCTTGGCAGTATAGGAGCCACGACAGGTGTGTGTCTAAACACCCCCTCCTGGCACCACATATGGACTGGCTAATACTCGGCAAAGGACAGACATTGCTGACTGACATACAGTGTAGAGCTCATTAAGGGCTGACTCGTCAGGAGAACACAGGATGATTGTGGACACGGTTGTTTGTGATTCTTGAGGGGTAGCAAGTGCAGATAGCTGTGGAAGAAAGATGAGCATGCTATTGGTATTGGTTTGTCTTGGTTTGAATGTGTGAGCCTCATAGGTAAAGCTCTAAAAGAACAGATCCTTGGTTTTTTCTTGGTTTAAATGTGTGAGCCTCATAGGTAAAGCTCTAAAAGAACAGATCCCAACAAAATGTGCTAGCTTTCAAATTGGAATTAAACAGAGTGCTCAACCTTCAGTGAAAGGGTAGTGTTGACCACACAACCCCCCCCCCCCACCCTCACCCCAATTGAAGACATAGACATATAATCTTTATTGTGACAGTACAACCCTAGGGCGCATGTGCCGTTGAACCCCACGACACAGGAATCTGTGTGCCCCCCCCCCCCCCCAAAAAAAAAAACACTGAAGAGCCAGCTTGCAGGCTACTACCCCTAATACTACCCCTCCAGGATTCCTATTTTTTTCTTTTGGGCAGAGGACTTCCTAGTGCTTTTGATCAGATGAATCCTCACCTCTGTTTGCTATTACGGTATGTTTGATTCCTTGAATATAACCATAACAGGTTTCAGGGATAACAGTTGCAAATGTGCTGAGAGGGTTACATCCTGTGAGACTTTGGACAGCATCAATATGAAAAGCTGAAAGGCGTTCAATAACAAACACACCCTAACAAAAAAAAGAGATAATTTTGTACCAGAAAATAAGTCATCACCATGTTACAAAGAAGTTCTACACTTTTCACTTCCTCGCATTTTCTCACAGAAGAAAACATGTAAAGTACACTTCAAATTCTTAGCTTAGTGAATTTATTGTGCTTCCTGTGTCACAAATACTACCATTTGCGCCCATCCATGAAGTGTGACAATTTTTTTGTGAAGGTACACTTTTCAAATGTGCACGTTTTGTCAAGAAGTTGATGTGTTTCTTACTCTCTGATTGGCTGATAAAATAACGATCAAAACTGAAGCCAATCAGCGAGCGAGAAACATGACAACAAACGTGCATGGTAGTAAGCAAATGGTAGTAAGCTGTCACAACTTACTCAATGATCTCACCAAATCACTGGTTATGCTACTATATGCTACTAAATATTGACAAGAATATAAATATGAGCCAATAATGATATTAGTTTGTCAGATAAGCACTTGAAACAAAAATGACCCTCTAGGATTTCTTATGACAACCAACCTGTTGTTTCAGAAATCTTTTGAGAGTGGGGTGGATACATTTTGACATCCAATTAGTCCCACTCCTGCTGAAACAATCTCCTTGGCAGCATCTATCATCTGTTCCAAGACACCCTCTCGCAAACCATTATACATAGCAGCACCATCAACAACATTTTCAACACCATCAAACCATTCCTCTGTGTCTGTTGCCATGGAAACATTGTATAGAGCCACTTTAAGTGTTCCATTGGAAGAAGGTTTTCTGAGAAGTGGGTAGGTAAGTTTGGTGCTTCTAGTATAACACCTTGTACTGTTCTGGTGTCGCAGACTGGGCTTCCCTCACAGCGTAAAAACTGAACAGGGGTAGACAAGGCACTCTTAGCAGCAGATGATGGAATTGAATAGAGAAAAGCCTGGAAATGGATACAGACAAGAAAGTTCATGGTATTATGGGACAAAGAACAAAATCATATAAAATAAATTGATTCATACAGGTAAGATTTGATTCAAGACTGATGACAAGATGTGTTGCTGCTGTTGATAAAGATGATTGCATTGATGGCACCAAGGAGTTGTGAGAGAACAACTCCCTGATGGCACTGATGACATTTAATATTGATCAATTAATAATATTGATCAGTGACATTTTGAGAACTTGGCATTATTGGAGCGTAATCTCTCAGAGTTTCAATTTATGATGATTGTAAAAGCTTGACCCATATTGGGTCAGATTTAAATTGGGCTGTTCCAAAAAAACATACCCCCCCCCCCCAAGGAACTCCAAATTGTCAAAACATGCTCTTCCCCTGTGAAAATTCCAGACCCCTGTGCAACCCCTGTGGAAATTTGAAGCAACCCTATGGAACTTCCTCATTCTCTTGTTGGCCTGTGGAAATTCCACAGTTGCAAATGAATACCTGTGGAAATTCCAGGGTAAAATGAATGACCTTGTGGAAATTCCAGGTTCAAAATCACAGACCCTGTGGAAATTCCAGGGCCAAATTCAACAAACCCTATGGAAATTCCAGGGTCAAACACAGCGACCCTTGAGGAATTTCCAGGTTCCTTGATAGGGGGTTAATAGATAATATGATATGGAACAGCCCAATAAGAGGCTTGGAGGCCTCGACAAGACCCAGATTTTACCATTCCATTTGATCCCCTGCTACTGTGTCACTGCTGCAAAATATTTTATTACATAAACATCAGTGAAATAACAAAGGTATCTCTGGTGCGAAAAAATGATATCTTTACACTGTGAAGAAATTGTTTTTATCTTCACTTGTCGCAGTGAAGATAACACACATAGCTTTCTAGTTTTCAGATTTTCGTAACATAAAAATGTCAATTTGGTATTTCACTGATGTTTATAAATAAACAGAACATTACATGGCCAACTGGAGATATAAATTTTATCTTCTCTGATGTTAAAATTTATCCCACTCGTTCGCTGTTCTCACGCATGAGATAAATTGTCAACACTTGAAGATAAAATCTGTTTATTATATAAACACCAATGAAATACCAGGTGATCTCCCGCGCGAAAACTTGATATCTTCACACGTGAAAATATCATGTTATTTTCACATGTGAAAATATCACACTTGCCTTTGCTGGATGCTCGATTTTTAAGCTTAACTCAAAAAAAATTTGAATTTGGTATTTCATTGATGTTTATATAATAAACAGAACATTACATGACCGCTTGGAGATACGAATTTTATCTTCTCATGTGCGCTCACTGGTGAGATAAATTTTCAACACTCGAAGATAAAATTCATATCTCCGCGCGGCCATGTAATATCCTCTATATCTCCACGCAGTCATGTAAGATCCTCTACACTATATACCTTGAGTAATATGGTACAAATATGCTCTAGCTCTTGAGCAGACAAGCCACATGCTGGTTTGGTGTTAATGACGCTTCTTAGCAAGCACAGCACACTCTTCATGTCACCAACATCAAGCTTCATCCTCCAAGGACAATCCTCTGATGATAAGTAGTCAGAAATGACATGCAGAGCATAGGTGTTTACTTCAATGGCTATTTGTCGAGGGATGCTGAGTTCTAGTGAGGACTCAATCAGCCTAACAGAACAAACGCTAAAATGTAATTAGTACCAATTATTTATCACAATAAACAATGTGTGGTTCCAGAAAATATCCATTCCCCCACGGAAGGATGTTCAAAAGTGAGCCCCCACCCCACCCCTCTGGGATTTACAATCCTTCCTTGGGGGGCAGGGGATGGATATTTTCTGTAACCACCACAGAATTCTTCAACGTGTTATGATTAAGGGAAAATAATAACAAAAACAAATGTCACAAAAACATTGCCAAGTAGAGAGGTGATTGAAATCATCTTAAGTGAAATTGACACTAAGTTCAGGAAGTTCTCAGAACATCACTAAAATCCTAGGGATTCTGGAAATCTCAGATTTTTAGAGAGCTGTCTTGCAATCTGACAAATTACAGAGAACGTACATTTATGAGGAGCAACCCTGATCTCAAATATTTAAGCCTTGATTTTGCTGTCTCTGGAAACTTGTATAATATACCATTTTGCCACCCCACAAAATTGTATAACAAACAATGCAAAGTGCCCACACAGCTACTTGAATGGCTTCACCTAATCTTGTCTCTGAGGGGCATGATAAAAGGAAGCACACAGATTGTAAGACAGATATTATTGCCAGCCTAGGACAGCGGAGGGATGGTCATATCCCCCTCCCCAAGATCATCACTTGTATTTACCTTATAGTGAGAAGAGACGTTATGATTCCTCCATCATGATATACATCAAGGTGTCCCTTAACACTCATAAGAATCAGCCGCACAATGGTGTGACAGTTACTCATTAGGTGATGAAGGATGACACTCGATGATGATGTTGTTGTCACATGGCCTCCTGATGCCGTTTGCAGAAACTTTAACCTAGAACAGAAGGTAAAGTTGAAGGCAAATAATCAGTATGTTGAAAACAAAATTGAATGATACAATAAACATACAACTTCTGTGCCAGAGCCATTCCTTCTAAAATTAGGGCCCAGCAGTATGTAGTCCAGTCCCTGAACTCTCCTTCGCGGCTTCGTTGTTTCCTGTGGTCGCCAAAAGGAGAGTCCAGAAAGCTTTGGATGCGCATGCGCTAGATCTGACCAAGAACTTGTGTTTTTTCGTTAGTGCGCATGATCCAAATACCGCTGTCGGAGATTGATTGTTGAATTTTCGCGGTTACGGTCACAAGGGCGTCCTATCTTGATGGGCAAAATTCATGTAGCCAACAATCAATCTCCGACAGCGGT
This sequence comes from Scolanthus callimorphus, assembly GCA_033964015.1. Classification (NCBI taxonomy): domain Eukaryota; kingdom Metazoa; phylum Cnidaria; class Anthozoa; order Actiniaria; family Edwardsiidae; genus Scolanthus; species Scolanthus callimorphus. Next base: position 40,450,462 of record CM066911.1, read on the forward strand.
ATTTGGATCATGCGCACTAACGAAAAAACCCAAGTTCTTGGTCAGATCTAGCGCATGCGCATCCAAAGGTTTCTGGACTCTCCTTTCGGCGACCACAGGAAACAACGGAGCCGCGAAGGAGAGTTCAGGGACTGGACTAAGCAGTATGCCACTAAATGCACAATATGCGTGAGAAATTTCATAAAATTTCATTGAACAGGTGTACATAAGGCTATAAAAACACAAGACATAACAATTTAGTGTGATTGTATAATGACAGGGACATCAACCCCAGGACTTCAATGATCTGGAGACTGCCTTGAAATAGCGAAATTTCCTGAAATTCTCCCGGGAGAAGTACAGTAAATGTATGACAGCTGTCTGATTTTTTCCCGGAAGACGAAGCGAAAAATCTTGAGACTCCCTGCAAAACCGGGAGAGTTGACGTCCCTGTAATAATGTGTATGTGAACTGATCAATTCAATTCAATTTTTATTTCTCACACTAATAAATATTATTTACAGAATACATATTTTAAAAAAACTGTAAAAACACATGATGAAAAAGAAATAAAGGAGAAGAGAACTTGTAGATAATATTTTTTTGGTGTGTGAGCAATGCCCAAAGGAGGGATCAGCAAGATATTAAATGTGCATTCACTAGCTTGCCCATATGGGAAACTCCAGGGTTTAGTAGGATAATTTTTCACTTACAAAAACAAATGCCCAGGGTTCGAGGGTTGTCCAATACACTGACAAATTTATGCAAGGCATTGTCTAAAACAGTGGAGTTCAATGGAGTGTATTATAGAATGAGGCAATACAATGAAGAAGAACAATACCATGCATAAATTTGTCAGAGTATTGGACTAGTATGGAGGGTTCAACGAGCAAGCAATGACCTTATTTGCATTTCAAGCACATAAATAATTACATTCTCTTTTTCTCCCTTTTATACATAATTATAGTTTTGAGAAAATTATTAATAATAAAGTTTTAATAATATTTGACTGCAAGCTACCCAAAATAACCATAGGGGCTAGAAGCTGGGCAGCAAGAAAATTTATAACTCTTTCTTAATAGCAGAGGTCATAACAAACTTTACAAACATTGCACAGCCAAAATAAGAAAAAAGACAATCACTTCACACAAACAGGTGTAATATTTATCTGCTCATCAATTCTTCGTTTGCATGTGACGTCACTGGCGACCATGTTGGTGGTGCAGAACAAAATAAAGTTCATTTGCTCCTTTTATTCAGGTCACCAACATGGCCGCCGTGCTTTTGCTATTTTATTCCCAAAGGAATGATTGCAAATCAAGAATACTGGAGGAGAAATATTTCTTTATATCTATTTTTAAATTGATTAATTGAGAATGGAGTTCCAAATGTTAGCACCTTGGAACCTCAAGCTATAGATTTCCATAGTTTGTTCACGTTTTTGAAAGAGCAAATGATGATCTAGAGGCTAATCTAGTATTATGGTTATGAATTTGATGTAGATCACCCAAAGGAGCATGTTGTCAAAACACAGGAAAGCTAATGATAGTATATTATGCTGCACTTGTTTAACCTTCTGATCATTCTATACCTTCCATATGGACCATATGCTGACTGAAGAAGTTGTCTTAATGATGACAGCACCGCACACACTTTAACGTCATCCAGGGGCTGCTGGTGAATCTGACAAACATGGTCATGAAGATTCCTTTGATTATGATAATAAACTACTTTAAAATGAGTCAAATGCCATAAAATAGGCAGAAAATTCTCATTTAATAAGCTCACGACAAAATCCACCACTAAGATTCAGCTTCTTTTTTAAGTTAAGCTTATGATGTTTGTGCTCTCAAAATTAAAATTAAAACGTAAAGTAAATGTAACTTATTCATTCTTACCCGACGTTTGAAAACCTTCTCCGCAGGTACAAGTCTTCTTTCCATATCCTTATTCAGTCGTTTTTTCCATCACAAATTAAAACCGGGTATGAAATGAAAGAAAAAAATGGCTGGACAACTCTTCGCAGCGTCCTCTGCCATGTTCCTTGTTCGGATGTGTCGTCGATTGGTATCAATTCAGGCATGCTAGGATTTGCCCATAGCTAGACATCGATTTTCCATGTTTTCAAAAGAGAGGCTTCTTTTTCAACATGTTGAATTCTTCATAACTCTTAGCCATATGCAGCAATTTTCAAACAAAAACGACACAAAAGTGACAAAAGACTTCAAGACCAGAGGGCCGCCATCTTGAATTCTTGAAAGGGATTGAAACGCGAGGAACTGGGGACGAGCTCGTTCCAGCAATGTGGGATCCCTGTGCAAATCTTTTGAGCGTGTCGCCCGCCAATCTGATCTGTACACTGCTCGCCTATTTGAAATTTGCCTATAAACTTGATTACTTGCAGTACCTTCTTTGGCAAACGTCGGTGAAAACGACGCGAGTGAAACGAGCGCATGAAAAGCCAGAGGAGCGACGAAAGCGCGATGATGGCGTGAAGTACCGAAGGAGCGCACCGTGCGCAGGGGGAATAACCATGTGGGGGATATTTGTGTTTCCAAGGGCCTTGGTGTTTTGAATTATTGCGCCGCCAAACGGGGATACGTTTTATTACATACATGGTGAAATAAAAGTGTCGCTTGTGGAAAATATGCTAAAATTTGCAGATACTACCGTGTAGCAGTAGTAAGCAAATGCAAAGTTAAATGACTCAGGAATCGAATATGATCTCAAATTATATATATATTTTTTATTAAAGTCTGAATTCTAAGATCCGACGTAATAAAATTATATTAATATATACATATATCCAAGTCCTTGACCTTCTTAGTCAATGGCTATAAATTAATAAATAGTTACACAGAGGATCCCTAATCACTGGGGTCTTTGGCTTGAGTGGTATACGCTGGTCTTGCGCAAGGAAAACCGACGGTGTTTTCAATAGCGCTGTTCACGCTGACGTCATGCATTGTTATAATGTGCCAACCAGAGATCGATTGGTTCACAGAACAAAGGGCGCTATTCAATCTACGGTTGGCACATTAGCATTACAATGGCAATGTTGATAAACAGTGAATAGCGCTATAACGGGAATGGTCTATTCCAAAGAGCTCCATTACCAAGCACCCTTCGCTGATTGGCTGAAATGGCGCGCACGCGTACATAGAAAGTAATCTCGCTTTATAAAAACATATCTGTCAAAATAACACTGGCATTCGTTTTCTAGTTGTCTTTTCAACCATGCCTCCGACTTGAACGCTCCAAAAGTAATTATGAGGCATAAAACCACCGTTTTCTTATACGCATGCACGGTGGGTATAACCAGAGCCTCCCCCGCGAGGTGACGAGCCGGGGAGCTCTGGGTACGAGAATAAGCGCAAGCAGAAACCTATTACTCACTTATAGGTTTCAGGCGCAAGCAACTTATCAATGTTGATTTTAGGCTTGTGCTTGGGTTGCTATCATATTCTCTTGGCCTTGCGCTTGCGTCCTGCGCTTGCGTTCAAGTGAGAACCAGCCTTAGCTGAAGGCAAAATGTTTGATTCCCAGAGCCCGAAATCTTGTCACTGGTCTTCGAATTTCCGTCAAATGAATTACGGGGTCTGGAGCAGAGGTACGAGTGAGGTTGCATAAATCCATTGTCGTGCCCAGGACTCCCCGCCATGTCAGCTTGCGAGGCTCTTGTAACAGCATTGACGCATGCACGAGATTTCATACAAAGCCGTTGCGAGAAATAATTTTCTGCGCATGCTCCAACGTTCAAAATCAGCCAATCAGCGAATGCCTCCCGCGAGGTGACGAGTCGGGGAGTTCTGGGTACGAGAATGGCATAATAGCGCTAGAGTTCTCAGGAATTCTGCAGTGACATTCAGAATTGACCAAATGACCAGGTCAACTGATATCCTCATCACCACATCCCTCTTGTGTTGCCGTCATCTCTTGATCCTTATAAACGCAGTCGTGTCCTTGTTGAAGCTTAATCCTGTTGTATTGTTTTAAGATAGACGATAGCATGACCTGGGGAAAAAAGCATTGAGTCAGTTTTAGAGCGGATTTCACAAGACTGTCGTGAGTAATTCGCAATTACTCCTATAGGTTTTATTCAGAATTGGTGTAATTACTTTGCGATTGGTTTTACTACAGTCATGTGAAAACCTCTGTATATGGGGTATCGGGATCAATGATGGATTACAGAGCAGATTTGACTGTGAAAAATGCCGCGACAAAGTTGTGCCGGGCTGCGATTACGCGATTTCATTCCGTATCTACAGCTACAGCAGGCCAGGTTCCGTACCGCGACCGTTCCGCGTCGTGGCACGTTTCAGTCTAGTCCAGTCCCTGAACTCTCCTTCGCGGCTCCTGTAGCCCACGGTGTCGCATGGGCTACAGGAGCCGCGAAGGAGAGTTCAGGGACTGGACTAGTTTCAGTCATACGAAATCTGCTCTAATCATTCACACGTCCCTGCTCTAATAGGGCAGATTTCGTATGACAGTGAAGAGTGACGCGATCGCGGTGAAGCACGGAACCTGCCCTGCTGTGTCGATACGGAACCACGCCTTTTCTGTCTCGTGGCATTGACAGCGGCTTTCCGTCGGCTATCCACACGACAATTCATGGACAACCAATCAGATTGCATTTTTCTTTGGTTTAGAGAGCAAGACATTTTCGGCCGGAAATGTATCAAAACTTGATGCTAAATTACCGGATTTTGCTCAATCAGATCTCGTCTGTGAAAAGACCAGAAAAGCAACTGTAGATGGACTAAAACATTATGTTTGGCAAAAAGATCGAGCGCACCTACTTCGGATAATATTAAATTGGAAATATCAGGTTACCTGCCTATTATTTTGGTAACCATTTATATTATGTGTCCCCGCACCCCAATAAATTTATCGGGAGGGTGTGGCAGTGCCCCGCTTCTGCCGCCCATGAGATCCTGTCCACGCAATCTTACCGAGCCAAGTCCTGCTTTCAGTAACGACGAATGCTTTGCAATTTTGATCACGTGAGCACTGGTGCTTAGCCTCCCCAAGAGTTCCCACGGCAATCTCGCACGCGCCGACCTGGCACGAGTAGTCACAGTAATAGTCATGAAGTGCCGGGAAGTCGGCTTCCGGTATTCGCCTGTACTCGTCCACTGGTCCAGCGGCTGAAACACATCAAAGTTTTCTTAGAACGGCTAGTTTTTCCTAGAACAGTAGCCAGACTCGTACCAATAATGTCTGTTCCTAATACGCCTTCTCTAGCGTACAATCTCAGAACGCAAATAGAGTTAATATTTTTTTAATGACTGTAAAGAACCATTGTGTGCAATAGTGTTTTTGGCTGGCTGAACGTGTAATTCAGGATTAATAAACGGATATTAATAATATTATTATTATTATTATGGAGCAGTATAATATACATCTGTATGCTACAGTTCAATGCAACAAAGGGCGCATAGCGTAACCTGTGAGCAAGATGCCCCCAGAAAATTGATTACGATTACGATTATTATTATTATTATTATTATTATTATTATTATTATTATTATTATTATTATTATTATTATTATTATTATTATTATTTTTTTATTATTATTATTATTATTATTTTTTTTTATTTTATGATATTCTGAACATTTTTGAAGTCAGAAAAACTAAACAATACTTTTGAAAGTTTTTTTAGATGCAAAAAACACTAAGTAGCCAAGATGGCTAGTATATAGAAATCCCCTTGTCAAAATAAAAGTTTTACTTGTATTTGGCTAGTAGACTACCGCTAAGATCGAGCAGTGACTGATTTTGCCATTTTATCCAGTTTTTTCGCGCCGACCGTATCGGTGGCAATATCATGCCGTTTCGCACCTGGAACAAAGTGCTCTCCCTTTCGCAGTCTTCCCACGACCGCTTCCAGTCGCACAACCAACTCTTTACTGCTAAGATCCAAATCCTGAGCCTTCATCATGGTTTCTTGCAGGTCAAGTTGCAGCGTGTGGGGTGCCCCAGGGATCAATATATGGTCCATAAAATATTTACACACGTTTATCATATTATAAGCAGCATTGAAACCAACGCAGTGTCTATTTCGACAAGGCAACGTCCTGTTCTTATTTGCAGTAATTAGTGTGCATTGATCTTCACTTGCGCATGCGTGTTGCTCGTTATCCACATCGTCCAGGTCCGAAAGTTTCATTTCACCGCTGACCAGCACAAATTGCGGGTGCCGAAAGTCTCTGATAATTAGGGGTCCTAGGGGTGAGGTCTCCATGAAGGCAATAAGTTTGGCCAGTCCTAGACAGATCTGAAAGAGAAACAGCAAGCAAGACAGTTTTTTTTAGAACTTTGAGCAATTTTGCCAGAAAGCGGCAAAAAGTTGTTTCTTTGAATTTAGTCTCATATGAAAGGTCTTTATGGTAGTGTTCGTGTATTATCGTCCCGGTAAAAAATTTCCAGATGAAGCTGAGAAAATAAATTTTAGTTTTTACATATAGACATATTTTTCGCACCTAAAATGATGATGTCAATCGCAGCCTATATAGATTCTATAGAATTTTTCCATTTTTGACCGCTTATTTCTGTGGCGGCGCGAACCCAGTCCTCTGTCTTTTGTGATACCACAAATCTACAAATTAGGATAGAAATAATTGAGTAACACTATTTTTGGCCAAACGTTGCTCGAAGTTGTAAAATAACCTGTCTTAATTAGCACTTCTGCGAGTACTGTCGTGCCACGTGTCCGCCACTCCTTTGTTATTGTATTCGTTCGATTTTATAAGACGAATTACGGGTACAAGTCTTAATAAACATCTAAAAACAAAGTTTCATATTTGATTTACCAAATACAATCGAGAATATTGCTCTATATTCTCTAAATCAGCCGATGGAAATGCATGGATGCTTTCTCCGACTTGGTATGTTGCTATGCTGTCAAAATGGCCGGCTGACACAGGCTCCTTTAAAGGTGACTCCACGAAAAGTCCAAGCGTATTTTCTGTAAATATAAATTCGGCCATAACTTTTTCAATATTCTTGTGACTGATATCAAACTTGGAGGACAGTAGGGGGTATCTTTTTCGATCTTTATTTGCTTTAATACTTAATAATATCCCAGCTACAGTGGACCCCCTTTTTCCTCTTTTAACATCTCTAAAACAAAATTTTGCTGCAAAATTGGTGTTCAATTAAATTGTTTCAGATATTTGCAGAGTCTGAGCCAATTCGGCGGAACCAAAATAAACAAATGAAGAGGCAAATAAACTGAACACCAATTTTGAAATTTCGTGCAAAAGTGTCAGTGATAGCAAAATTTTGTTTAGAGATGTTCTAAATACAGCATAACGTACTTAGAAACAAGGTTCTTATAGAAAGGTTCTACGAGCCCCTTAATATACGGTATAGTTTTGTCAAATTCATGTTTTGAAGAGTTTTAGGGAGATAATTTATATATGAAGACAAAGACCAAACAGATGTAACATGTCAACTCTCGCGAGTCTCAAGATTTTGAGCCTTGTCTCAAGATTAAAATTTGTTTCATTCTCCCGCACAACTTTCTTGGATGTTTCTTATATATTTGTTGCATTTCTTACAAACATCCAAATTTCTAAACTCTGAGGGTTGAAAGCTATGATATTGGTCATTCTGGACTTTTTTTGCATTTTTCTCGAAATATGTAAGGGCCCTTCTCACTTAGCGGGACTCAAATGACTTCAGCGAATGAATTCAAAAGCCATTTAAAAACACTACATCTCATTCAACCTCCGGCCATCTCGACTCCGCTTTCTGTCATCTTTCTTCATAACCATATCAATTTCAGACTAATTAAAAGATCTGATAGTCACAAACCAAGATGTCTGGCTCGAATTTCCGGGCTGTGCGCCCTCGGGGTTTCTCAAAACAAAGAACCTGTCCTTTCATCCAATATACCCATCACTTTGTGTCTTGTCGAGTTGATGGCATCTTATTTAATGATGTGTTCTAGAGATGAGGGTTGGAGAGGGCGGAATACATTATCATCCTAAATTATCACACTATATCGACCTTATCCCACACAAGTACTAGTGCAGCCCCGTGCCCATGTGTCTTAGCGGCAAATCATTCGTGACGTCACTAACCAACAAGACGCGCAGCCAAAAGGAGCCTGGGGACGAGTTCCGCCAGGTGACACCGCGGCAAAACGTACTACGCACGCGCAGCTTCTCACTTCCTTGGCACCTTGGTTTATTTAGTTCTTCAACAATATATCTTTTGCACCTTATAGTTTGGTACTTGCACCCGAGGTGAAAATGCAGAGTTGTAAATGGAGAAAAAAGACCATGGTCGCCATATTTGTGCCAAACGAACAAGCTCTGGTTTTCAAGTACTTCAAGCTTGGATTAGAAGACACCTTTGGACGGCTAGGAAAAGGCTAAAATTATGGATGAAATTTGCTTTCGAAGCCATTCCAGTCCAGCTTGTAAAATGTGACAGGCCGCCACAGGGTGTCCCCATCAATAGCTCAAAACTTAACTGTTAACATAGCGTTACTTGACACGCGAAGCTGACGCAAGGCGCCTGGGCACGAAGCTAGACCAAACTAATATCTCACCGTGTCTTTGACGCACAAATGTAAAGCAAACAAAAAACACACATCAGCTACGGCTAAACTAGGACACATGTAGCGCGCAACATTTGTGTCCTGCATGTTTCCCCGAGTGGCTAAACTAGGAAACATCGCGTCTGGCGAAGAAATATTTCTTTGTGTCCCGGCTACAAAATTTGTCGCGGCGCGCAACAATGTTTCTCGCGTGGCTAAACAGGGAAACATTAAGGAAACATGTGTCCGGCTACAATGTTGCGCGCTACATGTGTCCTAGTTTAGCCAGAACTTTACAAAACAAAATGAATAAAAACAACGATTACACTATAACAAACAACCCACCGATTAAGCCCCTTACTTACTCTCAGCCTTTCTTGCCAAGGTAGTCTGAGCATGCTCAGTACGTCCAGCGGTTGGCCTAGCTCGGTTACCATGGTGAGACCTCGTTGCGTGATGTCATCTGAATTCACTTCATTCTGCCAGCAAAATCCTAGCAACTGGAATGAGTAAAATTATAGTAAAAGAAAGAAGTAGAATGTAACTTTGACTGGCTATCCGAGAATATATTACTGTACAAGGGGGTGAGGAACAGGTTTTCTGAGGAACAGGTCCGTTGTGTTCCCGTGGTGATTGGTAAAAGTAACATCGGTCTAAGAATATAGTCTCAGGCTGAAGTCACCTTATGAAAGACATTTCCTTCTGTCTTAGAATTTCTTATTTTGTTTTCAGTTTGACATTGACACTAGTCATAAAGGACAGTCTGTCTGTTATCTCTTTATAGCCCAGCCTCAATGAAAAAATATATAGATCTTCGAATTACGGATCTTCTGGATTACGTGACGACATTGTGGGCCGATTGTTAATCCAGCAATCTCCGACAATTAAACAAAGCAAGATGTGTAGACTAGATGTTTTATACAAGGTTTACTGGATGGATTAAATCAAAGCTTGAGCTCGAAATGAGAGTAAAACACGAAGAAATAGAGCTCGTTAGAAAGCTTCTACCCTGGGTACCAGTGTCTCCAAGCCTCTCACGTTTACGTGGAAGCTAAACGTCTTGGCTAAGCTAAGCGCAGTAAGCGCGTCAGTAAAAGAGTGAAGCATGGAGACTCTGGTAAAGTAGAGAGCTCCTTTTTCAAGAAAGGAATGGAAAAAAAAAGCTCATGAATATATACACCTATTTCAATTAACGTTGCTTGTGAAACCACGTATCGTGAACCATTCCAGCATGAAACGAAGCAGTGCATGTTAAATTATGCCTCAGTGCAGATGTAGTTAAAACTAAAGCGGTGCATGATTACATGAGACCGGTACGAACTCAGAGCGTTCTGAGTTCATACCGGTATCATGTAACCACCATCTTTTTGATCGTGTTTATGTGAGACCGGTACGGACTCGAAAGTTGTTCGTGTCGGGTCAGCAACCGGAATGAGCCCGTGTCGATCAGGACTTTTTTTCAGAACGGCCTTGTGCAAACGCATGTAAAGAAATTCCTGAGAGCCGATCAAAGGCTATCTTTACATGATCCCGGGTTGGGCGCTTTATACCCGGATACGGACGCCAGCCGGGATGAAAATTGTTTTGCTTTATTATATTTACCTTTTATTATACGACTGTGACGTCGTTTTACCATATAAGGTCAAAATTGTGTGCGGATATGGAGCCGTATTACACGGCGAAAGCCGTTTTACACTGTAGGAAACGGTTACGATACGGTTTTGCGCGCGCACTTGAATGGCTTCCCGATCGTGTGTTAGTGAAATCACGTACGTTTTCTAGTGAATCTTGAACAGAAAAGAAAGTATTTCTGTTCGTCGTATAATAAATATCTCATTAGATGTTTTTTCATGTAATACTGGCGGACATTTTACTCGTTGCTCGTATTTTTCCCCACCCCTGCGGGGCTCGGAAAAATACGTCCGCAACTCGTAAAATATCCGCCCGTATTACATGAAAAAACATCTAATAAGATATATATCCAAGTAAGATACATCGGTAAATCAGTAAGAAATAACATTGACTCATCATTAACATTTTTAAACCAGACAGGCATAATGCATAACAGTTATACCTTTAAACTCAGCTGGTTATTACGCTTGTAAGAACCTCATAGAAGAACTTTGCTGATATTTTCATGACAGATTTGTCCTTCATTGACAAAATATACAAGAATAAAGACTTTTTGTCGAATTTCACAAATGAATCGTTTACTTTACATGAGTCCCGGGTTGTCAGCCTACCCGTCGCCAACCCTTCTGCTCATAATCCTTTGTAAGTGTTTACCTATGAGCCGTGCTCAACCCGGTTCTCTTGCCCCGGGTTTGGGAAAACACACCGCTATCGGTTGTCTCATGTAAACGCCTCAAACCGGGACATGTAAAGCAAAACAATTTGCTTAACCCGGGATCATGTAAAGATGGCCTGCCTCATTCAGTGAGCGTGTGGTTTGTCAATTCGAATAAAAAGCGACTTCATCATGGTTCATGTATCATTGTCATGGTTCACTAGTACTTGATATTTATAGAAAATGCGCAATATAAGTAATAAGTATCTATATATTAATACCGTAAGGAAAATCGTGTCGACACTCGCTCCGCTCAGCCCTGAAGCTGTGCCGCCAAAAGAAGTTCGCAAACCCGAAGGGAAGGTGGAAATCTGGACCATAGGCGTGTTTTTGTTGGAAAAGATTCACCTCGGGCTAAGTTCTAATTCAAGCGATTTCTTAAGCGAGGGACAAAGCCGCCATCGCCGCCATGTTGAATTCTCCCACAGAAACTAAAAAAGAACTCGGTTCGCGCAGCCGAAAGCACCATTGACATTCAAACTTAAATGGTTCTCTTACAGATTACATACAGGAATGTGCAGGGATAATTCTAACTTGAAAGATTTCAGCTGAGAAAAATTTTCATTCAAGTTTCAACAAACGTACACACTACCTTGCTTCCCTCGGAGCACGCGCTAAGTCATGCTAAAGTCGAAATGACACATTTACAAAACAAAGTCTGTGAAAGTCACGAATAATATTCTCTAAGTATAAATCCTGACGGCTCTATCGCAAAACGAAGGACACAATCCCGAAGAGAAGGAGGAAATCCCTCCAGTGGGCATGTTTTTCTTGGAAAAGATTCACTTTGGGCTAAGTTCTAATTAAAGCTATTTTTTAAGTGAGGGACAAAGCCGAAAAAATATAAATAATATAAACTAAAATTTTTTTTTCATTTTTACTTGACCTGTTTCTTCTCTCCCCTCGCTGAGATATGATAAACATACAAACAATTCCGAAATTAAATTAGGTTTCGATTTTCACGGGTTCTTTCACCGATTTGAGAGACGGACACGCGCATGATTTTGTCGCACCAAAATCAAGGAGACCAGTGCAAAAAAATCCTTTTGGGCTCACTTCATTTATTTCGGCATGGTGGGACGGGGTACTCATGCTGATGGGAGGTTATTAGTAAATGTAAATCGAGCAGTTTATGGAAGGGGAAAATCATGAACCCCTCCCCACATTCATATGGCCATTGTGATACAGAGAACACTTTAAGTAAAATAAATTTCCCCCTTACACTCCGTGAATTTTTCACGGGCATCAGCTCATGCAGATGGGAGGTTATTAGTAATGTAAATCCTGCAGTTTATGGAAGAGGGAAATCATGAACCCCTCCCCACATCCATATGGCCATTGTGATTTTTTTTCCGTTTTTTTTTTTTAACAGAGAACACTTTAGGTAAAATAAATGTCCCCCTTACACTCCGTGAATTTTTCACGGGCATCAGCTAGTTATTATTATTATATGATATATGGTTTCACGAAGCAACGTTAATTGAAATGGGTGTATGGATGATTAGTAATAACAGTTATATTGCTAAAAATATTTAATGAGTATCAACGCGATTTTGAGAGTTAGTAAAACATAACTACAGTTATCAAAAAGAAAAATAAGCAAAGCGAAAATAGCAATGGCAAGGGATAAGAGTTTACCGCAAGTAGATTTTTGTCCGCCATCTAGTCTCTGAAGTGCCCGTTTTTATGAATTTTTCAATGAGTTTTCATTCTATTTTTGGTCATTCCACCAGTCCTAATGCATTCTGCTGAAGACAGGTACTCAGACATTTGAAGAGCGGTTTGGCTCCCTTTAGTAAGTAGCTAGAAAAATCTTATCGAAAATAGCGGAAATGCCATTAAAACGAATAGCTGACAGCCACATTTCGCAGACGAGTTTGACTCGGACGCCTTCTGACTTCAGCTTTTCCCAAATTACACGTGACTAAAGCTCCACGGATCATTGATAAACCTCATGCTAATCACACATAGAAATACAGAAAAGCATTTTACCGGAGGCAGAAACGAAATAATGTACTTCAAGAGGTTGAAATAGATAAGGGGTACATTTTGATTCAAAATGTGATTCAATTCTATATGAGAATAGTTTAGTTTGCATGACTGGTTTGTAGTTCTCAATGCAACCCTCTCGAAAGCGCTGGATATATCTAGTCGTGATATATAATATAGTACTCTTACCTTGATAATATTACTATGTTGTAGCTGCTGCAATATCAGAATCTCTTTTGCAAGCTTGTATTTAATCAGATTAAAACATTCTGCTTTTGATGTTCGATTTTCCTTAACACACCTCTGGACATCTTTGCTACTTTCCTGTACGCTTTTCACTGCTATGTCTCTCCCTTTATAAATCCCTCTCTGTACGAACTTTGTATATCCATGTCCCAATTCCTCTTGAATCGCTATGCTGCGTATTTCGTTGCAAGTTAGAAATCGTGACTCCTTTTCCCCGAGGGAAGATGCATGGATAGGCCGACTAAACACTTGCTTTGAGTTACTTCGGGCACCATTAATGAAAGTTTCCGCGTAACCTTGAAGCGCGCGACCCCGCTCATGAAAATCTCTATCAAATTCTTCAGTCTGCGTTCGCCCTGAATGTCTTTTTGATTGGTGCCTCACCAGCGGAAGTTTAGATTTAGATTCCCCGTTTGGGAAGTCGAATTGCTCGCTAGTCAAACTCACACTCCCGTAGAACGCTACCAGAGTACAAGTCAGCGAAAGTGCCGAGAAAGTCGCGAGAATTCGAGCGAAATTGCGACTCGCTCTTCGTCGCATAATAAAACAACAGCGACACAGCTAAGCGCTCTCGTAGCTTGCGTAAGGAAGCCACTTGAGTGCTCCATGCTAGTAGGTCTGTACATTTGACAAACCGCTTGTGAAGTGGCTTCACATCTCCACGCGTGACACTCTGTACATTAAGGTTCGACACATGACAGCTACTAATGCAGTGTGTACACATGCTATTAGACAGACATTAGCGATTAGAAGTGAAACGTGTTAATTGCACCCGCAAACACAATGGAGGGGGAGGGGCGAGGGAAAATATAACAGATTAGGAACAAATCACTTCCTCCAAGGAATAAGGCGTGAGAGATTAAACTATAAAGGCGATTTTAAACGCGCATCCGTATCTGAATGTCATACACGGGTTTTGATACTAGGCATCTACATTTTTGTATGGATTTTACATCGATATCGGGCCCGCATATCATAGTTTAATGACACCGTACCGACGAGGTCATTTCATAAATCTGTGAACTCTGAAGGAACAGGCAACCGTGTGTTAGCAGCTTCCTTTGAACGCACAACTAACACAATCAGAGGTTTTGCAAAAGCTACCGGGTTTTTGAGGGAACGCTTTGAAAACACAATCGATAACTATCGATTAGTCGGTGTGGAGTTCGAAGAATTATGACAAACGCAGTAAAATACGCTCTTTAATAAGAAAGTTAAGAATCGACTTCAGCTAGGACGAAAAAAAGTAAGTAAATGCACGAAACAATATTTTAGATATTTGGTTTCAATTTGAGTGGAGTGTCTGTGAAATAGCTGCCTAGCTAAGTGCACTACCACTAGAAACATCAATTAACAATTTTTACAAACGTTCTTATTTGGCAAATCTTGGCCTTAACGTTCTTATATTAAAAAGAGTGAATGTCGAAAAAAAACTATATATTTACTAAGCACTAGAATTTTAAGGAAGACTTCAAGTATGTAACTAGCTATATCGGGACTTCAATAAACTCACGGGCACAAGCGAGTAAAACCTTGGAAGATGTTGAATTTAAATCATTTGTGATCATAAATTAAGGAAATTGCTGAGTAGACTCGACTAGGCATGTCTATAAAAGTATTATTATCTCGTTCGAACGACATCAGGACTGGATAATAAATGTTTTGAGACGAATTATAATACCACAAAGCCATGCACAGACGTAATCGGATTTTAATCTCACAGGATTTTTTTAGAGCTTCACGCAAAACAAATATTAAGGTGGACAGAAGGGAGGCTTCTGGAGATAAGCTCATATAAGTTTCTTGATATAGATTTAGCTCAGCGAAATAAATGCAAACGTTTTCGCGCAGAATATTCAGCTGTTGTCAAATATAACAAAGAGAATGCTGTGGAAATTATGAGAAATACTGAAAGAGAAAAAATATTGATAACGCGCGTGTTCTCTACATATGAAAAGGAATAAGCCAGCAGATACGGAAGATTGAGTGTGATTTTATAAACACCTTTATCTCTCTTTATCTTGCCAAGTGTCAACTTAGAGTGACATCCATTTACATACGTAGCTCAAGTATGCTTTCTGGCACTCAAAACCTTGATATTATAGCAGGCTAAATATTGGATTTCGAGTTCGTGAGTGCAAATATATGCTTTTACCATGTGCGCCTTGTTACTTATCCCACTTTCATTTCACTTCTTAGGAAATATAATAGTATTCCTCCAGAATTCCTCTAGGAAATCGAGTAATTTTGACAAAAAAGTGGCAACGATTTTTAGATAGAACAACTTGCAATAGCCTGCGTCGCAAGCACTACCGACGGGTTTTAGGGTCAGAGAAAAGTTCGAGAAATTTTCGATGATTTGGCCGCGCGAAATCCGAGGCCAAAAATTCGCTCGTATTTTTCTCTGGTCTCTGAAACCCACGGGGGACGCTTGCTACGCAGGCTAAACTTGGAAGTGATCCTCGTCTTTTTGACACAGAGTTTCTGTAGAAACCCTTTGGGAAAAGCTGAATTTCCCATGACACAAGAATGTGAAATGTTCGGAAATCAAATGTCTGTCCATGGGAAAGCCGAACAATTCCCATTCTCGTGTCAAAGTGGGAAATTCAGCTTTCCCATGAGTGCGCTTCTGCAGAAATTCCCTGTGAAAGACATCATTGATTACCTGTAGCAATACCGGCAACAAATTATTATGGAAACCAAAGAAAATAGATTTGTAAGGTCACAGGAAGACTGCTGCAACTTGCAAGGGTAAAGTTTTTGCTACGTTCTTGCGTGTTTTATAATATGCAGGGCAAAGTAGCTCAATGCTGATTGGCTAAGAGCAAGGGCAAGGGCAAAATTACTTGACTGCGATTGGACGCTGATTTAGTTGCGTGAAATTTTCCAGTTGTTACAGGGACTCCTCCTTGTTGGATTCCCTCTTAAATATCAATCACGTACCAGAAAATAAAACGGCGTTACAGAATCGACTTTTCTCTACTGATAGGAGTGATTATACGCAAAAAAAGAAAACGCCTGATAGAAATTTGACGTCGCATCTTGCCCTTTTTGCTCGCTATGAAAAGTCACCTTCAACCTTCAATGCAAGGAACCCTGATCAGTCTGTGGTGGCACGATTATTTATCTATCCAGCCGTTGCTAGGCAATGGCGTTGCCAGGCAACAGTTACATCAGGAGCTGGGCGGATGACAGACTCATCACAGGGTCCTAAATGGAGCGCAGTGCGTAATACTGACTCTTACTATCTAGCGTTTGTAAAACCTTTCGGAATTCTGTCCGGCCTAGGGTGACATTCCGCACAAAACAAGCTAATAGTCAATGTCTGTGTTGGCAATTGTCCGGTAAATGGAAGTTCTTTTAGTTCTCCATTGCTCATTTTTAAATGTAATAACCAGTTTAGGTTTTACACCCTGTCAAACACGGGCAGCACTGCGCTGGTGTTTGTAATCCATGTTTGTAATGTTTGTAATATGATTCACTTATCCCCTGGTTATTCCGACCACGTCAGGATGATGATGAGGGTAATCCAAATAATCGCACTGTCCCTGCATCACGGTCATGTTTATCCTGTGGAAACACACAGTTATAAGGATATAGAATGGTCCTTGTAAAAATGTGAGGCTCGTAAAGCTCGAATTTTGAATATTTCGGAGCTCGAAAGCTCAGACTTTACAAGGCTCGGAAACCTCGACTCAAATTGCAAGTGGGCTGGATTTTTTAGCTGAAGCTCGCGAAGTTCGGATTTTCAAAAACCAGGAAATTAAATGAAAAGGCTCGGGCTCGGAATTTTAGAACAAGGGGCTCGGGGGCTCGGGGGCTCGGGGAGGATCGGATTTTACCATTCTATATACCCCTAGTTATAAAGGGACATGAACGACAACAATGTCAAAAATAACAACTCAACTAGTAAAACTAAAGATTCCCTGCTAGCAGTGGCAACTTCTATCTATCTTGTTCTGTGTTTTGAAGTGGCTTCTTTTGCATATAGTTGAAAAACACAAGAAAACTCTAAAAGTAAAAGAAATGCAGGAGATAATAAATAGCCTCTACTGGCAGGGAAAACTAAAGAATGCTTTCAACATGATATGATGGCCATTTCAATTTCATTTCAAATTTGAGGCCATTTCAATGTAGGATCGCAAAGATATTCGCGGATTTTAGGCCTTGAAAACAGACAAACTGACAAAGACCTTGAACAAGTGGTTATTTTCTATGTCGCTAAGACATAAACCGGAAAATGGCACTATATGTTGAATCAAGTTAGCTCACCTTGTCGTCACAGGCAAATGCGAGAAGAGGTTTACTTGGATGCCAAGCGACAGTGAAGGTAGGAGCGTGACACTGTACTTCACATATCCGCTCGCCTGTTTCCACCATCGCCTATGGAACAAAGAAGAACTTGAAGGAACTACAGAGATTCCTACCTCGCAGGACATGGGGTGCTTTGGACCTACAAAATGTCTTTCACTTTACAAATTGCAGTATTCTATTAAAAGCGGGAGATTCGTCCCCACGGCAAGAAAGCGGCAGTCGAGCCTCAAAAGCGGTAATCTCTCGCCAAAAACGGGAGAGTTGGCCTCTCTGGAACTATTGCAGCAATATTGCGCGGGAGCACTCAATTGTGATCGGTTAATGTTCCCACGCGCCTAAATTCCCGCCATTTTGGCACAACACTGGCACGCGCGCGTGGCGACACAGGAACCCCAAAATAGAGATTTTTTTTGTCTTGTGCAATGCCATGTTGACTCAGAGTTATTTTTTAAATCAATTGCTAGCAAAAAAGAAACGAATACTATTTCGTAACTGATTTTTGTACATTTTTGGAAAACAGAGTTACTGTATTTAGTCCAGTCTCCTGCCCCAGTCCAGCCTCCTGGCGTAACCAGTAAAGTAACCGATAAATTTCATTATTATACATTGTTCTCTCCATCTCGATTCTGATTCGCTAAGAGCGCGCGCTTTACTTTTGGAATCACTCAATAGCCCAGGTTCGAATTACGCTCCAATGCTCACAAGACAAAAGCTTCAAATCGAGGCTTTCTCCAAGTTCTAATACATTTACAGTAATTTCAGAAGAAAGCCTCGACTTGAGGTTATTGTTTGAAGGCATTGGAGCGTAATTCGAAAATGGCCTATTTGAGGGGTTTCAAGAATCAGTTTGGTGATTCTTGATTCTTTGCGCGCAATGCATCATGGTCCAAGAGAACTTGAATGGCTTCCCTATTTAATTGCTTGAGAGGAAAATAAACTTTATTCATTGTAAAGTATTCTTTACTGAATCCAATGTATAATAAAAACAAATATTGAATTCGTTTTTGTGATATCCGGAATAAACAATGTCTTGCTTGTGCCTCGCCTGATTCCACTTTTCTCAACATTGTTTATTCCGGATATCACAAAAACCTCATCCAATAATTGCTTATTGGCAATTTGTCGTAGCCAACTCACAATGTCTATGATAAGGTCTTCTGATCCTGAAGCTAGCATTTTACCATCATGACTGAAGCTAAGTGTACGAACCGGCCAGCTGCGAGGAAAAACACAATACAAGAAACAACATTAGAAAGAAAGAAAGAAAGAAAGAAAGAAAGGGATGAACAGAGAATGGTTCATACTAATAAAAACCGAGGCCTCCAAGCTACTACTTGTTTTAGCAGTGAGCCTATGGAATATCAAATCCAGTCTTCAATCTCATCTCACTGGTATAACATATGGAACAAATTTTGAATTCTAGTCTTCTGAGAGAAAGTTCAGAAATCACCCTGGAAAACTGATCAGCTTTTGACTGCATGCTGCAGGAACTCCAAATTCACGCACATGATAGCCTGTTCACAGACAAACCTGATGCGCCTGTGAGTCGTGCTATTATGGCCGTGTGCTTAACATGTTTGAATGAACCCCTATTTGGAAATCAGGCCATATGATTTCTGGTTCACATTATTGTCATCTTAGTAGAAGAACCTAACCCCTCAAAATCCATGCAGGGACGTCCCGGTTTTGCCGAGAATCTTCGTGCTGTCTTCAAGAGTCTTCAATTTTTCACGCTGTCTCCTGGGAAAAATTGAACACGACTGCCATACATTTACTGTATATATTTTCTCCCGGGAGAATTTCAGGAAATTTCACTATTTCAAGGAAGTTTCCAGATTTTTGAAGTCCTGGGGTTGACATTCCTGTCCATGCACATTCAAGAGCAGTTGAAGTTCCTCCATAACTGACGAGTCAAGCTTACTCAAGTCTTGAGAATGTCCTGACACACACAAGCTCATCTAGATCCCACAGGCTAACCAGAGCATCAGCACTCCCTGTCGCAAAGTATCTATAGTCAAGTAAACAAGGTTAGGCAGATCAGACAGTGTTAAGAATCAGGGGGGAGCAGTGTGATACATATTGCCCTGCATCCTGCATCTCTGATGCAAATAATTTGAAAAGGACTTATTGTGCTTCCCCACACTTCCAGTTTTAGCCGGCTGATTGACTCAGCTATTTTCATATCTACAAGGCAGGGCTTCTAGTATTTCGCGCGTAAATCCGCGAAATCCCGCGAAATATACCAAAGCACGCGAAATCCGTAAGAATTTGCTATCAATCTTAAAGAATGATAATGACACAGCATATTTGAAACTCGCTTCGGCTTTTCGAGTTATCTACTTGCCTTAAAAACAAGATCAACCTGCAAATTTAGCTCACATCTTTCGCCACTGACTCGAGTACAACAACATTCAAAACAACCAGGCGCTCTAAATTTCGCAAAAACTGGATACTAACCAAGATGTAAGAAGCGCTGCTATTGGCGCATTTCTTAGCGCATTGTTGTTGGAAAAGCAAATGATGACCTTTGTCATTTAAAACAATTCCTAAGTTATTGCATCAACCCATGAGGAAAAATTTCCTGGGTCTCCGAGGATGTGATCACAGTATTTCGCGACAAAGTGATTGAGTTGTACATTTGTTTTTTCATTAAAATGTTAATTAAATTTAAAATCTATCACGCGAACATTTTCTCCGAAATTTGCTTGTAAAATTCACATGCAATCGCCCGTTTTTTTTTGTTTTTGTTTTTTTTCACGCGAATTCGACCCGCGGAAGTCTGCCGTTTTTTCCCACGAACTTGAACCTAAAACATCCCGCGAAATCGGTTGTTTTTCCCGCAAAATCGGCCATTTTCCGCGAATTTGAACCTAAAGATCCCGCGAAATTTGTCCTTTTTTTCTGCGACCTGCAAGAAGCCCTGACAAGGGACACCACGGCAAAACGCAGTTCACAAGCGATTCACTGGCCTGTGAAATGAAGACAACTGAAAAAATCTATATAACAACAGCGAACGATAAATTTTGACTTTAAAACATAATTTTCGCCTTGAGTATGCATAAGTTCAGAGAAAGATATGATCGTATTCTAGCTGCTCTGCAATTTTTGGCCTTGCGTTTTGTGTCTGGAGCTCACGTTTTCCAAATTTCCAAGACAGCACAAGATATTTGTTATGTAGATTATTTCTTTTCTTTTAATTTCATAGGAATTGAATCTTTAGCGCATGGCAAATTGGTTTTGCCACTGTGTTTCCACAAGGTTGTGCATTTTTGTAAGCATTTTGGCAAGTTGAGACTTTGAGTTGAGTTGTATAAGAAAATACTAATAGATATCATGTGTGAGAGTACAGTACCTTCCAGTTGGATCAAACTTGATGCAGATACAGTTTGCTGGATGTGCATGTAGTGTTTGTTGTGGTTTTAAGTCAGGGTAACTGAAAAGAAATGAACACAAAATAGTTCCTCAAAGCTGTTATCAGCCAGTCTCGTACCAAGACACTTAGGGTGTGCAATGGTTTGTGGGATAGTTTTAATAGGGCACACAGAGAGTTATGGGATATGCGTGGAAAAAGAGCACATGCCCCACAATTCATTGCACGTGTCTAGTACTCATTCCCAGTCCCTATGGCTCCAAAATAATTTTCATAGAGAAATATTGGAAAAATCACCACAGACGACGCAAAAATAATGGCTGGGTACGAGCTGGTTATAAGCAATATTCCTGGACATTCCGCATCCTAGAGGAGCTAAATTATGCACTTCTTTGTAGAGGTACCAAATTTACATGGCTTCTGATAAGTTGCACTGGTGTGGGCATGCAACTTAGGCCAAAACCTGCCTCAAGGTTTCTAACCAAGGGCCTTCTATTTCAGATCATGCGCCGTTCATGTGAATAATCTCTCTTTGTTTGGGATGCTTCAATATTCATTATTCTTCAGTGCATAGCAGAAAAAGAAAGAATACTCAGGGGAATGTCATGTGATCTGAAATGGAAAAACATTTTGCCAAAGCTGAGGAAGTCTATTACTCTGAACAAAATTCATAAAGCATGTAGATGCACCTATTTACCTTAATATGTTGATGCATCCATGTCCATTTGTCAAGAAAAACAAGTCATTAGTGTTGTTCCATGATATCTCATTCACCTGCGACCGACCAGAAACAATAAACAAACATCAACAGCAATAATGATAATGGATATAACGAGGATATTACATGGACACGTGGAGATGTACAAATTTTATCTTCGAGTGTTGAAAATGTATCTCACAGGGTAAGAAATTCGTTTTTTTTAGTCACAAGAGGAATTTATCTTGAAGATTTTAAGTTAAAGACATTTTTGCCATTTCTGTGGCTTTTACGTGAATGGTATTGAACCAAGAAAGCAAGTAACGTCTTGGGATTCTTAAAGCAGGGCCCGTGGTTTGATGCGCTGGTGCGGAAACGCATAATTTGGTTTTCTCCGCATAATGCGCATAATCCGTCAAATCCCGCATAATCGCACATAATTTCCCAAACTTTTGTGAAAAACATCAAAAAGGCATCATTACTTGGTGAATTTCAAACTTAAGTCTTTCTATTTTTTCTCACAAAAAGTGATACATTTCTTCTGAAATCGTCTGTCCAACGTCAAAACAACTCGATAGAAATGAGAATAACAAGGCGTCGCACTGGGAACTGATATCTAAAAGCAATAAAACGTGCCTAATTGGCCAACTAACTAATATTTCCAGCTGAGCAAGATTGATTCAAACACGTTTACGCTTTGGATGTTTTACACAGTAAAATCAAGGCGGAACAGGACGCTAACCGCGATAAAAACGGTCGGCTTTATGCAGTTCACATTGATCACATCACATTACGTTTTTTCATGGATCTTTGTTATTGTTACAGACAACAATTTCATTTCACAAACAACAACGCGAAAAATACCAGGCACACGAACAGCTCCCTCTATAACAAAAAAAAACACTGACAGAATAACGTGGCACATTTCTGGTTTTATAAAAGCTCTTACACTACCTCCGACGATAGTGCCGATCGCTCTTGTGATCAGGATTAATTTTGATTATTACGCGCAGAACGCTGGCAAAAAAGCGCAACGATGTTTGTGATAATGAGAGATCGTAACGATAGCTCTGTTAGTCTCCGTATAGCTCTTGTGGCCGTTTAATTCATGGTTGGATAGGAGTGTGTTGTTACGATCCTTGCGGTATAAAAAAGTGTGCCTTGGTCTGAGACAAGTAAACGAAAACTTTACTACCGTGTAATGGAAGTTACCGGTTGGTAACGCTTTTTTGTAAGAAAGTAATAAGCTTTAATAAAAGCGAAAACACACGTCTCCCTGGAAGAAACGTAGCGTCATAACGTTAGGAAAGCGAAGCGATTCGAACTCATCACAGAGCATTTTATAGACAAACAAATCCATGTAACAAAACAGGCGAAAAGAGCAAAATATGCTACGACACTTGTAAAAAAGTATTGCGCAATCCTGCATAATGTCGTATTTTTAGCGCATAATTTCAAATTTTTAGCACATAATTTCAGAACAAATCCCGCATAATTTCAGAAAAATCCCGCATCAAACCACAGGCCCTGTTAAAGCTAGGTAGTTCCAAGTCCCACACAATATGGCAACACGCAACATGCCTGCCAGCATCGAAATTTCTTGACTTATATTTTTTAAACGTTCCTTTTCGTAATAAGAATGCAAGAAACTCTTGCTTTCTTTGGGATTTTGGATAGCATCATACGTTTGGTCTGCTATTTCGTGCACTCACCTCAAACTTGAACTGTTCATCATGCTTAGATTTATAGGTCCTTGCATCCACAAATGTAATAAGGTCATCCTAGAAAACAATATGTACATCCATTGATTATTATTCTGCATTGTGTGGTTCCAGAAAATATCCATCTCCCCTTCCCCGGAAGGAATTCCAGGGGGTGGGGTCACTTTTCAGCACCCTTCTGTGTTCTGTGGGGGGAGGGATATTTTCTGGAACCACACTGATTTTAAAAATTTCTCAACCCTCAAGTTACAACAAAATCTTTCAAAACGAGTACCATGGTATGTGTTTGAGCCAACACTCAACAAAACTCTGCGTTGAATAGAGTGAGAGACAAATAATGTAAAATATACACTATGATACTGAATTAATATAATATTAAAGGGCTCTCGCACACTTAATATTCATCCTATTGTCTCCCCGATTAGCTTGGCATGTGTGTTGAGCTAGAAGACTTGAGACTTTTTATTACTATTATTATTATCCACCGTGGACATAAAATAAGTAAAATTGTAACCGTGAAAACACATGTATATTAGCCCACTTCACAGTTCCGATGAAACAATGGAGCCATTTCACGCTATCTGCAGATACCAATCAGAGCTGGAAAGATTCTCCCTCGGGAACTGATCAAGTCCCACAAACAGTATTTCAGGACTTCCGATATCAGTCCGATGTGCAGCACTTTTTTGCCTTTTATGACAGTATAAACTGAGATCATCTGAAGATAAGGATATCTGGTAATCCTAAGCGGGATCAGAATATTTTTGGACTTTTTTTTAAGGAAAACTCTGGTTTGTTTGTTGGACATAACAACAGTAACTATGGCTTTGAATGATAGGTCGGAACTATGAATAGTAATCAAAATAATCCTCCAGATTAATAGAAAAACCTTTCAAGTGTTAGACAAATGCAATTCTAGGTTGTTTTGACCTGTTATCAAGAGGATGGAATTGGATTGAGCTATTTTATTGTCAGAGAAGTGGCCAGCAAGTGTGTGAGAGCACCTTTAATGTACAGTACAAATTTATTACCTTGTTCCCTACAGCAATGGTATTACCATCAGGGCTCCAACAAATATTAATGTTCTCTCCTTTGGTTGCGACAACTTGCACACACTTTGTGCCTGCAGTAAATAATGACAAAGGTCATAGGTCAGGGATAGCATATGACATGATGCATTATGTGCCGTGTTAAAAAGTGATAATGGCAGCACACTAGCTGTATGTCATTTTGTGAAAAGTGAAATGTTTGCATCAAAATCGACCTATACTTTCTTTCCAAAACTGCAAACAGTCCCTCTTCAGGCAAAATATGCTGAACATGCAGCTTTTGGTGGATTTGGAGTTTTGAATGTTGTTTGCTCTGGGTTTATGCACAGAAAATCAGATTTTATACTCACTGAGGATGTCCCCCTAATGTGAAGCATGCAAGGCCATCAGGGAAAGAGATTATGCACATGACATAAGCAGAAAGAATGACTTACTTCTAGCATCCCAGATCCGAATGGTCTTGTCACCAGAGGCTGTCACAAATAGGTCTGGGTTACTTGGGTGCCAACATAACTGATCAACACTCTCATTATGACCTTTATATTTGTTATCAAGGGTCTGAAAAAACATTATCAAGAAATTAATTTTCACTCCCAAAACATACATGGCATTACTGAAAACAATACACCTCCCTATACACTATACAGAAGTTTCACTCAATGGATGATTCATGAAATTCTCCTCTCTTGTTTCCTTGACAATGCCTTGATATAGTTGGAAGAGGATAAAGTTTCAAACTGATTGTGAAAATGAGTACAAAAAGAAGGGGTAAACTCCTCACATTTAAAAAAAGTAAGCAATAGTAGTTTACCCTTGAGACAAGGCTCAAAATCTGACACTTGTTCTGATAGCCAAACGTTAAGCCAAACTTCTTGATGTTTCTGAAGTAAGTGGGGATTTATATCACAGGGAAAAAATAAATATTCCATATGGTATTTCATTGGTACTTCACATTCTAGCTAAAGCAGTTGGAATATTTTAAATAGACCACTTACCAGTCTGTCCTTATCTAGTACAAACACACTAGCAGTACGGTCAAATGAACCAGAGGCCAGCCTCCTTCCATCACAACTCCAGCTTACAGAATGCACCTTTAAAATCCATATAGTTAGTTTAGTAGATATATAAACTGCAGATCTAAAAAGTGGTATCTCTATTAAGTGGCCACCTATTAAAGTGGCCACTTTTCAAAGTCCCAAAATAATGTATTGTCACTCAAGTACTGTATTTACACACCTCCATTCAGCAGCCAACCTCTGGTGGCCACTTAATGGCGGTCCCGAAAGTGGCCGCTTAATAAAGTACCACTGTATCTGAAAAAAGTCACTGCTTGTGTGCCCAGTGTAAACAGAGTAAATGCAGGAACGTTTGGCTCTTTCTGTATCTACCACTACATAATTCAATAAACAACAAAGGACCTTGAGTTTCACAATAGAATGAGCTAACAAAGGTTACAGTAAATGTTGTGCTACACACAGAAGTATCTTAACTTTTGGTTTGTGAAGGAAAACTCTGCAGAATGACAAAGAATACGCATGTGTGATAATACAGAGTTTGGCGCGCTTTCACGTGAAACAAAAACATATTGAATATCACACTACCTTTGTTTGAAGCACATGGAATGGCAGTTTTTAGAAATATTAAATACTCACTTTTGAATTGTGTGCGGTAAAATCTTTGGTTTTCGAGTTGTTTTCGAAATATTTTCGCATTTCGTTCAGGTAGTCCAGTTTATCCAAGGCGGCCGCCATTTTGGAATGGTCAATTGAGGAGAGACTGGGTAGCAGGCTTGAATCCCACAGGTATCCCGCTGCGGATGACCTGTGTCATTCATTTAGCAGATTTAGCAGATTCTCTTTTTCCCATACATTTCTTATGCCCTCCTTGCGTGGGGAAGCACAACCAAAACTCAAATCAAAAAGGTTCAAACAAAGGAAAACATTGTAATCAGAGTAATTTTCTTTGCAATCAATTAATTGGGAAGAACACAGAGAGTCGGCACTTCCTTTAATGAATTTGCTGAATATTGTGAATATCCTTTATATTTCTTCCTGTTCAATTTTCAAGCCCTTCAATTTGTCCACCTTTGGAAAAGTAATAAGTTGCCTAATCTCTTTAATGATTATTTTCATCACTCAAGTTCTGTCCACAATTATCAAACAAGGTTTTCAACTAAGCAAAATTTGAGAAAGCCACGTTTAAGAACAAACATTGGACAGCATTAGGGACTGTTCGTTAATTACGTCGCAGGGGGGGCTGGTGGTTTTATAGGGGGGGTAAATTTTGCAGAACGTCGAAAAATTTGGGGGTAAATTTTTAGAACACGCGAAACTTTTGGGGGTGCATTTCAATGTCATGCAAATTTTCAACAGGCTAGGATTGAGATTGAGTGCGATTGCGTGAAACGCAGAACACTGTATTGAATCCGGATGATTTCTGCTGAACTTCTTTTGATCTTGCCATTTTAGAGCTTGTTCTACAGGTACATCCTCGTCAACAATCGTACTTACTTTAGACGCCATTTGGAAAATATGAGACTGATACTAGCTTTGGATTAGCGCGCAGGGAGAGGGGGGGGGGGGTAACATTTCAAATAGCCGTTTTTCGAAGGGGGTAGAAATTGAAACTACTTTTTTTGTACGGGGGTAAGTTTTCAGAAAACCTACAAGAAGAAAAAACCACCAGCCCCCCCTGCGACGTAATTAACGAACAGTCCCTTAAACGGTACAATTTGCAGCCATTGATCTATGGCGAGAAATTCCAACAGACCTCAAAAATCTTCCCTCTACTATTTTCCCACGAAAAGCAAAACAGTTTATCCTTCAAAAACAATTTAAGTGCCCTTAGCTGCCAATGTGTGTTGTTGTTGTTCGTTCCGTTTTGTATGAAGTCTGTCGCTACATAATCAAATGTTTATTATAATATAGCCTGGAGCTAACCAGATAACTTAAAGACCTTAAATCTAACTAGATTACTTTCTTTTGCTGTAACTTTCCCTTACCTCTTTTAATAGTAAATGTATCTTTCGTAAATTGTAAAAATCAAGGAAAAAAAGGTGAAAAATAAAGTATGTATGGGGTATGTATGATCCACTTTGCCACTTTGGCCGTGGTGCGGAAACTTTCGTCCAATTTCCTTTGTTTGACGTCATGTAACTTTTTAAAGGGAATCGCTTTTTAAAGAAAATTATTTAAGATTTTGCACAGGGAGGTGCCGGCTAGCGGCGCGAGGGACGAGGTTTTTGAGGAAGAGCTCGTTAGCTTGTGACTTCTTGTGCCGGACTCAGCCTGAAAACGGCCATTTAGCGACAATGACTATCGCGAGCTAGATCTACAAAGTAGATATAAGAGCGAGTAGATACACGCGGGTATTTTCGATACTTCCAAACAATTTGGAAGCCAGTACTTCATTGCTTACAGGTAGATACGCCCCTGACTGGGTGCCCGTGGAAAATATCCTTCAAATACTCATTGATTATTCACGACCTAATTAGCCAACCAGAGCTCTCATTTTGTACAACGTACAGTACCTTAAAATCCCAGGAAGATACTGCAAGTGGGACTTGAAAACTTTCATGTGGGACAGGCTTTCTGGAAACAATCTTGACCTTTTCAATTGTGCGCATGACTAGTGACGTAATTCAAGTTTCACAAGTAATATATGATTATATTGATAAATCCTGCTTGTGTAGGGTAGAAATGACCAAGGAATTAAAAAATAAATAAATGGAGATGTTTCAACATTAATTGATCGTTTTTCCTCTGTGTTGGCTAATTAGGTCATGAATAATTATTGAGTATTTGAAGTAATTCAAAAGCCTCCGATTCGGACTTGACGGGATTTCAAAGCCCACGCAATTAGTTAGGAACTAATTGCGCGGACTTTGAAATCCCGTCAAGTCCGAATAGGAGGCTTTTAAATATTACTTCGGCTACCGTGATGCTGCGTACGTAACTGTTACTATCTTATCAAATAAGAGCGGTTTGGATATAAACTGTGTGATTAATTTAATTGCACATTTACAATTTTTTAAAAGCATTTTTTAAAAGCACGCCTTAAACGTACACTACAAGTTTTGCCAGAAGGAAAAGATGACGCGACGTATTAGTCGGATGTGGAGAGAGAGCAGACTCTCTGGAGCAGACTTCAGAGTCACCGTTCTCCCCCTTGTTTTGCCCCCTTTTCTCGATCTCCCTCCCTGATTCCCAGAATAAAGGCAAAGTTTAATTTTGTCTCTCTTATCCATAATATTTCAAAGTCATTTCTGTCGAAGTATTTTAGGACGTAAATTATCCCTCCCTTGGCCGTTCCTCTACGCTCTGGGGGGGGTCTCCTGTACAAATGGGCGACGAGACAAGCGCAAAGTCCATGAAATGAATCCATGAAAATATGAAAGTACAAGCGAATTATGCTTGGCCATGTCTGTCTTGATTGTTGGGCACACGAATACAATGCGCGGCAGTGCTTTGAGAGGCTAGAGTAAGGTTTCCAAAAAGAACAAAGACAAATTCTCAAATCAATTTTCATTCCGAATCTACAGCCGCGACAGTGCCGCGCCGTGTCGCGGCAATTTTCATAGTCATACGAAATCTGCTCTATTTCGTATATTTCTAGTTATATCGTTTTTGAGATCAAACAAGGAGATAAAAAACCTCAGAGAACCGTTTTGTAAATATTTATTTCAACCAATAGTTCGTCCACCCTAGAACCCATGTTCAAGGCCATATTGAATGACCTCATCAAAGAGTCCAGCGCTCGAAATAGTAGACCAAGGAACCTGGCCTCCCGCACATGAAACCTGGCCTCCAGGAGCCGAGCATGATATTTGGCCTAGAGTTCCCTGGCTTCCAGGAGCCGAGCATGATATTTGGCTTAGCGTTCCCGAACATCTGCTCAGTGCATGTGTTCGTTCTGTCACGTGATTGTATGGAAGGCTATGATTGGTTGCGAGGTAGTCTGGTCTACACAGGGAGCCCACGAAGTCCAAACGCGCGTTGTTATTGGAGACTGGGGGATGCGCGAACAAATACTGAGGAATCATTGGAAGGACTGGTTCCCATAGCAACGAGTCTGTCAAAGGCGTTGCTTGTGACAGAGTTCTGTAAAAAGAAAAAGAAACGTCAAATCATTTTGAAAGCAGGTCCATATTTTCACACGTTAAATCAACAAATCATTATTTTCGTCCAAATCAAGAGTGAATTACCAAGTCACTTGGTAATTAACACTGTTAATCCACTATTGTCCAAATGTATTTGTTGAAGAAACGAATGCAACATTGGACTTGCTGACACTGCGCTTGAAAACAGGAGCCACAGGCTCTTGTTATTTTGTTTCCTTTTTGGCACATGCGATAAGCTGACGTTTTTTTATTTATTCGTTTTCAAATTTAGCGTGCGTAGTGTGGACGTTAAAACGTTTGTTGCCTTTTGCTGGGTAAATTAGCCGTTTTCAAATAGCCGGCGTAGGTGTGGAAGTTGCCTTAGGTAACAATGTGGAACGCTAACGCCAGTAACAGCAGCGCAAATCAATTCACGCGCAAATCAAGCCTGACTCTAAAACAAACCTTCCTAATGGCTTTGAGATCTCAGGTGGACTGGGTGCGAATGACTCGCGAGTTGAGGGGGCCTGGACGCACATCGTCGTTAGTGGAGTAGTGATGTCCTGGCCGGGATTTACAAACGGTGACTGGTAACGAATAACCGGTGGAGGTGACGAAAGACGGATACATGGCCGCTTAACGGCCTTGGTTGGTGTTGGGGTGGCCTTGATTGGTGTGTGAGTTGACTGTTTCAGTGGTGATTGCTGTTTTGCAGGCCTGGACAAAAGAGAAAATGAATTCATGCAACTCAACTTAGATCGAGTCCGTAAGCGCGCGAATTTCAAACAAACTACAAGGTGCGCACGCACGTACACAACTAACCATACACCAATCTCGTTCTAAAAGCCCTGTATATTCTGCAAATCCGCCGGCAAATTGTCATGCACACGCTTCTTCCGGAGCCAAGTGGTCTATGGGCGATTCCAGCTGTAACGGCCGCGCGCGCTGCATGTTTTGGCAATGAGAAGATATTTGACCATCCTCGCGCGCCACCCGCTGGCGCGAGGATGATATTTGACGAAAACTGTAAAAGCACGCACTGCATTCTGGTAGTTGTGGGAGACGGCTTTGAAGTAGAGAAGAGCTGAGCGCGCGCTTATAGCTGGAATCGTTCGTTGGCTACCACAAATAGCAAATGAGACGCTATAAAATTTCAGCTATGATGTATATGTGGGCGGCATATTGTTACTCACTTTGCGAGAGGAGATAAGACATAAAAAAGGCGAGCGAAAATATCCGAGCTTGACATCCAGGCGCATAGGATGAGAAAATCTCGTGTCGAATTCGGACGTCTTGTCTCTGCGCAAAGTGAGGTACGATTGAGAAGGAATGGACGGCTGAAATGGTGGCTCCCTAGCGCTATGAAATGCCACATATAAAACTAATACATGGTTTGATTACATCATATGTATATTAAATAAAGCGCATTTGTTTAGCCCAAATTTTGCTTCTGTACCTCTTTGTTTTCCGGAATGACTTGGCGAATGGATTGTAGTCAATTTTCAGCTTGGTGATGGCAGGGTTCTGATAACACGTGACTGCAATGAACTCTGTCTCGGGAAAGTCGAACACCCATCTCTCGCATTGAGTGGCGCTCAGTTTGGTAACGATTAACTGCACCTTGTACTTCTGTAGCGACGACAGTACAATCTGAAAACAAATTATGTCAGTCAAAGTCAGCAGTCAACCTAACCTGAACATGCGTCGTGCTGATGGTATCCTCTTGTAAGCAAATATAGCGGATCGCGCAAAACGGCTGTGTAGCCGCCACGTTCTTGACGAGACGGAACATAGCGCGCAGAGTTCAGTGGGCTAAGTGAGTTTCTGAATCAAGAGGTAAACAACCCTCCAGCGTTAGCGTTTTGATGACTGGGAGCCTTTAAACGTACTCAGTGGCATTAAGGCATGGCTCAAAACCATTTGCCTGAAAAAAGGGATTATTCTTTATAACTCGTGTTCTATTGTAGGATCTTCATCAAAATTGGTCAGTACAATAACTTTAACAAGGGCTTTATTTTGACTATTTCGTTACCATGGAAACGGTTATCACGTGACTCGGTGGCGGCCGTCTTGGATTTTTTATCAGCAGCCCAGAGTTTGGTATAATAACTATTTGAGAGAACCTGGGGTTGTAACAAATATGCTGAGTAAGCTGGAGTGGCCATCCCTTGAGGGCAGGCGGACTCTCTCTCGGATGTCCATGTTCCATCAAGTTGTCTATGGAACCGTGGACATTGAGAGAGCCCTTTCTGGTTCCTTTGCCCACGCCCTCAAGGAATGGTAACTCCAAGTGGTTCTTGAGACCCCATTCAAATTGCAACCAACATGCAATTGTTTTTTCCATGGGGGATTAAATATTGGAATAACCTGCTATATATTTTTTTAATATATAGAGGATATTACACGGTGGCGCGAAGATATGAGTTTTATTTTCGAGTGGCAAGAACAATATTTTACGAATGAGCGCAGCGAATGAGTAAAATATTGTTTTTGACACGAGAAAATAAAACTCATATCTCCAAGCCACCGTGTAATTTTCTTTTTATTATATAGACAAACCAGAAGAAAATATTCCAAATTGATTTCCAAGCACTTTTGTTTTGACCGATATCCTCACTAGTGAGGATATGGAAAATATGTCACTGAGGACCCGGATGTAGCTTCGTATGAGATCTACGAGTGGCGTATTTCCCAGTAAAACACTCGTGTCTATATAATAAATATATATATATATATATATTGATTTATACTGATGTTGTGCGCAAGTTTTATCAGTTAATAAAGTAGAAATCACCATGTAAATTGATCATGTCACCACCGCGTAATAATGGATTCAGTGGTAACTTTCAGGTGTAACATTTCCGTGTCGGGTTGTTTTCTAGTTTTATCAATTATTATCACTTACATGGTCACAACATGGTTTGATATGGTTCGTCAATTTCAGCTTGTCGAATTTTGCCCCTTCCTTCATCCAAATTTTCCCCAGGGTAGACCCGTGGGGATGGATATTGGCGCACCTCTGGGGGTCGAGGGCCACAGCAGTTCCCGTCACTGTCCATGTGGCGTTTTCGAGTTCGTACCGGTATCGATAGTTATCGGCGCTTACTATTTGTACCATACAACTAAAGTACTCGTCAGGCCCCAGACCGGTCAACCGGAAGTCCAAAGTTGGGAACATGCGCCTGGAAACATAGGACCACGTGAGTTTGAACGCTGATCAGCTACATGTAATTATACCACAACGCACGCGTTTCTCGAATTCTGATTGGCTCTCGGCCATAAAAGTATGTATCGCGGAGCGCGCCATCATCAATGTGCGCGCTAAAAAGAACCAATGAAAAATATATATATAATGAAAGGTCGACGAACAGCTTAAACGATGATTATTTAATACGATATTTCAATCGGCCATTACCGATCTTCTTCAGGTTTTGAATGGAGATATTACATTGCATGCTGGATATAAATAAAATAACGGTCACATTTAAAAAAAAGAAAAATACATATGATACGGTGCTTGAGAAGTGACAGATAAAAGATAAAATAATATCAAACAAAACTAAGTATTAATTACAGCTAAAATTAACAAAACTTTCATCTCTTATGTTAAGACCATTAGGAGTTAGAGTTCGAGCTCTGTTGATGAGAAAAGCTTCTCTGGCTTTGCGTATAGAGTCGCGGTTAGATTTAAGTTTTTCTAAAGGGATTAAAAGCATGTCAGAGGCAATGTGGTTAGCTGTATTATGGAAGTGGAGGGCAGCGCTGTTTTTGCTTTTTTTTTTGCGGTGCCTCGTGAGTCCACAACATTTTGACCACTTTATTACGTCATTCTGTGGTGTATATAAAAGGACATACCACGGAAAATCAGAGGACATTTGTTAAGCATCATTCAACATGGCGCATTCAATAAATGTTGAATGAAGTTGAATCAAATATTACATTGGTACCCAGGCCTGATTGGTACTTTTGCACTATTGTAGTCGGTCTCATTGAACGCGCGCACTGCCCGCATCTACAAAACATTACAAATACATGCTCCAGCTAGTGAGGAAGTAACGCGCCCTCAAATACACTTTTCATCGTTATGTCTATCCGTTACAGTGCGGTTTCCACAATCTGCGAACCCCAAAGCAACAGTTCAAGCCTTCGATCGCACTGCATTTAAATGGATGTTTGAGATTCAGCGAACGCTTTGAAGCAATAACACAATCAAATTGAAAACGCGGTAAACTCTGGGCACACCACCCCTTCGACTTTTCTACCATTTGCGTCATTTGTTTTCATACACGACTGAAGCCGACCAAGCGAGCTTTAATTGTTTTTGATATTCCAGGAATTCCACAATGCCGCCAGGTCTGCCAGGCAAAACAAAAGTTTGGAAACCTTACGCAATTTAATACGAAGAGCTACTAAAATCAAAACTATAGGAGCGACGTTGATATGCATTCAAAAGAACAATCAACCAGGAACGTAATCAATATGCGAGGCACGCAAAGTTTGAGTGCAAAATCGGAACCAATTAGTCTTATGAATCAGAACTAATGATGCCTTCAGCTAGAAACAAAACTATTTACTAATGTATGACAAAATGGAAAGGCCTTAATCTATTGAATATTCAAAATGTGATCGCAGGAAAAAGTTTTTTTTAATACGACAAGGTGTAAATGCAAGATTTGCCACTAGTCCATTGCATGTCTTCACTTCTATTTCCACTGATGCGGAAATTGCTTGTACAAAATCTACGCTTAAAACATTTCCTTTAATACGTCAAGTAAATACGTACTGAAACTTTTTATAGTTCTTAATAAGTACAATATGGTGGTAAGAATATAGCAAAAAAACCCGCAGCTTTGCTTTGGTTGAGCTCTTCGCGCTCTTAATTGAGATACCTTTCTCCCTGGTTGAA
The DNA here is from genome assembly GCA_033964015.1 of Scolanthus callimorphus. Lineage (NCBI taxonomy): Eukaryota > Metazoa > Cnidaria > Anthozoa > Actiniaria > Edwardsiidae > Scolanthus > Scolanthus callimorphus. The sequence continues at coordinate 40,484,729 of CM066911.1, forward strand.
ACAACACCCTGCACCCAACAACGCCAAGTTGTTAAATATGCGAATATCTAAAGACGAATATAGAATGTGTAATAATAGCTTAATGTCCTCAGAATTCCATACCCTTTAGATAAATTTAAACCGCTGCAGCGCTGGGCTGTTTCTTATGTAATTCTTCAACAAATATCTGTCTCGAAAGAAGGGTAGTTGGGGCAAGTTTAGGCAGACCGTCGGGCAAAATAGGCAATGCCAATTATGCAAGCTGAATAAATATAATTTCCAAAAATAAAATCAAAGCTTATTTATCAACTAAATTTCCCATCGAGTTTCAGTCAGTGGCAAAATATGCTTACGTTTTCGAAGAAAAGCTGTAACTGAATTATTTCATTTTTAATGCAGAGCATAGCATTCCTAGATTTTATAGGACCTTTTGTGCTGCACAAACTACACAGTAAAATTATTTTCTTTCAAATTCTGGAAATATCCCTGATTTGCGCGCACGGCAACATACCTGCCAGCTCTTGTGATGACCATTTCTGTCTGTTGCTCTCGGAACAGCCTCCATAGCTGTTCGTGGTGTAGTTCCACCTTCACTCTATCTCTAGCACTTTGCATCATCTTAGCTCTCGCACGTCTATCACACAAATGATCAGACTGCACGGCAACGTGGCCGTGGAAGTCTGGGAATAATAGATTTTTCGCATGCCGCGTGCCGGTTGCAGAATGGCGGGAAAACAAAGATCCCAGATTCATCCCAAAAGTTCCCAAAAGTGTATTTGTTGTCTCTGGGGCCCAGCTACCGTCCAAATCCCGTACGGAAGAAGACTTGTTTTGAATTCTACTCTCTTGACTGGCTTTTGCTGTTCACTGCAGGCCTCCTTACATGCAATAAACTACATAAAGCGAAAATTTGTATAAAAAAAGTTGACGCCTATATAAATGATAAATGAATGAGCGGATTTTTCATTATCGTTACTAGACTCCTGTAGAAGATGCAGTCGTGTCAGTATAGCTTATATATCAGCAAACGGTAAATAACAGTGTTTCTTTTTTTTCAGCGGTCCAAGAATCAATGAAATTGTACGCCTCGCGAGCGTTCTTGAACCCGTCTACGACCCGGCGGGTCCGGATATATTGCTCGCGCACTGCTCCTGAGGTGCGCACTCTCATTTCTGTGACCGTTTTATACTGTCTTTTTAGGATCCATGGTTTCACTGAAGGCAAAAAATAAAATAATAATAATAAATATACGATTTACGGCGGCTGCGCGCTCGCGGCCATGACTGCAATTTCGAGTTTCACAAATCGGTCTCCCTGTGGTAACTCGTTCTAGTCCTCTCTCTGGCAGGGCAGCAACGCCTGTTAGTTTTCATTGAAACATGCGAAAACTACTACAACAGCAAGGTTCACCTGGAAAATAATGAAAAAAATCCATCGTCGCTCTACGATTAGCGTTATATGGGTGCAAAAATAGGCCCTTTTTCTATTTAGTTGCATCTCATAGAAAAAAAGCTCGGAATCGTGGCTACTTTGAACAGGTTAGTTCGGTTTGCATCGTCGTCAGCGAAGCTATTCGTATAGTTATGCACCAGTCAATTGACAGCCCCCCCCCCCCATTCGCGCATTAGCGGGGTACTAGCGGGGCTTTCGTACAGAATTCACACTACATACTGCCCCGTTGGTTGGGAGATGCGCTTTCTTTCACGACATCCACACAGTACATCGAGCGGGGAGTCACTCTCTCCCCGGGACACAAGACAACAGAAACCAGCCCGCTTTCCGGGCGGGCCGTCTCACCTCCATATGAACAGCCCGGGGGGGGGGGGGGGGGGGGGGGGGGGGGGGGACTCCCCATATTTCAGACGGGGGTGCTCGTCCTATCCCTTAGGGTATAAAATTGACAGATGCTGCTATCTCTTAGGGGTGTTTAAAATCAGCCCTATCCCTTAGGGGAGTCTCAGACCAATCCTTGCCCAGAAATATATTGCTACTGACACCAGAACCGATATTTACAAAGAAAACTTGGATGAAAACCCTAAAAGACCTCAAATTGGCTTTTATTTGTTTTTTGACCTGCCAAATTTGCTGTCTTTTAGGGGTAAATTCGGCGGTCGCCTCGCCAAATTTGCTTTCTTTTAGGGGTAAATTTGCTGTTTGCCACACCCATTTTGCTATCCCTTAGGGTCAAAATCAATTTCCCGACGAGCACCCCATCTAAAATATTGGGAGTCCCCCCCCCCCGGGGAACAGCCCCTACTCACAAAAGACACGATAAATACAGATTTTCGTTACTTGAATTACACATATTAAATTTTAATCTACACTAGCCAAAGTACATGCAAGTAGAAAACTATGGTTATTGCGCTTTGTGATCGGCTGCGGCTGTATTGAAAACTGGGCACCATTGACGTGACTCATTTCAGTAAGTAAAAATTTGTTGGGCAAGGAACAAATTCACTCTTAATTGTTACTCTGGGGACGGTGCATTCACCTCTCAGATTGTCCCCACAACCGAGGCGCACACTGCCTTTCACTTGCCAAAAGGTGAATGCCCCGCTAATGTGCGAATGGGGGGGGGGGGGGGGGTGCGGGGATGTCAATTGACTGGTGCATTAAAGTACTTATTTTAACTTACTTATGTTGTATTTTTTCTTTTTGTATAGATCGGTTCCTATGACCCAATGCCAAACGACAGAAATGAAAAACTTATTAGTTTAAATGTCGACAGAATCAAGTAAGAATATCAAAGGTTATTTGGATCACCCTCAAAGATATGCTTGCAAAAGATTGGGGTTAAAACTTTGGAAATGATCAAATGTCATTGTTGTAGGCTCTGGAAGGGGGAGGGGGGTCTAACATCATGATCAACACCACAACAATGTTATTGTGCTGTTTTTATAGATACTGGCTATCAGTTGGAGCAGAGCCAACAAGACCTGTGGCTATGCTGCTAAGCTTGGTAAGACATTTTTTATCATATCGTCAGAGGACAATTTTTGGTAAATCAAATTCAACCTATCATTTAGTCAAGGGCTGGCACAAGGGCTTGGCATTGGCCCCAAGATATAATGTGCCCTGAGAACTAATTCTCAGTTGAATCTAGGCTGCAAAGGCAGCAACCACACAGTGGAGAGCTAACAAAACAATTCACCTGCTCAGAGAGATGTTTGCAATCATCTCATTTTCCATACTGATGATTCATTGTCTATAGACCTGGTATCTTGTAACCATATATTTATTTACCGGCTCAAGGTTGGTCCATATAAGGAAAACGTGTGACCGAGGACTGGAAAATGTTGACAAGGCACATATATTTTTTTCAACTGTTTTCAACAAATTTGATCATTTTTCATAAAAACAAGCATGCGCAAGTGGTTACCGTGATCCAGGTCAAAGATAGAAAAATATTGCCTGTGTGTGCATGTCCAAAATAAAGCTACATATCAGATACCTCTAGAAAATAAAAGGAAACAGTCAATCTTACAGGTGCTTCATTGCAAGGTATTTGTAAATTTTGTCATAAATAATGCCATCTTGTTTCTGGACATAATCACTCATCCTTATGGAATTCTTTTAACTGAATAGACATCTCCATTGGAGTTGTATTTTTTGTTCGCTGCAATGGTGACTGCAAAAACAAGCAAACTTTGACAAAGTGTATTATTTGTTTTTCCATTATTATAGAAATATTGGAAAAACAATTTTTTTGCCATCTGGGAGCCACACATCTGATTCACAACTGACCACAAGAAAGATAACAAACAGTTCGATGTATATTGTTGTGCCAATATTATAATGAACTTTAAAATTGTTTTATAACCAGGCTGGTATTCTGCCAATTCACCCACACAGTCTTGAAATAGCAAGACGGAACAGAGAGGCAGCGCAGAAAGGAGAAGCTGGTGCAAGCGAGGAAGAAAAAATGGAGGAGCCAAAAGAAAACTAAAAACTTGTAAAAGACCTGCTTTTTTCCACTAAATATGCATCTTCATCTGAAAATTGTATATGAGTGGACACAAACTGCAAGTTTATTTCTTGGACAGTACTGCTTACATGCATAGTTAAAAATGAAAACATTTCAGAGAGCAGATGTCATGTGATAAGGGGACTGCTAAATGAAATGAGCATACACTTAGCATGGGCAATGGAGAAAATGTTGTTGAGGTGGTTGGGTTTATAAGAAAGGATGTATCCCAACTAACATGGTGGAGCTATACACGAAATGGTACACACACACACACACACTGAACTTGGCTTGTGCTCACACATAATGATGACCATTTTTGAAGGTAGTTTAACAATAAAAGTCTTCCTTTCCATGTATTATTCTCTTAAATACCACATAATTATGTCACAGAAACACCTACTACAAACTGTGCTTCACGACTCCATAACATTTTGGGAAGGTAAAGAGGTAATTTTTGGTACATAAACGGTACATAGAAAGTCGAATATATTTTCTTTAGTATGGAAGTTACAATACATGTCTAATAAACACACTGCATTCAAGATCTTTGATTACCATCTTCTTTTATTTTCTATTTATTAGGTTAAACAAAAAATTTATCCAGGAATTCTACAAACTATTTGTGCTTGATCTTCTTTGACAAAGCTTCCTTGTTAGCTTGTCCAGCCCACACACTAGAAAAGATCTCCCTTTCCAGTTGCAGTGCTTCGTCCATGGTTAGGTCATCCCTGCAGCAACCACACCCTTAATTGCTTTGACAACAGAGGGGTGATTTGTGATGTAGGGTGATAGCCACTCTCTGCTACAGCTGACTGGATCCTGCAAAACACAGGTCTTAGAATATCAAAATTAGGACTGACAAAACAAACAAACAATATTAATCACATTATTTTCTATTGTGTCTATTTTGATATATCACAATTGGTATTTTCTAACCTTATTGCCAGAAAGTACACCATCAGCCAGGCCATAGGCAAGACAAGCTTCCAGATTTAGTGGTCTTGATTTGAGCAGTATCTCCAAGGCCTTCTGACGACCAACCAGTTTTACCAGTCTAGCCCCACCGCCCCACCCAGTAGACAAGCCCATGCGTGCTTGTACATATCTTAGTCTGTAAACAAAAGAGGAATGTGCTTGTTATGAGGGCTTGACATAGCAGTGTGTCAAATAAATAGCAGTGTGTCAAATAAATAGCAGTGTGTCAAATAAATAGCAGTGTGTCAAATAAATAGCAGTGTGTCAAATAAATAGCAGTGTGTCAAATAAATAGCAGTGTGTCAAATAAATAGCAGTGTGTCAAATAAATAGCAGTGTGTCAAATAAATAGCAGTGTGTCAAATAAATAGCAGTGTGTCAAATAAATAGCAGTGTGTCAAATAAATAGCAGTGTGTCAAATAAATAGCAGTGTGTCAAATAAATAGCAGTGTGTCAAATAAATAGCAGTGTGTCAAATAAATAGCAGTGTGTCAAATAATTAATAGCAGGTGTCAAATAAATAGCAGTGTGTCAAATAAATAGCAGTGTGTCAAATAAATAGCAGTGTGTCAAATAATTAATAGCAGTGTGTCAAATAAATAGCAGTGTGTCAAATAAATAGCAGTGGTCAAATAAATAGCAGTGTGTCAAATAAATAGCAGTGTGTCAATAAATAGCAGTGTGTCAAATAAATAGCAGTGTGTCAAATAAACAGCAGTGTGTCAAAAAGGCAGGAGATGTCAGGCTAAGCTCCAAATCCAATGAACATGTGTGGGAGAAATAAGGTAAATGCCCTAAATGTGGGACAGCTCCCTGATGCAGCAATTTGAGCCTCTACCCAACACCTTGGTCACAAAATAGCAATCTGGGTTCTTTTCTCATGAATTAATGCTGTTGACAAATAATATTGAGAAGGACATTAATTCTTGAGAAGGTTTTGGCTAGTAGATGGAATTTCTGCTCGCCAAACCCTAAATCAGTTGCCAATGACAACCATGTGGTTGCAACTTTGGGCCCATATGCCATAAGTACAATCAGGGTTTCACACACAGACTTACCAGCATCTTTTGATAACAATCTAAAGTCACATGCTGTTGCTAGCTACAAAACAAAAGAATAGCTTTGTATGGAAAAGATCATGCAAATTGACCCCCCTCCCCCATATGGCAAAATTGTCTGAAATAATATTCTCCCATAGTAAATGTAAGTGTATGGCAGTCCTGGCAAAGTGTCCAGAGATTTGGAAATCTGATAAGGGTTTGTATTTTGCTCCTGGGAGTCTCCAGGTTGTCATCAAATCCCCAGTCTCCAGGTTATAGCATCAAATCACCTAGAGTTTTCAACAAATTCTATGATTCATAGTCAGGCACAAAAAAGTCAACCCAAGTCTGCCATCAGCAAAGATTCAGAGAGAGTTCGGACATTTTCGGAAAGGCTGCGGAAAATAGTCGGGAGAGGTGATGGTTCTGACAAATTCTCAAGATTTCAGAACTTCTGAGGTTGACAGGTATGTTATAGTCTTTCTTGCTTGGTAGGGCTCATATAATGCCCACAAAACATAATTCATTAACAAATTGATCTCGTTTTTGGTGTGTGTTACTGTAAAGATACAGAGATGATGTCACAGAATGTCATGAACAAAAAAAGTATGCAACGAGACGCAGTCGAAGGAGGACATTCAATGATAGGTAGAACATTCAATTACCTCTGCACCACCCCCAATGTAACCCCTTGCACAGCAGCCACACTGACCAAGGGTAGTCGTCGCAGCCTATTAATGTCCTTTGCATGAAGGCACACATTTGGTTCCCTTCCTCAGGTGTTTGGATCGCTTTCACTACACTCAGATCAGCCCTGATCCAAATGTCCCTTGGTCCCCATGTAATATCAGCGCTTTGCCTTCACTCCAAGCTTCAAGCTCATCTACTATTTCTGCCAATCGAACCATCATAAATCCAGTCAAGGCGTTTTTGCGCTCGGGATTAAAATTGTAACCACAGCTACCCGTCATTTTTTTCCAGTTTGATTTGCCCTTTCCCTAAAGATTGGAATTTTCTTCGCAATTCGTCTTCGTCAAATGAAGATAGTTTTGATCCACTTGAAACAATCGCTTTAAGTGGAACCAGGTTCGTGGACGTACTAATAATCCATGAATCGACGGCTTGATAATCATCGACATCGTACATAAACACCCAGCAACTTTTAATGTTGCTTCCAAAATTCGGCAATAAATCAATATTAGCCTCTAGAACATTGAAATCTTGAGATAAGCCAAGTAACCCTTCTAAGATCTATTATTCATCACCATGAGGTAGTTTAGGACAAGGTGGCCGCCATCTTGTTTGCGCTGACCGAGAGGAACTGGTAACTAATTGACACAAACGAACGGAGCACAGGGGTGCTTTATTTGCTTTTAGTATAAACCAACTAATGGTCTATTACAAATCCTGCATTCTGATTGGCTGAGCTACTATGGTCTATTAGTGATAGACCGTGCTAGGCAAAACCACCACCTTTCTTTGCAAGCAAACATGATTTTTTCAACATAAAATAATGGCATTCATTGCCAAAACCGACCAACTAGTTTGTTTATACTAAAACAATTAGACCTCTCGTCCTCATGTGCTAGATATCAATAGACCATTCGGCCTTCGGCCTCATGGTCTATTCATCATAGCACATTCGGCCTCAAGGTCTAATTGTTAAATATTAGGGAACTGGTCATTGCTTCCCTTAGTAATTTTACCGCTTCGATCTATTATAACTGCTACTCAGGCAAGACTTAGTCTCCTTTCTGTTCGGCGAAATACACATACAAAACGGATGAATTTCGAGCATTGTGCGTTCCTGGACACGTTTCAAGAGGCTGTTACTGCTCAGAGGACATGCGTGTTCCAACACAGACGTGACCAAGGCATTGTAAATTGCAACGTGCGGTCTTTGGCTATATTGGTAGAGACTACAGGCTTTCCAAGCTGTGCACGTCCTTCAGAAATGATCACGTACAGTAGGCTACTGATATCATCTTCGCGCGCATCATCTCAATGTCTTCGCCATCAGAATCTTCTCTTTCCGGTTTCCTTTGTATCACTGTCACTCTCCTCATAGCCTGCATCACTGTCTGCATCGTTCTCACTTTCCTCACTCTATTCTATGCTTGTAACGTCGAACTTACGCTGACCTAAGGTGTCAGTTGTTAGCTATTTCTTTCGAAAAGAGTGACTGACCGCCAGGCTTTTTGTGGGGGCAACCTTTTAAAATGGCAACCTTTGCGCGCGTTTTCAAAAACTGTATTAGATGTGTTTGTTATGCGCGCGAAGCCCGCCGAAATTTTTTAAATTTAAAAATGGGGGGGGGTCAGAGGAATTTGGCCGGGTAATACAAGGTCAAAATGCAGTGATCCTCCCTCTATAAGTACAGTGATTAACGTGATCCCCCTCAGAGCAGTTAAACGTTTTCGTGACCCCCGCACCCTTTTTCACCTAGTAGAAGACAATTTACAGAAGGGGATTGCATTTCGTTGCGCGCGAAGCGCGTCCGAATTTTGATAAACGCATTTCATCAAGCCTCAGAGAAAGTGTAGATGAATATTCCGTATTTTTATGTTTTTATGTATAGTAAACAAGCCTCTTTATTGTTCATGCGCACAATTGCGCGCCGAAAAGACGAAATTTTATTATTCATTTGTGTGAAGCGCGGCCCAAATGACGAATTTCTATGCCTGTAACGTCGAACTCACGCTTACTCTTCTTTTAAACATAGTGACTGCCCGCCAGGCCTATCACTGCAGGGCATTTTTGGTAGAGCATGTTTTTCCTCGCCAAGATACACTTGTTCTTGCGAAGGTAGTGGTCTTCGTTTCGCGAATAGCCAACTACATTAAATGATATTTTTATGCGCGGGAAGCGCGCCGAAATTTTTTTGTATTGAGTGAAGTCAAGAGTGGATTAACAAGAGTTAGAATCTTTCGTACAGTATTTGTCCACATCGCAGTCAGAAAAGTGTCTATTTTTAGATTTGAATTTCGCGCGCGAAAGTATTCGAATGCTCAGGTTCAACTGTTTGCGTGGCGAGAAAGTGGGAACCCAGTGGATGACGAATTTTCGCGTCAATCCTAGTTCTAAAAATAGACACTTTTCTGACTGTGATTCGGGCGTTCATAGTAAATATGGAAACTCTTGGTAATCCACTCTTGGTGAAGTAGAAAAATACAATGATAGAGAAGTTGCCGGAATAACTACTTAGAAAATTTCGTGATCCTAGCTTTCAGGGCTTCAGGTTTTGAGATCCCCCCCTTTCCCTCGCCCAAAACGAAGTAATCCCCAAAAAATCCTCACACGATGAGTGATCACACGATGAATTGAGACGCCGCCGGCGGGCTGAAAAATCAAAGGGTGTAACGGTCTACTGGGAAGAGTAGTATATGAGAAATAGAAATAAAAAAGTTCCCAAAAAGTTCTACAATATCTTGGGATCTTCAGTACATATTATAGCACTTGCGAGACAATATGGACTTGACAATCCGGTTTTCACGTCGTGAGTGAAAAGGTGAGTGAATACTGCCGCCTCAAGTTATGCATCACATCTAGCGATGCCTCTACATAGAATGGCACTTGCGTGACTGGTTTACGAACTTGTCAATCCGGTTTTTCACGTCGTGAGTTATCCTCACTGCTGTGTTGGCCTCATGAAAAGGCAATAATATCATCTTCCTAATATTCGCAATATATTCCCTCCATGAGCTCGCAAGCACACCAACTAGCACAGGCTTCTTGCCATGCGCGATTTAGGAGTCACAAACAATCCAGCGCCAGAGCTTCCGAATACAGCATCACACAGATGTTGAAACATGAACTTCCCACGCTTCCCGCCGATTTTACAGCGCGTAATCCATTTCGTGCCGTATTTTTTATCGGAAGGGAAGCTCGCCATTTTGATTTGAGTTTTGGGTTAAGTTTTAATGGTGCCGTATCCAAGTATGGAGCATTGGTCGGTTCTGAGAGTTTTAAGAGTGCATAGTCGTGATCATGTATGATGCCCTTCCCGGCATACCATTCGGGTGGGATGAAGTATCGATCCACTGTGAAGTAATCGAGAGAATCGTCACTGCCGGGCATAGAGATGCCCACGAGATAGGCGGTCAGCGGTGACACGTAGTCCTACAGCAAATCAAAAATGAATTAATCAAAAGTGAAATATCTTATAAACCAGTTGGAAATTGCAACCAGTTTAGCAGGCGGTAAGTTCAAGATGGCGGTCAAGGCCACGCAGTTGATTCACCAGAGATAATGTACCCGAATCAAATACTACCAGTAACTTGATAGTCCTATTACATGCGTTAACAAGGAAGTGATGCGGTAACTGATTGATCGACCGTAGATCCATCATGTATGATACACTAGATATCTACTATTCACACCCCATCCCATTGTTCTCTCTCTGCACTATATATTACATAGTGGCCTGCACCCGAATCAAATACTACCGTACCTTGATAGTTGTATCACATGGAGTAACAAGGGAGAGATGCGGCAACTGATCGATCAACCACGAGGAAACATTATCGATATAATATTTTCAGCAGTAGTCGGTTGGGGGATTACTACAAGCTCGCTGCGTATCGTCGAATCGAAAAATTAATTTCTTGAAGGATATCTGGGTAACCTAACCAGACAAAGGCATTGCCTGTTAGTACTGTAGTTTTTAAAACATGGGGGGAGGGAGGGGGACTTACAATTGTTTTAAGGGGAGAGGGTGACCTACCACTCACCTTTCCATTATGAAGACAATGAGCAGCAGTGATCACGTGACACGGTCCAATCAAAGTGCCGCTGCACTGAACATTATCCGACCACACTTTTACCGACGACACGAGTGGAGCCCGGGAAGATGCCGACCCGACAACTTCAGTACGATCATCTTGACCGAAGATTTGCCGCTTCCGACGCACCATCCTCTGATCACTGCCCCCGGACGTTTCGTGTTTATCATGAGAAACTGTTTCGATTTTGCGATTAAACGAAGAGCCTTCCTTTCGCAAATCATTTCCTCTATTATTGACCCAGTGCATGTTTTGGTATAGTAGAGTAAAATTATTACTTCTCGTCCCCTCACACAACGCCCTTGCTGAAGTCAAAACAAGAAACAAGAGCACTGGATAGACAATTTGAAGTGAACCAGTGAACGACGACTCCATTTTCACAATATCATTTTCTTTACACTTCTCCTGGCCTCCGCGCATTTACTTTTCTTCGACGAAAAGCTTGTACACTCAGTACATGGTTCAGCCTCATTTTTTCCCATCTTGGCAACAAATAATCGAATTCCCAGATGACACGGATCAAAGCCCTCCTGATTCTGCACTTTATTAGAGGAGTACTACCGTCGTCTCCAGCCAAGTAATTTTACGTAAAGTGCGTTAGCTGTTTAAAAATTCTACCATTTTATCAACGCCAGGTAGTTGTTGAAACTTAGACTAAACGACTTGAAAATCAGCGTCAAAACTCCACATACACTCGAATAATAGAACTCTCCTATTTTGCTCAAAAATCTTAGCAGTTTTGTTTACACCAAAAACCAGTGTTGTAGTGAAAATAGCTAGTGAAAATAGCTTGTTGAAAATAGCTCACAGGGACGGATTTAGCAGGTGTCTCTCTTGACCCGAAAAGGTATTGTCTACAGCTCGATGAGCGGGTGGTAGTGCCGAATCTCCAATTAGGACTCGTGCACGGCTAACAATCGCAAGATTCGTAAGAGCAGGTACCCACTGTAGTGACGGAAATAGATAGAGGATATTACACGGTGGTGCGAAGATATTGATTTTACTTCAAGTGTCGAATACAATATTACACGAGCGAGCGTGCGAGTAAAATATTATTTTCAACACGAGAAAATAAAATTGATATCTTAAAGATCCTGTGTCTGTCCGATAGTCGTGGCGAATAGTTTCGTAGCCCATAAAAGTATGTGCTAATGATCTTAATGAGGTAACGGTAAAAGTAGAGTGAACTCAATCTGTTTAGATCTCATATTTCTAGGACTCAATTTGTCTTGGTGCTTTTTCTTTCACTGTGTCACTTGTAAAGGTGTTTCTCTTCATGACCAGAAGAAAACTTTGTCATGAAGAGAAAACTTTCAACTCAGTGACAGGAAAAGTCGAGCGACACCGCAGAGTAGAGGCGAGGGAAATAAATGCGCGTAACACACCCGGGACATTACATAACTTTTCCATGTTTTACTAGTTAGTATATGGAAAATCCAAGTGTTTTAGTTTCCGATAAAACACTGGCATCCATACAATAGAAACGGATATTGTTGCTGAGGAGGAATGAACACCGAAGACCGGATAACAGCGATAATCAAGGCAACTAATATTCACGATCAATGAACAATAAAGTCAATGATGTATCGAAGATATATTTCCACTATTCCATGCAAATATTGCATCCAAAGAGCTACTATTTATAATTTACAAGCTTGACCGATAAAAATATTTACAACTAATAAAGACGAAGACGATTCCTTTCTGGGTCCTTCTTCATTTCTTGCGGGTAGAAGCCCTCGTGGATGCGCGCGTAGACTGCTGGGACGGGGACCTGGACTCGGCTACAGGAGTCTTAGTGGGCGTGCGCTTTGATGTGCTACTGCTGACCGGTCGTTTCCGAGCCCGGAGTATTGGAACCAGGCGTCAAAGCACTTGCACTAGCGCGTGAAGCTGAGCGCTCGAGCGCTCGGATTCTCTCCAGGGTTGTTTGAGTTCAGTTTCAGCTTGGATAGCACGTTCTTCGGATGCTTGGGCTCGTTCCTCTGTCTCCCTGGTAACAGGCAAATCAATCTCCTTATTAGAATCACGAAACGGCCTGACTGACATGCTGTGTACGGCTCAAACGATGATTAACGAGAGAGGTTGTATTAACTTGTAGCAAAACATCCAGGAAGTTCGATTCTGGGATCAGCAGCATGCCCCATAGAACACTCAAGCCTGTCGCGCAAACATTGTTGCGTTGCAAGTTTTGCATCGACGATGCGCAGTTTTCATCTCGCACCACAACTTGTCACGCAACAAAAACATTCAAGTTTAGAAAACTTGTTGCGCGAAGTAGAGCGCGGGGCCTACTTTGAGCCAGACAAATTGGACTTGCAACACAGCAATGATGCGCAACAAGTTGAGGGACTTTGTGCCTCATATTTCCCCGGCTTAAAGCTCTGTAACGATCAAACTAAACTGAACGGTAATTAGTGTTGTAAACTAAGTACTCACAGTAACTGGCTCTGTAGTCGCTCGACAGCTGCAAGTGCCTCCAAAGCTTTCTTTGTGTCAGGTGATGGTGAGCGAGCTAGAATGAAAAGTTATCAGTAATTTTCAATAAAGAAATAAATAATGAAATGCAGGCACTTGCGCAATATCTCTATACTGTATATAATCAAATGCACTTTACAGATGTGAGATGTATCTTATCTCTAAAGGCCATGTTACACGAGGCAATTTTTCTTGCAACTCGCAACGCAATAATTGTTGCGTTGCGTGGCGAGTTGCAGCGAAAAGCGCGCGTCTACATCCCCCTGCAATGCAATATTTTGTTGGCGTTGCGAGTTGCAGAAAATCTAGAACCGAGCTCTACTTTTTGCAACGTTGTGCCCTTGAGACAAGTTGCTAGATGTATTTTCATTGAAAACAAAGAGCAAAGGCATTAACCAATAGGAAAGTCTGATTTACTTTCGATAGCTCTAACGTATCTGACAAAATGTTCATGGCAACACACGAAGACTACCTTGCAAGGCCTCGCCTTCTGGTACATCGAGTTGGGCGACTTCCTGCAAATAAGAAAACAAGAATACTGTTGAAAGGTTTCCATTGTTGGATGTAACATATCAACACGAGACAGATTTGGATTTCCGGACACCGAGATTAAAGAGCCTGTGTCAGCCGCCATTTTGTCAGCCTAGCAACATACCAGTCGGAGAAAGCATCCATTTCCATCGGCTGATTAGAGAATAAAGAGGAATGTTCTCGATGAACTTGGTAAATCAAATCTGAAACTTTGTTTTTAGATGTTTATTAAATAGTTTCTACACATAATTCGTATTCTAATATCAAACGAAAATGGTTACAAAGGAGTGGCTGACACGGGCTCTTTAAGTGGATTAAAAGATAACGAATAATTATGAAGTTGTCGTGAAAAAGGAATGAATTAAATCACAAAAATCTATACAAATTGAGATCGCGTATCCAGTCTTCCTTCACGCTTACGGTTTTCTTTGTTTAAATTTGATGAACAATTAATGACTTGAGAAGGATACGATAACAAGAATAGTCTGCTTCTCGCCATTAAAATGGCCAAAATCCCTAGTAGGCAACCCCCGAGTTCTAAATAATTTATCCCTCCCCTCCCCAAAAACGCTATCATTGGCGGATTTCTAAAAACTGTAGCAAGCAAATCATCCTTTCAAAGCAAAAGTGATTTTCACCACGAAAAGATCTAAGCCCACACCTGATCAGCTGGGAGTTGCTCCAGTGACTTGGTCCGAATATTATCATCGTACCCAACACATGCATCTTAGACGTGGAGTCCTCCTCCTCTGTTCAGCAGATGAACCTTCAGCACCCTCCCCTCCCTTGCTTTCTTCTTCTACCCCTCCTTCAGAAGTCGTAGGGGCTGTCTCCCCCGGGGCAGGGTCTGTTGGTGTAGTAACCTTTCGGTGGGCGTAGGGCTGGGTGATGGCGCTGCAGCTCCTTTGGTGTCCGGCTTTGAGGTCCAGCCGTCCTCAGATTTGGCCACCGATTTTCTGTCGTCTTCACTTGTCTGAAAGAAGCGTGACGCGATTAATTAGCCCGACAAGTTACATTTTAAAACTTCTCATGACACACCGTTGCTTTTAATCAGATGGGCAGAGTGCAGCCTAGACCCCTTTCGTTCCATACAGTCACACTTGCGTGAACCGATCTCCGAAATATCCCACCAGTAGCACAAATACGTGTTGGCCAATGCAGCTGTAAAACTGCACTGGCCTACTCACTAGTAAACGCCCCATCAAGATATGCCATGAAACTAGAGCATATTTCGTATGACTGTGAAAAGTGCTGCGACACGGCGCGTCACTGTCGCGGTCGCGGCACGGAACCTGTCCTGCTGTAGATACGGAATGAGATCGCGTAGTCGCGACACGGTCACGGTCACGGCGCGGCGCGGCACTGTCACGGCACTTTTCACGGTCATACGAAATCTGCTCTATGTGTTTGCATTCTAACAGGGACAATCTTCACAGTTAAATTCGTTATTCCGCCAATTTCAAAACGTGACTTTGTATTTAAATTCCGTAGTCAAAGCGTTTAAGCCAATCAGGTTCTTGCCCTTCGTTGCCTAGTGCAATCATCTGGCTTTCCTTCGCGACGAAAACCCATTTGACTGCAATAGGCGAAAGTAGGCAAGGACCTGATAGGCCCAGATGGTTTGACTGACGGGACAGAAAAACAGCAAGCAAACCATTTGGGCGGTAAACATCTCCAAGATGTCCCCTCTATAATAACCTTGGTACTTACCGCTACAGATATGGCTACAGCCGATTCAGTAACCACAGACTTGTCATCACCCTCCTCTTTTGCTGGCTTTTCTGTGTCCTTGGCTGGCGGCGGTTGATCCTCAGGTATATAGTTCTCTCCCATGACTTCTTGGATAAGGAGCTGAGCTGTACGCGCCACCCTTCACACTCGGTGCTCAGTTTCTTGAGATCTTTGAATTCCATGTCAGCATGCTCATCTCCTTGGTCTCGCCTGAAATGTGAAGAATGCACGACCTAAGTGAAGAGCGCACATATCAAGAGTCTCTCCGTTGCATATCATTATCATATCATTACAGCCGATTGCGTTTGAGCGTTTTACCCTAACAGTTCGCACGTTACGTTTGAACGTTTGAAACTTGCGTTTCTAGGATGAAACGAGACGTTTCTATGGCGAACCAAAGAGTTCTGTCCTCTCTGATTGGTCAATGAAAAATACACATGGCGGTTGCCCTTGGAAACGTCCGACTTTTTTGTCTCACAACGCAACTTTCAAACGTAACGTGCGAACTGTTAGTTAGGGTAAAACGCTCAAACGCAATCGGCTGTAAAGACCCGCCTTTTTAATAGAGCCTTTTGTGAGATCATTCCTATTATGGTTTCTACTCCTGTGCTCCTTTTTATTTTTTATTTGCGTCAATTAATTTTATATTTTTAGCGCTTTCTATGTAATTTTTATACAATTAAAAACTATATAGTCTCTAGTTACTACTTTTTAATTGTAAGCGCATTGAGGCGTATAGCATAATGCGCTTTTTAAGAACCGTTATTATGATATTAGGGTATCATTCGTTGCATAGCATTCCTTTCTCCACGGGCTGATGTGTTCTTCAAAATAACCTCCACGACTCATTGAGTCGACATTAAAAACTCGCATGCTACGATCTTGAAATTTGAAAGCAAAGCTTTCATCAACTTTTAAATCGGCCACAGCAGAATTGATATCTTTTTCAAAATATTTCATAGACATTAGCTGTATTCACACTAGAGACGAAAAACTCGTCTGAGACAAGTTTCTCGCCTTGAATATGGTTCCCTGTTCTTCTGTGATCACGCGAAAACCATTTTTTTGAAAGAAGAGAAAGTTTAGACAGATAATAAGCAAGTGTTTCTGAGTAGAATTGACATAAGACAGGAACTTTTTCTGACGAGAAACTCGTCTCAGACGAGTTTTCCGTCTCCAGTGTGAATACAGCTATTGCCAGTTTTCAGGTCTTTCAGAGAAGTTTTAGAAAAGCATGCCGGCCCGTGGAGGAAGGAATGCAAAAAAAACATGAGCCCGAGCGGGCAGAAATCGTTGACGTTTTTTTTCGACGTGTTCGGTGAAATCCCTAGTAATGATGATGGGAATAATGAAAATAATGTCTCACCTTTCTTGCATGAGATCTATTACCAGATCTGAGCAGCACTTGGTAAGCTGAGCCGAGAACTTACGAAGCTCCTCAAATAGCGTCGTAGCGCGATTACAAATTTCCTCGGAAGACGATTCCAGCAGAATCTAGTAAAGAATAGTAGAAGAACCCTACGTTAGAATAAACTCATATGATAGAGAAAAGGGCCCGGTACCTAGAAAGTCGGTTACGCTATCCCAGGGTTAACTGTGGCCGTTATGGACATTTGATTGGATAAGAATCTTATTTATCCCTAGGTTAGTGTTAACCCATTTTTGAGGAACTGGGCCCAGGTTTCCAGAAAAGGAAGAATATAATTCATCTTCCTATTCTGGTCCTTGGCTGCTAAGATCTCATAGCAGATTCCCGGGTCGAGGTGCCGGGTGCTTGGAAAACTCTAGCGTGATACTTTGGCAAAAAGAGAGCCTGCGGCCAGTAAATATAGATTAAAATAATGTTCTGACATTCTCGTACCCAGATCCCCCCGGTTCTTCACCTCGCGGGGTAGGCTCTAATGGCAGCTATTTGAGGGCCTTCGCTGATTGGCTGAAACAGTGCGAATGCGCAAATAAAAACATAGCCCCCACCAACCTTTCAGAGCGCTTGATACAAGTATACTTCAACCTAGGGGCCATGTGGGACACTTGCGCATGTCAAATAACCATGTGCCCAAAATGATGATAATCATAATTTTCAGGCCATTTAACAATTGATGATCATCGTAATTTTCAGGCCATTAACAATTGATGATCATCGTAATTTTAACTTCGAGATCATGTTGTCCTTCACGGGGTCATAGGGAGCGAGGAGCTTTGGAAACGTGAATGGCGTTGTGATTTAGTCCTACCAAGTCTTACCTGTCCGCCTCCAATAGACGAGTCGGTTATTGCTTTTATCGTCACCCTTGGAGAGTCTGTCGAGTTCCTGTCCTCCATGTCAGGGGCGAGTCGAAGCAAAACTGTGATCATCCATCTAATCATCGCACTATGGATCAACGATACCTGGAATATTCAACAGAAACAAAATCAATTCTAATATAAATGTCGAAATACTAGCAAAGCAATGTTTGACTGGATATCTCATTCAGTTACGTCAATGACCATCTTACTTCTCTATACTTCTCGTCTACTTCTCTCAGCCTGGAATTCCAGGCAACTCTAGGAACCCCCACCCTGGGATTCCAGGCAGCTCTAGGACCTCCCCACCCTGGAATTCCAGGCAGCTCTAGGACTTCCCCACCCTGGAATTCCGGGCAGCTCTAGGACCTCTCAACCCTCAAATCAGTCAGACAGCTCTAGGACCCCCAACCTAGAATTCCAGGCAGCCCTAGGACCACCCACCATGGAATTCCAGGCAGCTCTAGGACCCCCCCCTGGAATTCCGGGCAGCTCTAGGACCTCCCAATCCTGAAATCAGTAAGACAGCTCTAGGACCCCCACCCTGGAATTCCGGGCAGCTCTAGGACCACCCCACCCTGGAATTCCGGGCACCTCTAGGACCTCCCCACCCTGGAATTCCGGCAGCTCTAGGACCTCCCCACCCTTAAATCAGTCGACAGCTCTAGGACCTCCAACCTAGAATTCCAGGCAGCCCTAGGACCACCCCACCATGGAATTCCAGGCAGCTCTAGGACCCCCACTCTGAAATCAGGCAGGCAGCTCTAGGACCCCGCCCCCCTAGAATTCCAGACAGCTCTAGGACCTCCCCACCCTGGAATTCCAGGCAGCTCTAGGATCTCCCTTCCCTGGAATTCAAAGGCAGCTCTAGGGCCACCCCACCCTGGAATTCCAGGCAACTCTAGGGCCACCCCACCCTGGAGTTCCAGGCAGCTCTAGGGCCTCCCCACCCTGGAATTCCGGGCAACTCTAGGGCCACCCACTATGGAATTCCAGAAGTCCTTGACTGGGGTGCAGATTAGTTTTTGGCGAATGCCCAATCCGATATACTTTCTATCTCACTTCTTGCATTCGGCCTTTAAATACTCCTCTTTCTTTTCTATCAAGTGTGTGTATGTTTTATTTTTCCAATGTTACCTTCTCCACTATCTTGCCATCCTCATTATCAATCCCATTCGTAGTCGCTGAAAGCCACTTGCTAATTTCCCACCACCCCCTCCACGCTCATGTTGTTCTCCGGCTCACCAGCCAGACGAGCACCTCTTTCTGCGTAGACCCGATGAATAGGATCGTATCCTTCAGATGTTCCAGCCACTCATGCTTACAAAATCGGCCAGTCGAATCCATTCAGGTTCCATCATCATTTCACCGCCATGAAGAATAGCGTCCAGTTTGTTCCCCCTAAGATAGAAGGCAGGATGTAATCATTATGAGAGAACGGGAAAATAAAGGTCATCTACACGACAGGGATTTTTGGCACGGCTCGGATAAAAAGTGATACGGGTACCAAATTTACTGACACGGCTCGGGTATATTTGCGCTGTGTGAATGAAATTTCATCCGTGCCGGACTACATGGCGAGGTAGTCAAGGCTCATTTACACGACAGGGATTTTTTGGCACGGCTCGTCTTAAAAGCGGTACTGGAACCAAATTTAATGGCACGGCTCGGTTACATTTGCGCTGTGTAAATGGCTTTGCCGTACTACATTTTGTCAGAGCCCGACCGAAATTTCATCCGTGCCGGACTACGTAGGTAGTTCCAGAACCATTTTTATCCGAGCCGTGCCAAAAATTTCCGTCGTGTAAATGGGGCTTTACTACCTCGCCACGTAGTCCCGGCTCGGATGAAACTTCGGTCTGGCCCTGAAAAAATATAGTACGGCAAAGCCATTTACACAGCACAAATATAGCCGAGCAGTGCCATTAAATTTGGTACCCGTACCACTTTTTATCCGAGCCGTGCCCAAAAAAAACATGTCGTGTAAATGGGGCCACATTTTATTAGTTGGTCGCAAGTTACAGTTCTAGTCGCCAGGGTGGAAAGCTTCAAACTGGTCAGTGACGACTAATGTTGTCGTTGATCAAATTGTCGCCAAGTCCCAGTTTTAGTCGCAAGGGAAGAGATCTTCAAATTAGCCACCTGACGACTAACTTTATACTCTAAGCCAATTTAGAAAATAACACCTATGTTGTATTGTGAATGTGCGCATTCTGATTGGTTAAAAAGCGTGTTTGTAAGAGACCGAGAAACACGATTGTCACGCAACGTTGTCGCGCTTGTGTATGTTATTTTCTAAAAGCAATAAAAATACTTTCTGCGTGCTCTCTGGTTTCTTACAAACACTCGGGGAATGTTGGTCGACTGATAAAACTTGAAAGACACTCGCCTTCGGCTCAAGTTTTGATCAGTTCTCCCAACATCCCCCTCGTGTTTGTAAGAAAGCAGAGAGCACGCGGAAAGTACTTTTATTGCTTAAAAGAATAACACTTGTCGCAGTAGTGACAATCAGTTGGTCTCAATTCCAAGCCCTGGAGAGTCGCAAAACAAAAATCAAAAATGGGTTAACAGATAGCGACGACTCTTTACTGCAATTTTCATAATTCTGCGAAACCATACGCCAACTAACAAACCGCGGTTTGGCTTTCGTCAATTCCCCATTTCACAATATCCGTGATGCTTTGCGCCTGGCACATTTTGGGGGGGTTGGCCGATTTTTCTAACAGAGTTTATGTGAAGGCTTGCGCGATAAATCGGCTCATGGCTCGGGATTGTGGCGAATTTCTGTGGAAATCTATAGGTTTTGTGGGAATCCATGATGTCTAACTGCTGAGCGCGGTTTCGAGGTGATTTCAGTTGAAACGTGGATATCAACGAAGAACGGCTGTGCTTGCGCTCTGTGGTCGCGACCCGTCGCCGCCATATTGGATCGAAACTACAAGTAACACCGTGTTGAAACTGGAAACGATTCCACGCATTTGGAGCCTGAAATCGTTGTATATCCACTGATAAAGCTGCAACAATGTATCAGAACTTGATCTCAAGGCGTTCAAGTGTCAGACATTCCACAGATTAAAGCACGAAGATGGTGAGTTGAAGACTCGATTTTAAGTGCGGGAAAGACAATATTTCATTGCTTCGCGTCAATGCGAAAGCACAAACGACTTTAAAATAATCACAAGACGATATTAAAGCTTGCAATCCCTCGAATGAGGAGAGAAAGTGTTCTGGTAAAGTTCTGGTGGCCATAAACTCGCCTGACTGGATTGGAAGTTGGAAAATAGTGTGATTCGCGGGTTTCAAACGATACGGAAACTCAGATTTGCAACCGAACATTCAATATCCATTGGTTCTAAAAGTATTCCTATTACTTTTATTGGATGTGTAATTGTTGTGATCTCTATGCCCGGGAATTTCTCTTTATTAATATTCATAGTATTTTTGACTAATCTGTCAACCCCCAGAACGAAAAAAAACCTGGAGATTTTAAGTTGAAATACAACAACTGTTTAGAAAATAGCCAAAAAATAATAGTGAGAATACAGTAAGCCCTACTGGAGGGAAACCTGTGAATGTCCTGTGAAAGAATTGTATGACTTTGACATTGATTAAATAGTATTTTTGACTAATCTGTCAACCCCCAGAACGAAAAAAAACCTGGAGATTTTAAGTTGAAATACAACAACTGTTTAGAAAATAGCCAAAAAATAATAGTGAGAATACAGTAAGCCCTACTGGAGGGAAACCTGTGAATGTCCTGTGAAAAGAATTGTATGACTTTGACATTGATTAAAATTAAAACAAAAAAGAATTTATTAGATCAGATATCAAAAACAGTAAGACAGAAGTGCACACTATGATTTAAATTATTTTGTTCCAAGAATTTTTTTTACAATGTTACTCCATTTTCAAATGGATTACGTCTAATAGTCTATGTTTGCAATCTTCTATTTGCAGGTCAAATCAGTGTCGGTACAGTGGTAGTCAGTGCATGATATGTAATGTCTACAACATGAGCAGCCGTGTTGTATCAGATTTACAACACGAGCGCGTAGCCCGAGTGATGTAGATCTGATACAACACGGCTGCTCATGTTGTAAACTACTTAAAAATTCATCCCTTCTAGTGTCCGCTGTTTTAAAAATCTTGTACAATTGGCAGAGAAACTTCAAGATATGTTTCATGAAAGTTGCTATGCAAATTAGTTACAACCACTAGTGGTTGTATCAGAATTACAACATGCTACTGTCCCATGAATCTTATTGTGTTTCTATTGTGTTGATCTTATTAATTATTCATGAATTTTTTAATGGGACTAATTGGTCTGAACAGTGGAGTATAGAGTTGTTTCCATATTCAAAGAGAACAATGAGAACCAAAGAGAACAATGGAGTTATGGTAGATGGTAATGAAAGTCTGATATGCTAAAGCAGGTTTCACAGGATTATGGAAACCACTCTATTGTTTTGTATTTAAATTCAGAATACCCAAATGAATGTGAATTTTTGACAAATCTCTGAAGCTGTGGTCTGACAGAACAAGAGTGAAACCTTTAGTATAGGGACCTAAAGGCAACTGGACGACAGACAGCAATTGGAAAATGAAGTTTCTCTTGTTACTATAGCTGAGGTTCTTTTTGAAGCCATTGATTTCAAAACTTTGTCACCAGAGCTGACTTCACAAAATGTGATCTCTTCAAACCCTTTAGAAAGAAAATAAGGTTTGCTGTCTGTTATCCAGAATTGCCTCAGAAGTAATAAGCTCCAGCTGAGGCTGGTGTGTTCAGAGGCTAAATAATTGTGATCAAAAGATTTGTCACAACCAGTTTATTTTTTATCTGCATAATTGGGAATTAGTCATCCTCCATTAAGTATCAGTTGGTTCAGCCTGGTAGATGGCTGTGTCCTGGGGAGTTGGGATACTTGTCTGGAACTTTAGATTTTAGCCCCAAAAGGTATCAAAAATAGGTGTGGCAATTTGTGTTGCCATATTCAGAAGAACAAATGTGTTGTTACTTGAGAGTCTCCTGAAAATATCTGCAGTTCAAGCTGTGCCATGGTATAGCTAGATTAGATATGATAGTATATAGTAAGTCACTACAGTGTGCATGTGTTACAGGTTACAGGAACATGATGGAGACAGGTGTATAATACACTACAATATAACACCATACATGGCTACTGGTGGTACCATGTATGGGGGGATGAGGGGGGACTCCCCCCACTTTTTCTTCTTTCCTTTCCTACCCCCTTGCTGTTTCTGAAAATGACTCCCTCCCCCCCCCCATACATGGCACCACCAGTAGCCATGTATGGTGTTATATTATAGTGTATTACACATTACTATGAGTCTAATCTAGCTATACCATGACACTCTAGTCTTGGGAGATACATTGTCAACTGTGCAGTCATAATTTTAAGAAAGGAGACTGGAAATTAACAAGATATGCACAAACAGTAAAGATTTGATCTGCAAGATGGCTCATGGATAACTGGAATTCATTGTCTAAGATGTGATAGATCTTGATGCGTTGCATTGCCCGCTCTACATGGATACGTGCTTGGGCAATGTGCTCAGATGTTTTTCCTCTTGCTTGGTCAACTGAGACCGTCCCTGGCCCTTGAAAGCAGGGATCAGCAAGTTGACATTCCTGGGGGTAAGAATACTTTGTATAGCAAACCCCCGGTCCACCATTACCTCTTCTCCTGGGTTAAGTGCTTCTATGAGGTCATTACATTTGGAGGTGATATGCTTATCAGATGCCCTTCCTCCCCATGCTCTTGAAACATACACAATGGCTGGATGGGGACTGATGCCGACAAGGTATTTAAATGTAGTGTGGGACTTATAATTGCTATACAGCTCTCTGTTTGCTTGCAATGCTGATGGCTTTTGTGTAAATATCTCAGTACAATCTAGTGTAACTCGTAGACAGGGAAATTCTTGAATTGGCGGGCTTTTCCCCCTTCTCCACACTCTGGCATTTCACAGATGTTTTAAGCTCAACATACATAATGTTTATCCAAGTAGTGAATATTTTGGACACTGATGCCTCAGACAAATCAAATCTTTGTGCAAGATCTCTTATCATAAGCCCAACTTTAAGTCTTACAATGACCATGAAGTATTCTTCTATGAGACTCAATTTGGAGGATGGCCCAGGTTTATTTCCACATTGATTAAAATTCTTATTTGTCAATGTTTTCTG
Source organism: Scolanthus callimorphus (assembly GCA_033964015.1). NCBI lineage: Eukaryota > Metazoa > Cnidaria > Anthozoa > Actiniaria > Edwardsiidae > Scolanthus > Scolanthus callimorphus. The sequence goes on from CM066911.1 coordinate 40,508,703, forward strand.
TCCTCTCCACAACCTTTTGGACATAGCAGGTTGTTCTAGGTAATCATACAAGGACTTAAAAGTTCCATAATTTGGGAATCCTGTCCAAAACTGGCATTGTTCATTACTTGACTTTATCTGCTCTAGGTTTAGACACTTTCTTTGAAGCTTCACATTTTCTTCTTCCAAGCTAGTGGCTTTCTGAGTTAGGTTTGCAATTCTCTTCAGCAATTCAGGCACATCACAAATCAAATCATCATCCTGGGTTTTCACATAGTCATGCTCTTTCATGGTATCACTTTTTGGTAATTTTTGGTGCCAATATGTGGTTAAAGTAGATTCTTTCAAGGGAATTTTAGGAACTTGTTGACAATGAGACCTTTGCTTGACACCTGTCATAGATGCCTATTGAAATTGAGAAAATAAGAAAAGTTTACAAAATCATTTTCCTTAAATGTGTGGTTCCAGAAATCATCCATACCCCCTCCATACAAATACTGTATTTTTCCTTGGAAATTCCAGAGGGGTGGGGGGTCACTTTTCAACACCCTTCCGCAAAGGGGGTATGGATATTTTCTGGAACCACACAATCTGCTTCTGTATGAGATACATTCTAATATTACACTTACTTCAAGTACAGTCTTATTTTTTTCCCTTTTGGTTAATATTGTATTGTTTACATGGATTTGTCATCCATTTTTTGGTCAGTCTCTTTTTGCAAAGTGCCATCAGGGCTGAAGGGACTATTGTTTAGTGGCTGATGTTTATATATTCAACACTGCCCCTGCCTCGTGTATTTACTAAAGCTTATTTTTGCATAATACCATTGAATAATTTATTAAGAGTAAATATCTGGGAATCAATATTATTACTATTCACTCATGGTACTGCATATTTACAACTGTGGTAATTTTGGGATTTTGAAGGGAAATTAGCATTCAAGGCACTGCAGAAAAATGCAAAACAGGGTCAATTGTACCATTAAACCCGGGGGTAGGGGCACTCCCCTATTTTTGGGGTGGGGGTATCATCTGGACCTTTCGCTTTTACCCCTAAAAGGTCTCTAAAATGGCATCACTTGAACCCTAAAAGGTACCAACAAGAAGTATTTTCTCTCGTATTTTTTTACGAGGGAAAATACGTCTGAAATTCAGGCTACCAACAAGTGTGATCTGCTTGATTTGGTAGGATGGACCTACGTGGAAAAAATGCAATTTATCGAATTTTGTCCCCTAAAGGTACCAGAGGCCTGATTTTAAACCCTAAAAGGTACGACCCCACCCAAAAAATAGGGGAGTCCCCCCCCCCGGCATTAAACTTGCTGCTCACATTCAGAAAACATTGTGTTTTGTAAATCAAGTTGTTGATAATAAATGTAAAGTATAATGATCACTATTTTATGCTTTTTTCCCTTTTTATATTGGCATTGCCATTGGTAAATTAAGTCACGCATATGTACCTTCTGCTCATTGTCAACTCCTTGCTGTTGTTTAGCTTTCTTTGTATTCTCCTTGGCAGTTGCCACATGCTCAAGTTTCCGCTTCCGTGGCCTTCCTCCCAACGTAGGGAAATAGCTTTCACTGTTGCTGTGAAAAGACCTTTTCCCTCCGACGAAATGTTCTGAACAAACTCGTGCAAACTCAGATGGTTTGAAATTAGGCCCTCTGGAAATAAGGTCAATCCATTTACTTCTCCCACGCCCTTTGGGAATCCGATAATAGTGAATATTTTTCCTGTTCCTTTCGCTAGAACAGTTCCAAACACAGCAAAAATCCTTTTTCCCCATTCTTTAGCTTTCTTCGTGAAAATTTGAGTGTTTTGAATCCGAGAGCAATCAAACTTGGCGCGCAAACCACAGGGAGCCCGGTCATGGCAAAAAGTAGTAAACAGTAAAAGTTTAAGAAATTTGAAGTAACTCTCTTCTGCTGTTAATCATGTAAATGTAACTCTAATCTCTCGTCCTGAGAAATAGAGTAAGTTCTTTTATAGTTCCGAGTAACTGCTCGTTCTATATTTTTTTTGTTGGAATAGCACCTGGGGTTTTGATTTTTACTAGGCCAAGTAAAAATAAATAACTGTTTCTCGTTCCCATCCGTGCCATTTTTCATTGGCCACATCAACATTTTTATTATTTGCTATTTGTAACAAAATGCCTTTAAGGCTAGAAAACAGGTGCTATGACTGACGTGAAACACACCGCAGAAAAGACTTGGTATAATTACACAAGTGTGATTCCGCGCGCTGATTGGTCGCGAGCTGATTTGTTATATTTTGCCATTTTTTTATCAATCAAATCGCGCGCTCTGATTGGCTCGCGAGCGGTCCGGAATCCTACGATTTTAAGATTATTCTGAATCATGTGCGCCTGTGGCTCAGCACGGCAAGGACGTCGCGCCCACATGTTGCAAATTCGGCGCACGTGGGTAACAAAATGGCTTCTCGAGGGAAAATTGATGTCGGGAAACTTAAGACTTACGCGTCTGTTTCGAAGCTCACGAAGCCGGACTTTTTTTTTTTTAATTGTCAATTTTTATTGTCAATTTTTCTTATTACAAATTACAATAACAGACGTATATACATAAAAAAAACAGACATATGCAACACACACCCACACATATATGAAAATAAATAGACTATCACAGAAATAATGAAATATTACAAAGGTAAAAGATGTAAAAGAGGATCCCATTTTTTATAATGGCTTGTTTGTTGTTTTTCTTCGTGGCAATAGAGAACTCGATATCTTTTATTTGTCTTACTCTTTTCCAAAACAAATCTAAGTTAGTGGAGGGTTTTAGATTTTTACAACGACAAAAGTAAATAAAACGTTTAGCAATGATAAGAAGAAAATTAATGAGATTCTTGTGATCAATATCTTTTGTTATGCCTACTAACACTTCTATTTCTGAAAAACTATTGTGAAATATATTTTTATTTTTCAAAGAGTCCTCTATTGCCACCCAGAAAGTCTTTACAGACGCGCATCTGAAAAGTAAATGCTCGAGGGTTTCTTCCCAAGTATCACAAAAGGTACATAACGGGGAATCTACTATTTTCATTGTATAAAGTAATTTATTTCCATATAAAATTCGATGTAATATTTTCCATTGAAATTCTCTGTGTTTCGTGTCGATTGTTGCTTTGAAAGGAAGGCAGTAGATCTCTTTCCACACAAAAGTGTGTCCAGGATATTCATATTGGTATTAAACTTTGATGTCGGCTCAAAAGCAATTTTACTAATAAAAATTTTGTAAATATTTTTTGCCTTTAGATTTTTTAATTCTAGTGTCTGATCGCCTATTTGGAAGGTTGTTTTTACGGTGCTATTGTTGTTGTTTGTCTTTGATTCATTGCTAGGAGAAGAATTTTGAAAAGCATGTTTCCAGTAATCAGGGAGGGATTGAACAATGCCATGTAATAGAAAATAATCAGATAGGGTTATGCTATCCTTGTACATGTTATTCAAAGTATCAAAATTAAAAAGTTTACCTTGCAGATCAAGAAAATCTTGAATTTTTATGATACCTGCTTTTGCAAGACGACTATTATAAATGGTTGTTTTCCTATCAGTATGTGTTTGTTATTCCAGATTATTTGATTCATGATAAAATCCTTTTCTTTTGGGGTTTCCCGAGACTCGTCCGTTGTCAAAAAAGACCATGCAACAAAGCATTCTTTATAAAAACAAGGGAGTGATGATGGCAATAAAGTTAGAGGAAAATCACAGTCCAAGAAAAGGGCCCCCCTAGATGTTTTAAATGATGATGCAAAACTAGTTTCCAAATACAAGGGTGCGCCTCTTGAAATCGTTGTAAAAATAAAACCCTTTGCGATTTTATTAACATTTCTATATTTGGCATTTTTATTCCCCCCTTATCGTAATCACTAATAACTGCTTTACGTTTAACTTTGTCTGTGCCATTCCATAAAAAATCATACATCAGTTTTTCTATGTCCCTACAAATTTCCGTATCAAAACATAACGTTGTTGCACGATATAAAACCTTTGGTACTATAAATGTCTTTAGAATCTGTACTTTTCCGAATACTGTTAGATTTCTCCACTTCCACAAATTTAAGACTTCTTTAATGTTTTTGAGAATCGATTCAAGGTTTAGTTCTCTTTTTACTTTTCTGTTATATGTAAAATGGACCCCCAGTATAAGCATAGGTTCATCTACTTTTTCAATAGGCAGTGCTTCCTTGGCTTCATTGCAGCTCGCCCCTAACCACATAGCTTCCGTTTTTTCATTATTAACAACTAATCCCGAAAGTTTGCCGAACCTGGACATAGATTCCATCAGGCGTTCGTATGATTTTTTATCATTAAGGAAGACCGTCATATCATCCGCAAAAATACTCAACTTGATTTCTTTTTTATTTATTACAATTCCTTCTATTTTTCATTTTCTCTTATATGGTTCGCAAGAATTTCTAGAGCTATGATAAAAGATAGGCGCTTAACGGATCTCCCTGGCGGACTCCGGATTCGACATCAAAGAACGCGGAGCAGTGACCGTTATTCATTACACAGCTCATCAAACTCGTATTAAACACTTTAACCCAGCTAACAAACGACTGCCCAAAATTTAGATAATTAAGAACTCTCATTAAAAACTTCCTGTTTAAAGAATCGAACGCTTTTTGAAAGTCAATCGCTACCATAAGTCCTTTTATTTTCTCAGAAGCCGTAAAGTCTAAGATATCATCGATTGATCTAACTGCATCATAAATCGATCTACCCTCGACGTAAGCATGTTGGTCAGGACTGATTAAAAAAGGTAGCACCTTCTTGAGGCGCAGAGCTAGCGCTTTACTCCCAATTTTGGCATCAACATTTATGAGGGAAATTGGCCTCCAGTTTTTTAAAAATCTTCTATCTTTATCCTTTTTTTCAATTAGTTTTATAATCGCTTGTCGTTGTGAGTTGGTTAACGCCCCTTTTTCAAAAGCGCAATTGAGCGTCTCTACTAATTTGGTGCCCAGCAAGGGCCAAAAAGCTTCGTAAAATTCTATGGTCAACCCATCATTGCCTGGAGTTTTATTCTTTTGAAATTTCTGCATTGCATTAAAACATTCCGTAACAGTAAGTTTACCTTCGCATAATTGCTTATTCTTTTCTGTTAACGGTTTTGCATTTGTTGTTCCAAAAAAGTCTTCAAAAGCGTCCTCCTCTTCTTCGAGCTTATTTTTGTACAAATCCCTGTAAAAGGATTCGAGTTCTTTCAAAATTACTTTCGGGGCTGTTGTTAATTTATTTTCTTTAGTATATATTTTTCTTATCCACGTTTTTTTAAAATTGTGATTTTCCAGATTTAAGAAAAACTTGTTATTTTTTTCTCCGTCTTCGTACCAAGATGCCCGTGATCTAACGATATTTCCCTGGGTAATATAATCTATCAATTTTTCGTATTCTAATCGAATCGTCTCAAGGTTAGCTGCAGTAGATTCAGATGGAGATTTATCATTTTCCTCTTCGCATTCTTTAAGATTTTTCCCTATTTCATTAAGCTTGGATTTCCGAAGCTTAGCTTTCTGTTTGCTATAGGAAATTGTATTTTCCCGGATTCTAAATTTTATAAAATCCCATATGACGCGTTCGTCGGAAATATCAGTTGCTTCCTTTAGCCAATGAGGATATTTACTAGTAATAAGCGATATATAATTAGCATCATTAGCTAGGCTCGAGTTAAATTTCCAATACGAGGGACCTCGTCTTTGATCTGCTACTTGACTAAACTTTAGAAAAATAGCGGAGTGATCAGATTTTATCGAGGGAATTATATCTACGGTTTCAATATCCTCTTGAAAATCATCGCTGACCATCCAATAATCTAGACGCCTTTGTCGTAACGGATTCTTCTGCCTCCATGTAAACGTTTTAAAGTAGGATTTCTTAGACGCCAAATATCTACAAGGTCATGTTCCAAGTTCATGTCATTCACATCTTTAACCGATGTTTTTAGCTTAACAGTGTCATGATCGCAATCAAATGAGCTCATACAAATGTTCAAATCCCCTCCGAGTACTATATAGCTCCCCTCAAGCGAATTTCTTGCTTGCGTTAATAATGACCCTATTCTTTTATAAAATTCTGGCTGTTCTCTCTCTTTATCGGGAGCATAAATATTAGCCAATATTAAAGGTGTTTCTTGAACAAGAGCATTGATAATCACATACCTTCCATCCTGGTCGCATTGTACAGACTTCACTTTGTAATCCAAATTGTCCTTCACTAATGTAATTACTCCTTTGCTAGACCCACTTCCGTGCGAGAAGAACATGCTTCCTTTCCATTCCTTTCTCCACAAAGCTTCAACATTTTTAGTACTATGAGTTTCTTGCAAGAAGATTATATCGGCATTTTGCTTTTGAATCCATGTAAGAACAGACTTACGCTTAAAAGTGTCCCGAAGCCCTCGAGCATTTAGTGATACTAAGCTAAAATTAAGTGTTTTCGACTGATCGCTGAACTCTTGTGAAATGAATTATCATGCTAAATGGGATTCCTGTTCTACACCTTATTTTCAAAAATAACAAAAACAACATCATAAAGACAAAGGCAGTTTGCGGACTATCCGTGTCGGCTATGTTCGTTTTGCCGCTAGGCTGATCACGATCAATACTCTAAAAATAGATGGAATTTTAGACATGTGAATTACAAGTCAGTATGAGTAGAACGATATTTGCATAGGGAACAAAAAGCAAAATATGGAAAATCGGCCTTAGTCGGCAGCGGAAAAATAATAAACTTTCTACGCTAATTTATTTATTCTACTTGCAGCACATCGTCGATATAGAGCTTGTCTGGCTGTACTCGACTGAAATATGCTTTTTTCCCTTGTTTCTTAGCCTCTTTGAACTTCCCCACCCATTTCTTTCTGCGTTCAGCGAGCTGCTTCGGGAGATCAGCAGATACAGCCATCTTAGTGCCTTTAAGTTTTGATACCCTCGAAAAAACTTCCTCTCGGTCTGGATAGCGTAAAAACCTTGCAATCAGCGGACGAGTCTTCCCTATCTCAAACTTCCCAATGCGATGGACTCGTTGGTACTCTATATCTCCAGCATCAACCATCTCTAACTTGGATTCCAGGAAAGCCTGCAAAACCTCTTGTGAATCCTCTGCGCCATCCGGCTTCTCTGGTATACCGTAAAAACGGAGGTTTTCGCGGCGTATATATAACTCAGAGTACAACAGCTCATCTCTCAGCTTCTCCACATCCCCCTTTGTATCGGACTTGACCAAGTTTATCATCCCCTTCATCTCTTCAACTTCGAGGTTGAGTCCTTGAACGCCATGTTCTATTGTGTCTACACGAGCGTTGGTGTTACGAACCGATTCTTTGAGGGAAGTAAAATCTTGGGATAGGTGGTCCACTTTAGTTTCTACTGTATTAAGCTTCTTTTCCATTACCGAAAGTTTTTCTTCTATCCCCTTGACTTGTGACAGGATTAAATCAAGTTTTTGGGAGAGTTCGGCCGCCATATTCAGTGCTTGAAATACCTCGTCGTCCTCAATGATTTCGAAATCAGCAGCTTTCTCACTCTTCTCTGAGCCCAACCGCGTTTTTTTATATCCCTCGCTTTCAGATTCTGTACTACTCTGTCTTGACTTTCTCTTAAAATGAGCTTGGATAAGTTCCATCTATATTTTACAGAAAAAATTACGAGAGCCTTCGACACACACGTCTTCACTCTACCATTGTCAACCAACTCGGTTGACGGACTTGAAGCCGGACTTGAAGCGTCTCTGTACCGAGTTGAATTGTTCAACAGATGGAGGGAGAAAAGCTTTAGTTGATACCATTTGTAACCAGTTGAACATTTCGACCTGTAGCAAAGATAACGCCCCAAACTGTACCAACACGAAGGACAGCACAACCCAGAGTATAACCATATCATGCCTTCACAAACTTCGTGGGTGGGAAAAGTCCCTAGTTGGATTTCCGGATAAAATAGATATCGCTCTGGTGAAACGCTACCCGATTGGAAAGGGTATCAGTGGAGATGATATAAAGAGATACAAAACTTTGAGGGCGTGGCAACATAAACAAGGGATCCATTCTGAGGTTTGTTTATTTTTAGAAGTAATTTGTTTACAACACGTGCCATACAGATGTAAATCAATATGTAAGCATATGTTGCACTGAATGCCACAAAACAAAAAACATTATACTATTTGTGTTGTATTTAGAGAAAGATTCAAAAACCATCAAGAATCCAGCGGATATAGGGCCATTCAGGGTGTGTCAAGCAGGTAGTTGGCCTGGTTAGGTAGGTAGTCACTATTTGTCAAGGCAACTTTACCTCCTTCTGATAAAATGAATTGTGACCTGTTTAGAAAATCTTGGCCATTGGCAGATAGTAATAGTACAGTAAATCGTAAGCTAGGGATTTTCCATACAACCTTTACTTCCTTCTCCCTGATCCTCCACCTACCTTGTACTGCAGAATGTCTTAAAAATTAATGGACATTGAAAAGATAACCCAGACCCAATCCCCTAAGCTGTTCCAGGGGCATCCCAGGGGTGGGGGTCCAGGGGACGCCCGCATTACCCCCTGTTCACACCATCGAGACCTTTTTAATCATACATCCCCCCCCCCCAGAAGAGGATATGCCCAATATGTAAAAGGGGAGTAGAAAACGAGCAGCACTTGTAAAGTGCCCCTCATATGGTTCTTTCAGAAATCTGTAGAGTGGTTTTCATAAACCTGTGGAAATAATTATAACTGCAAAATACATTTTCTGACTGCACGAGTACAAGAAACAATCTTATGAAAGGGACCCAGTGATAATGACATCAACTTTCTTCATCTTAATTTTATTTGGGACCATGATACCATGGTACAATCTTGTATAAGGCACCAAAAAAAAATATGTAATGTATGTACTGCATCAGTCCATTTTTAACATATGCCATATTTGGCACTAAAGTTTCATGTTTTACATATTTAATTTTTTCTCCAGATTTCAAGTACTTGGCTCGCCATTTGTGAACTTATGTGCTGTACGAGCCTGTTGTAACCCCTCCTTCACAACTGATAGTGATGATTTGAAGGTGGTACATGTTGTGCTTGATAATGAAACTGCTTGGCCAATATTTGTACACTGCACCTGCACAGTTGGTTTGAGAGGAGACTGCAGCCATGTAGGTGCTTTACTTTTTGTGCTTTGTGATGTGGTTGCAGAAGGCCTCCACGAGCTCCCCCCTGACCCTACGTGTACTGAAGTCAAATGTCAGTGGATCAATCCTAAAGCTACCAAGTGTGAGCCTACTTTAGTTGAAGACATCCATATCTATAAATCCCAGTTTGGCATAGAGCCTCCAAATAAAAAGGTAAAGCCTTCAGCCAGTCTTGCTGAAAGTATGTTTACAAAACAAAGTGATGATGATCTGCAAAGGAAATTCAAATTAAAGCATGATATATATTTAAGTAATACAAAAAGTGAACTACCTCCAGTTTTTCATTTGATAACAACTTCTCCAAAGAAACACTCTCAGGACTACCCTGTATCATCTCCTCACTGTACCTATAAAGAAGTCCAAGACCTTGACATTCCTCATTCAACAGAAGAGGAAGTGAGCACTTCACCCTTCTCAGTCCAGTCAGATGAAGAACTCATTAGTCCACCCAAACAACAACCAGTCAGCCTAAATGAGATCAGAGAACGGGCAAAAAGGATTAAAAGGAATTTGTTCCTTTCTGATGCTCAAAGAGATGCTGTGGAAAAAAACACAAGATGCCAAAGTAAATGTAGTGCATGGTTTAAATGCAGAAAACCACGCATAACAGCATCTCAATGTAAACGGGCTTTGCTGAGGCCAACAACTAGCCCGACTAAAGCAATAAAAGATATTCTGGGTTATAAAGATTGCTTTGCAAACCAAAATATGAAAGATGGTCTTGCATCAGAAGAGAAAATCATAAAGAAGTACTCTGAGAAAAACAAGTGTGAAGTCAAAAGTTGTGGCTTTTTCGTATCAAGAGACCACCCATTTTGGGTGCATCTCCAGATGGCATAATTGGCGAGGATGGTTTGATTGAAGTAAAAAAATCCACCCAGGATTACATGAAACCCTTGAAGACACCTTGCTGAGACAAGGAGTGCTGAAGCGTGATGCCACTGGAGATCTCATTGTGAATGAACACCACCAATACTACTGCCAGATACAACAGCAACTGTTATGTACTGAGCGCAACTGGGGAGATTTTGTTGCATCGGATGGGAATGTAATCATAGTAAAGAGAGTAGCAGTAGATGAGGGCTTCTGGCAAGAGAACCTCCCTAAGCTACAGAGCTTTTACGATAAATTTATCTTGCCAGAACTTGCTTACCCAAGGGTACAACATGGTCTTGAAAGGATTGGAAAATGTGGGTTTGAGACATGAATTTTGTCATATTCATTTCCATTTTTCCAATCCTGTCTAGGGAGTATGTCATGGCTTCTTGGGCACTGTAATGTGATTTGAAACTTTCAGAACTCTTTAACTTTCTTGGCTCTTATTTTGGATAATTTCAGATTGTCATACAACACTAGTCAAAACACTGGAAAATTATAATTTCTATCTGCATTGTTGGTGCAAAATCAGGATGATTCCTGGCAAAAAAGACCAGGGTGACTGGGAGGGGCGACCTCGTGTCTGGAAGACCAAATGAGGAGACTGGCAAGCTTCCCTGCATTACATGGATGAATATAACAATTTAGTATACAGTAAAAACCCACATATAAGAACCTGGATTTTAAGAACCTGTTAGGCTAGAATTATCCATGTGAACCCCTTGTTTCCTTGTATTTTCAAACCAAATCAGTGAATGTTATTTTCCTGATTGGTTCCTGAAATAGTAGATATACCCAACACTATTTTACTGTTTTGAGAACTCTTAGAATGGTGGTTAGTTTCACAATCGATACTGCATTTGGGATCTTTTAATCCACAATATTTTATGCTACTGACTTCGTATATACTAAAACAACTATCTCCCTCGGGGTCGGTGCCTAGTGGTAGATATATACCTTGATGCTTTGCATCTCGGTATACAGTATCCACCACTATTCACCTAGTGATAGTTAACTATTCATCACAGTTAACTACTCATCACACTACAGAAGTATGGCAAAGTTCTGAAAGTCTCTCATAGAAGCAATTATTAAAAGATTTTTAAACATTGCTTGGCTTTTACCTTGATCCCAGGGTGAAGTTTCCGTGTTTTCGAACCAAGTTTAAAGTCGTATTGGGGTTCTTCCAATGGTAGTTTCGTTTGCCTTTAGTGATTCTAGTCTTGCTCTGATTCTTGCTGAAACTTTGCCCTGGGGACATTCACTAGGATTCTCAGTTCTATCAATCAAAAATGTCAGTCTCAAGGCGGAGCTTTGGGGCCTCCTATCATTAGATGATGAATTTAGCACCTTCTCATTGGCAGCAGGATATAGTACTGGAATGAGATCTTAATCATCTCCCCATGAATAATAGGATTTTGTTGCTGCCAATGATAGAACTGAGAATCCAAGTGAGTGTCCCCAGGGTGAAGTTTCAGCAACAAACAGGGCAAGACTAGAATCACCGAGGCAAAACGAACACTAAAATAACCAAAGTATGACTGAATTTGGCTCGAAAACATGGAAACTTCACCCTGGGACCAGGGTAATTGGCTTAATTTAAGCACTGTCCATACTAAAATCCACCACATGTGGTTTGAAGGTTTCAGTATTGCTAATAACCGTACAACAATTTTCTGATATCTAGCCTAATATTTCAGATTTTGTTGTTTTTGATAACACCACAGCATAAAGCTTAACTCAGTTATCTTACTTTATTGCCTCCAGCTTGGATCACAACTAAATTAAAACTCTGTAGGATTTGAATAGTAATTCTTGTGGCATCAGCAGTAAACAAAGCATAACTTGGATAGAAAATTATTTTGAGAGTTTATATTTTATGTAGTAGAAACAAAAGTGAAGCCATTGTAGACCTTATGCACCAGTCAATTGAGAGCCCCGCACCCCCCCCCATTCGCGCATTAGCGGGGTACTAGCGGGGCTTTCGTACATAATTCACACTACATTACTGCCCCGTTGGTCGGGAGATGCGCTTTCTTTCACGGCTTCCACACAGTACATTGAGCGGGGAGTCACTCTCTTCCCCGGGACACAACACAAACCAGCCCGCTTTCCGCTTTCCTCCATATGAACACCCCTTTACTTCACAAAAGACACGACAAATACAGATTTTTGTTACTTGAATTACACGTAATTTATTAAATTTTAATCTACACTAGCGAAAGTACATGCAAGTAGAAAACTATGGTTTTATTACGCTTTGCGATCGACTGCGGCTGCATTGAAAACTGGGCACCATTGACATGACTCTTTTCATTGAGTAAAAATCCTTTGTGTTATCTTCTAAATTCATTGGGCAAGGAGCGCATTCACTCTTAATTATTACCCTGGGGACGGTGCATTCACCTCTCAGATTGTCCCCGCAAACCGAGGCGCTCACTGCCTTTCATTTGCCAAAAAGTGAATGCCCCGCTAATGCGCGAATGGGGGGGTGCGGGGCTGTCAATTGACTGGTGCATTACCAGCTACAATCATCAGTTTATCACTAAAAGTTCGACTGTATAACTTTAAAACTGCTATTTGTACCATGAATAAAGAAATTCTACGATGCTACTAAATTATTAATATTAATCTATAGCATCTACTAATAGTATCGTTTTTAGAGACAATTATTACACACCCGTCCAGCTTCCAGCTAAAAAAAAATCAAATGGCTGCAAACTCGAGTTCTCATTGCATTTGAAGCACGCAAATCAACAGTATTTTCCAACTTCCAATCCAGTTAGGCGAGTTTATGGCCACCAGAACACTTTCTCTCCTCATTCGAGGGATTGCAAGCTTTAAATATCGTCTTGTAATGATTGTGAAAGTTGTTTGTGCTTTCGCATTGACGCGAAGCAATGAAAATATTGTCTTTCCCGCACTTAAAATCGAGTCTTCAACTCACCATCTTCGTGCTTTAATCTGTGGAATGTCACTTGAACGCCTTGAGATCAAGTTCTGATACATTGTTGCAGCTTTATCAGTGGATATACAACGATTTCAGGCTCCAAATGCGTGGAAATCGTTTCCAGTTTTCAACACGGTGGTTGTAGTTTCGATCCAATATGGCGGCGACGGGTCGCGACCACAGAGCGCAAGCACAGCCGTTCTTCGTTGATATCCACGTTTCAACTGAAATCACCTCGAAACCGCGCTCAGCAGTTAGACATCATGGATTCCCACAAAACCTATAGATTTCCACAGAAATTCGCCACAATCCCGAGCCATGAGCCGATTTTATCGCGCAAGCCTTCACATAAACTCTGTTAGAAAAATCGGCCAACCCCCCCAAAATGTGCCAGGCGCAAAGCATCACGGGATATTGTGAAAATGGGGAATCAAACGAATGAACAGCTCTGTGTGATTTCAATACAGAGAAAAGAGGCCTTTGCTAGAAGGGTATAGGAAGGTGATTTCACGCAAGATTTGAGAGGTTGTTAAACACAAGGACTAGCAAGGCTTCAAACCCAAATTCTCCAACATAAAATACAAACGAAACTTAGGCCCCGTCCACACTACGCCGGCTAAATTTGAAAACGGCTAATTTTTTATACGGTTGTGCTTTCCGTCCACACTACGCCGGCTAAATTTCCCACCGAAAACGGAGCTTTTCGAAAACGCTACCGAAAGTGGCTAAATTTGAAAACGCCGGCTACGCGTTTTAGTGTGGACGGCGAAAACGAATCTTTTCGAAAACGATGACGTCGTACCACACGTCTGTGAGGAAATTATGACCGCGGGCTCTCGTTTTTCTTTTTCGCACATGCGCTTAGCTGACGTTCTTGTGCGTTTTAACATTTAGCCGGCGTAGTGTGGACAGAAAATATTTGTTCCGTTTTCGAGGCAAATTAGCCGTTTTCAAATTTAGCCGGTGTAGTGTGGACGGTGCCTTAGAACAAATGAATGCGCAACTCCTTTGTTATTGTTTTCGTTTGATATTAGAAGACGAATTACGTGTAGAAATCTCTAAGTCAACATTAAAAACAAAGTTTCAGATTTGATATACCAAATTCAATGGAGAACATTGCTCTTTATTCTCTAAATCAGCCGATGGAAACGGATGCTTTTTCCGACTTGGTATGTTGCTATGTTGTCAAAATGGCGGCTGACACAGGCTCCTTAAAAGGTTTGATTGACGGAAGCCAAAGCGCAGTTTGACGTTCGGAAATGTCAAGTGTGAGTTCGCAGAATTATGAAAATCGCAGTAATTTAAGCCATCGGGAAAACAATCGTGGTCGTGATAACAACCACAAGTGCTCAATTGCTTACCAGGTTTCGATTGGATTAACTAGGTCAATGATCCCCTTGGCGACCCCGTTCTCGCCTATAATCCTGACGTGGAACTGCTGATGCAGTACATCTACGCTCTGATTCAGCAATGTCATTTCCTCGTGCTGTGGCCATCTCTCGCCCTCAGGGGTCTGGTGACGGCCAAATACCTGAGAAATGACAAAGAGAAATTATATAGAATCCTCGACGGGTTACCTGTGTCCCTACCTGTGTCGCACGCGCGCGCCAAAAAGGGCGGGAATTTAGATGAGACATCAGCCAATAGACCAATTTCGATATAGAACGGTTTTCATATGACTGTAGTAATTGTGATTTTTGTAATAAATCGGTTATGGGCTATTTGCCCATAGCCATTTACCAACCGCGCCCATAACCGATTTATTACAAAAATCACAATAAACTTCTTACAAGCATAAAACAACGATTGTAACAATTATTTGAATTTCTATTGGCCCAGTAAAGGTGAGGGCAAACAAGACAAATAGTAGCGAATATATGATATGACTGAATGTCAGGCACGTCACGTTAGTTAGCTGAAGGTGTCACAAATGTCATTGTAACTGCTAAATATTCGCCTATATTATACTTTCTTGTTGTGGGTGTAGTAGGGAACAAATAATGACATAGTATAAGAGAGTGAAATGCAGACTGAATGTCAGGCACGTCACGTTAGTTAGCTGTAGGTGTCACAAATGTCATTGTAACTACTAAATATTCGCCTATATTATACTTTCTTGTTGTGGGTGTAGCAGGGAACAAATAATGGCATAGTATAAGAGAGTGAAATGCAGACTGGATGCCAGGCACGTTGTACTGCAAGTTGGAATTAGCTCAAGTAACGAGATGTCACAAAATTGTCGACTTTATTAGTCTTCATCAAAGCAACTGATGAGGCAAACAGAAACCGGATCTTTCGAATGATGCACTTAACCAATACTTGAATGAAGTAAAAAAAAAAAGTACTCAAAAACGAATGATACTAACAGCCACTGATGATTGTAAACTGCTTTGTATAAATCAGACGTCAGACATATTTGCGGTATACAAGTGCAAGAAGTGCACATATTTAGCGTGTACGCTAAATATACAGTTACATAATGGATAGACCGACACCGCGGCAAAACGCAGTTGACATGCGTCAAGATTCACTGGCCTGTGAAATGGAGACAATTGAAAAAATCTGCATAACAACAGCGAACGATCAATTTTGACTTTAAACCAGAATTTCGCCTCTGGTGCAAGCCTGAGAGTGTGTGGTGCAAAAGTTCAGAGAAAGATATGATCATATTCTAGCTGCTCTGCGATTTTTGGCCTTAAGTTATGTGTCTGGAGCTTAATATTTCGAAGTTTTCGAAGACAGCACGAGATGTTTTTGTTCTGTAGATTATTTCTTTTGTTTTCATTTCACAGGAAGTGAATATTTAGCGCATGGCAAATGCGTTTTGCCGCGGTGTTGGATAAACCAAATCGGCTAAAGGTGTTTACATCTTGTTGTTATCCAATAAAGATCATGTGATGATTCCTTTGGGTGGGTACAATTGTTCTCGCTCAACCGATTGCACGAGTGTATGTGCAGAACTAACAAAAGTATCCACCCAAAGGAATCGTCACATGATCTGAATTGGGTGGCAACAAGATGTAAACACCGTTAGCCGCCAAAACATGTTTTCCCTGTCGTGTTACCTTAAGAGCGACATCAGTCCACTTGTCCACTTGCTTGTTCATCTGATACAACTCGTCCTCCCTCGCAAGCAGCACTTCTCCCGTAAAACGTTCTGCCTCGTGGTTAAAAACCTCCTCCCACGACTTCATGTCTTCGTGTAGTTCGCTAATGAACTGGCGTGACGGGATGGTCACGCTACCGTCGTCGTAACTGAAGTGAATGATGTTATGCCAGTCACGCAAGCTAGTCACGCAGCATCGTAACGGGATGGCGACTAGCCTGCTAGCAGGCGGTACTGGGTGCTTTTATCGCGGAAAACCCGGTCCGTTCGATGATCAGGCGCCATCTTGGAATTTTGCGGCGCGCGGTCTCGGGGGCGAGCGCAAAAATCGGGCGAAGGGGAGGGGGAGGAGGGCCCAATCATCGAACGGACCGGGTTTTCCGCGATAAAAACACTCAGTACCGCCTGCAAGCAGGCTAAAAACGGTGAAATTAAAGTTCCCAGGCAGCTCATCAAATAAGGTGGTTATACGATGGTATCTTTTATTGCAGCGTGACATGTTGCCAAGCGTGACATGTTTCATGTGACAAAACAGGTAAGCTGTCGTCATGAACAATAATATCGTGATAATTGTCGTGAGCGTGACATGTTTATTGTGCGTGACGCGTGACAAAACAGTCACGCTTTGTTTGCGAAGAATAAGGGACGGACCTGCAGAGTCATAAATGGGTAAAAAAATTCCTGCAGAGCTGGAACACCCCAAAAAATTCGAGTGAGTCAGAAAACTCCCCCTCCCCCACACACACACACACCATCACCCGGCCATCACTTTTCTAATGGTCCGTACCTAATGTCATATGATAATTGTCGTGAGCGTGACATGTCTGTTATGCGTGACAAAACATTAATGTTTTTCTTACTTGACAATTTTTTCAAATTCTTTCTGCCATTTCTCGAGCTGTGACACCAATGTTTTGAGCTAAAAAATAAGAGAACACTTGTGAGGCTAAGGTTACTTAAAATGAACACGTTTTGATCGATGAACTCAAAACAAACACTTTGGTAAGTAAACAATGAGAAACTGTCAATAAACGATATATGTACTACAGCTACTGCTAAAATGGACACATGTAGCGCGTAATACTTGTGTCCTGCATGTTTTCCCGAGTGGCAAAACTGATTCTTGTTTGGCGAAGAAACAGCGTTTCTCGCGTGGCTAATTTAGGCGTACGGCAAACGCCGCGCGAGAGTAGCGCCGCTCCAATAAAACAATAGAAATTTCTTGATTATAAAGTATAATGAAGCGGCATCCTTTGAAAAAGGAAAGGTTCGACAGAAGAAGAGCGGCTGAAGTTCGGCGTTTGCCGTAGGCATTAAATAGACCACGTTCGATATATTAAAATTCCAACTTGAATACGAGAGTCAGGGGAATGAAACAAAACAAATAAATTATTCATTTTTCGACACCGATGCGGTTTCTTTTGATTTTTTTCCCCTGAGCCTCGGACTCAAGTATTAATATATCGAAATTGGTCTAACGTGTTCGGCTACAATGTTGCGCGCTTCAAGTGTCCTAGTTTAGCCAGGGCTTATGCCTTCTAATTATCCTGTGTTAAAAAAAAACAAATTTTACCGGGTAATTACACGATTATCAGTTGCTGCAGTATTTACAGAATTGCCACAGAATGAGCTGGAAATTGCTGTTTTGTTACACTGCGTAGGTGAAAATGTACTAAACGATACTATTAAACTAAGCCTACTTATCGAGGGATAATATTTATTTAATGATTAATTACTTATTTAATTAATGAATACATTATAATATTTTTTTATTGATCGATTAATCTTTTAGTTATTTATTCATTTATAATTTCAATTTAAAAAAAGATAGGGAGACATATTTGTTATTTAACCGCTGCGAAATTAATGACACGGGAAGGGAAAATCAAGGGAAAAACTGTGACCGAAGGCCTAACGTTAAACCAGTAAATAGCGGGGTCTTTCCAACTCTAAAATTCGATTTTTTTATGAAAACAAGCGCGCGCAAACCGGTTACCTTGACCTACTGTAGGTCAGAGATAGGAAAATATTACCAGCATGCGCACGCTCTAAGAACCAATCAGAACACAGAATTCGTTACCGTGCCCTCATGGAAAAATAAGGCATAATACTCATTAAGAGATTACGCTTTTAACATGAGCCAATCGGCCTCGCCTCCGTTGGTAATTAGCAGGCAAATCTTTACTCATTAAGAGATTACGCTTTTAACATGCTGGAACCTAGCAGAGCCAATCGGCCTCGCGCACGGGCAAACTGGCAAATCTTACTCAAATCTTTACGGCCTCGCCTCCGTTGATAATTAGCAGGCAAACTGAACTGGCAAATCTATGCCCCCTGCCTTTCGGTGTGTTAGATGTTTCTGTGCGGAAAAATAAATTGACTTTCAAATCTCATACCATAACCAACTACGGAGGTATTTGCCGAGCGATTCTATATTTCAAGGCATTATGTTTAGGTGCTGTTATTCTCGAAAACAAAAAAAATTTCAAGTGCAAAAACAGAGAAAGAAAGGGAAAGAGAAAACTCAAAGCACAAGAAAACATGTCCAGCAAAATCAGAGAAAGAAGGAGAAACAAAAAACTCGAAGGACTTGAAAAAAATTCGCGCGGCAGAGATGCCACAATGGTTTGGATTGAATGTCTCTTGTCCCTCCAGAATGGCCGATCGAGGATTGGGAATGTATCGTATTCATCAAAATGGGAGCCATCTCCAGATCTACAAGTTTCACAATGAAACGAAGACATCGAACGGACTGAACATAATACGAATTCACAGTCAGACTCAGCCAGGAAAAACAAAAAAACTACAGGTTTTCCAACATCTGGTATAGAACATTAAGCTGGACCAGTTTTAACTGGTTTAAAAACTGGGTCAGCGTGAGCACTAGCACCCAGTTCCTGTCCGCGGAGGAAAGCCTGCAGTTCAGGAACCAAATGAACCTGTAGTTTCTTTGGCGGCAGCTGCTGACTAAAAACTCTCATCCGCGCGATCAAACGGTCAACAACTCAAAGTGTTCAAAGTGCATGAGAGCGGATGAGAGTTAATGATAGTCGATGAGAGTTCGCGATCAAACGGGAAAACTCTCATCACCTCTCATTAGCTCTCATTCATTACTGTTTGATCCCTGCTTTATGCTAACGCTTATGTCGGACGTGAAAACCGCACTAAAGAAAATTTTGATATTTGATATTTGTGCTCATGATTATGTTGCTCGTGTTGGGCGGACAAAATAGCTAGTCAAATTTTGCCCCTAAACTTTGTTCTCATCTTGCAATGTAAGGTCTTTCACATTTAGAGAGTCATTTATTTTGACAATAACAACAATAACGACATCGATAGAGCGTGAAACCTCAAGTGATTACACCATTTTTATATGCGGGAATCCGGCAAAAAATCAAGTAATTTTGACACAAGTGGAAACAATTTTTAGAAAGAGTATTACTATATATTTTCCTTGACAATGAAAATAGCCAGCTTATACGCGGTTTGTGGATGTTTTAAAGGTTCAGTTTGAGAACGCGCGCGTCAAAAGATGACAAAATGAGGCTTTTTCGCCGTAAAAACATCCACAAACCGGCTAACAATGAAAATAATAATGGCAAAATAATAATAATAAAAACATCCTATGATGACAATGTCTGACCTTTTTCTTCATTTCCTCTTCAGCTGATTCAACTTCTTTGTTAAACTTGTCCGCCAGGTCACGCCACAACTGCACATGCGCAGTCAGACTTTCCAGCTGTAAAGAGAAACTGTCTATGTTGTCTATGTGGCATTCTCGTACCCAGAGCTCCCCAGCTCGTCTGCTGGCAGGGGTGACATCCATTTAAGGGCCGTCGCTAATTGGTTGATTTTTGAGCGTTGGAGCACGCGCTGAAAGGTCTTTCTCTCAGCGGCTCTGTATCAAATCTCGCGCATGCGTCAGTGGTTGTCACCAGAGCCTCCCCCGTGAGGAGACGAGCCGGGGAGCTCTGGGTTCGAGAATGGAAACTGAGATGTCTGACACCGCGGCAAAACGCAGTTCACATGCGCTAAAGGTTCACTGGCCTGTGAAATAAAGACAATTGAAAAAATCTACATAACAGCAGCGAACGATAAATTTTGACTTTAAACCAGAATTTTCGCCTTGGGTGCAAGCCTTAAATTGCGAGGTGCAAAAGTTCAGAGAAAGATATGGTCATATTCTAGTTGCTCTGCAATTTTTGACCTTACGTTTTGTGTCTGGAGCTTACGTTTTCCAAATTTCCAAGAGAGCACGAGATATCTTTGTTATGTATGATTATTCTTTTGTTTTCATTTCACAGGAAGCGAATCTTTAGCGCATGGCAAATGCGTTTTGCCGCGGTGTCGAGATGTCTAGGATGTTCCTAGGGGCCTTTCATGCGCATTCTCTTGATCAGGGGCATATAGGGTGCTTTCCATTTGGGCATTCCGACCGAAAATTTTGGTTGGAATGGTTAAGTCCATTTCCGGTCATTCCGATTGGAACGCGTGGATCACTTTACGTCGCGAAGCATTCGCAATAAAGCGCTTTCCCTGTACAAATAAGGCAACAGTTCGACACAGAAAATGGAATTGACAAATGGTCAGCGCCATTCCACTCAGGATGTCATGTCATTCCAATGGGTCTATATCACGCGGCAGCCATCGTGGATAACTATTTTGTTCTTGCCACGCATAGCCTCATCATGATAACGAAATTTATTGAAACATCATGCAGTGATTCAACCAACCGAAAGTTTCTGACAAATGGAAAGCAGGCATGGTGTCTGAACTTACAATAGTTACACTCTGGATGGTTTAAACATGTGCTCTAAAACTAAGACTTGTACATACATAAAAGAAACAGAAAGATGAGTGTCAAAAACTAAACGCAATTTTAACACACGAAAAAGAAACGAAACCGACTATACGTGAACAAAAAATCAGGGGGGAAAATCAGTGGCGGAAAGGAAGCGGTGCACCAAATCATTTCCGATATAAGAGTCCCTTCCCATCTTCTTGCGTTCTCCTGTGTCAAGTCTAAATACGAACCTGTATGCTGTCTTTCTCGCTTAGGAAAATAGCGAAATGTTTCACCAGTTTTGCCCAGGATTTTTCACACAGGTGCAGTTTCTTGGCGGTATTTAGCGAGTGTTTGTCCGTCACTTTCATAGCAAGAGTGTAGGCCGCGCTGCCCCACAGGTCACGCTCCTCCGTCAGGGATCCTGTGGATTCGAAATAAGACAACTCGAGTTTTATAATCAATATTTCAAATGATTCCATGTTAGAATGACGATTAAATAAGGTTGAGTCAGCGGATCTTGAAACACCGATGGTAGATCCTTCATATATGGTACACTATAGTGTCCTCCGTATAAACATCTCCCATGTCTTATAGAACGGGGATATACAGAAGGACACTATAGTGTACCAAATATGAACGATATAGGACTCCGATTTTCTAAGCTTTTGAACTTTTGACGGGCGCAGGTCATTTGGTCGAGGTTAGGCATTACCCGTAGCGTGACATCGAACTGCCATCGTGACTACCTAACCCACCTATTTGCGATTCCAGCCGGTTTCTTTGAAGCTCGTACAAACTGTGGTACTCGGTTAACAGACTGAAACAATAGAAAATAAAATAAAATGCATGTGTTTATATAGCGCTTAATTCCATAGGCTCTGAGCGCTTTACACATTGCGAGATGTCTGATCTCTAAGATGCGGGCTGAAGTTATTTACACGTAAGGTTCGAAACAGCAGAGGAAAGTCCCAATTGCCCCGACTTGTAATCGCACCCGGGACACAAAGGTGAGAGGCAAGCCCCATATGCGCTGCGCCATCCGTGCTTCCCATGGAAAACACTTGGTGCTCAGCATTCATCTTGGACCGAAAATCATTCTAAAATTACGTTACTTAGTGAATGGTGTATTTCTCAATGAGTTTAGCTAATCTAGCACACATGAAGCCAGTTCTAGAATTATTAATTTATTTCTGGCTATACTCACAGAGTAGGTTAGTCAAGGATAGAATTCAAAGGCCCACCACTAACCACAATCCTTTGCGCGCCGGGTACATAAATAACAGAAAATGTTCCTTGACCGGGGTTCCCTGTATTGATACTAGACAAAAATGTTTTAATCGTGCCATGTATTTGAGTTTTATTTCTTTTCAGTGACTTCTAGATATTGAGTGACTGAGTGATATAAATCAAATAAACAAATACAACTTTTAACCTATCTAACCATCAGCATTATTTTTAGAAAAAACAAATCTAACATTTCTGACCTTGCATTCTTTTCTGATTCATGTAAAGCTTCTTCAAGCTATAAGAAAAGAAAACAAGCTTGTTAAAAGGAATCAGTACCATTCTTCATATTCCCTCACACTCATACGGGCTACCATACTTATGTCAGAAACTCATAGCACATAATACAGTGTAATTCCGGTTTTGCCATCAGCATTTGAGATAATTAAAAGGCAGATAATTTACTTATATAATTTACTTATATGCAATAATATTTCTATAGTTACAAAATTTGCGCGTAAATGCAATCGTCATTAATGCATCACTTTGTGCTTCAGGATTCCTGTGGTACCAACCTCTTGTTGTGCCTCGATTGCTTGCTGGGTAACCTCGCGATCATGCGCCTTGACTGATGCTAACTCGCTACAAGATAGAATGACAAGGAATGTTTAGCTCGCCCTACAACAGAGAATTGGCTAACCGGGGATCTTTTGCACACTTACCTCGTTAGTGCACTAATGGAGGCTTTGAATCGCACAAGCTCTTCCGTTAACCTCCTAAAAACAACAATACACATATGCTATTGACTGTGCTCGAATGGAAGTGCATTACATGAAAGGAAAACAGGACAAAAGAGTGAAAGCAAAGTAAAGCTATAACCAAGTGACGTACCTATCTAATGCACGCTGTGCAATAACTTCTTGGTGTAAACTGTTGTAGAAAAAATAATGATTAAATCCATAGAACATGAATTGATGTTTTTCTTCCAAACCGAGGGTTGAGAATTGCGTTATTTTCCAGGAGGAAAGGGAAACTGGACGTTGGGGAATTTCAGAGGGAGGTTGGAATTGTGCTCCTTTCCCAAGGTGTTCAGGGCGAAAGAAGAACAGGGCTTGAAATTGACAAAAATACGCCTAAAAAATTTCCTTTTACCTAAATTTTTAGACTTAGGAGTAAAATAACGACTGTGTTTTCAGTTTTTACCGTGTTCTCCTAGTGGATTTACGCCTAGATTTTTGATGAATTACACCTATAATATGTTGGTACAAGGCGTAAACTTTTCAAGTTATTTATTTAAGTTTTCAGGATTACATTTTAGTGCACCTAGCGAAGTGCAAATAGCGAAGCTAATCTAGGGCAGGTGGTGTGAGGTCATACAAAAAACGATATATTGCAATATCAAAAAATAGGACAACTGGATTATTGAAATTTGGGATTTGTGTCGATTAGATTGGAGTCTTTTTTTGGGTGTCTTTTTTTGATTGGTGTCTTTTTTTGTGTAGAGCCACTGACATGGGAGGCTGTTTGACTTGTGGAATTTCAAATAAGGTTTCGTCAAATTCTGTTACATACTGCCCACCTCTTTACTTGTCTGGGAATTCGATCTAGCAGATCACTGTAACGTTTTCTGAGATCAGCTAACAACTCTCCTCTTTCAGCACACTCGATAGTCACCTGCACAACAATAATGATAAAACAAAGTTTAAGACAAGTTATTTTAGAGATTTGAGCAATGCTTTGCCAAATATTGTTATTAAAAAGTTCGATAACTATTGTCTTCACTTTTATTTGATTTTGAAGGTCCCATGAAAGGAAAGCAGTGGTAGTCCCGCCAAAAATTCTCATGTAGACCCGAGAAACTAAATTTCTAGCATAATGGACGCTTTTCCAGCTATGAAAGCGCGCGCTCTTCTTTATTCAGAAATGCCCAGGCCGTGTCTCACTGACAACTACTGCTGGCGTGACAGAAAGCCCTTTTAGCACTGCTTAAGCACTGGCCAATCGAAAAGCACAAAGCACAAACGACGAAAAGACTTGGGAGTTTTATTGATGGAAGCCAGGAGGCGGTAATCGATAGCGAGAGTTCGCAGAATTATGAAAATCGCAGTATCAAGATGTTTGACTGTTTCTTCTTCATGTTGCTCGAAGTTCTAAAACAATCTGTCTTTATTCTGTTTTCAGCCTTTAATGATGTTATAGATGAACAGATTACTTTTCTCATAGCCAACAAAATGATGTTGTTCGGGTCTGACTATTCTATCCCTAAAATGTGCCTGCTGCATGTTGGTAAATATCAAGGGCCATTTTGGTGAACAAGGTGTCGCGATTCACACGCCCTGTTTGTTGAGGACGCCAGTTTCAGCCACACACCCTGGAACTCATGCTTAACATGCTGGAATTCAATACTTTTAATGCAATCTGGAATTCTCAAGTCTCTTTATTACATTGATACCACTACTCCCAGAATCCTTTTCGTAGTTCCTTTTGTTTGCCTCATTAACACCATTATCTTGCAGCTCCCAAAGGAGCTCAAACTTTTGAATAACAAAACGAATTCGAAGAGGATTCTGGTAGTAGTGGTATCAAGATATTATAAGGGGAATTGTGTATTTCAATGCTGCTATGGGCAACCAAACAGAAACTACATGTCGTGCCCATATGTACGGTATTACATGCAATCTCATGCACAGCCCACCCTTGCATTAGTTGCATTCTTAGGAGTGAGAAAGCCTTTTGTGACCAAAAAAAGGAGGGACTGTCTAGGAGACTGCCCTAATAATAATATAATAATATAATAATATAATAATATAATAATATAATAATATAATAATATAATAATATAATAATATAATAATATAATAATATAATAATATAATAATATAATAATATAATAATATAATAATATAATAATATAATAATATAATATAATATATAATAATAATAATTGGTTTATTAGCACCTCTTGTAAGCCATATACTTAAATTACAGGTGTGGTCAGTAATAGAGGGAACATGAATACAATATGGAATATATATATACACAGCTAGAATCCTGGAGGCTATCTACTAGAGAGGTTTGGACTACTTTTCCTTGTTTTTGTTTTTTTGAGTTGTCCAAAAATTACAAATCTCTGTGTAAAGCCTGGTGCACACTTGCGACATAACGACATAAGAAACATGTCACACGAACAAAGTTTAGTGGTTTCAAGAAGTTGAAGTCGTCAAAAAATAACATAAGGTTGCTTTGGTGAAGTAATCTAATGAAGATCCATGGAAAATATTGATTGTTTCAATTATTTTCCCGTACTTTTTTCGTTGCAACATAACGTCCTTATGTCGTTATGTCGCTAGTGTGCACCAGGCTTAAGCACCCATAGCAAAATATGTTTTCTTGTTTCCCACCTGTCGAATAATTTCATTGAAGCACACATTGTAGATGTTCTGTTCTTTCTTGACCAAGTCAAGGAGGTTATGGATCTGGAAGAGAAAAAAAAGATGGTCCACAACAAGTTGGGGATGCCATCCTCTATTTTTATGGGCTGCAGAGCCAGGGAGAGTCTTTAGAAGATCTTATTATCCTTTCTGTAAAATCAGTACTGGCCCCCGTTTTTGCTTTACTGTACGTCTCTTATGAGCCCCCTCACTTCAAAATTTGTTATCCAGGTCCCTTTCCATTCATTCTCGATCGTACCTAATTTTGCAGAAGGGACGTCTGAATTCCCCACAGGATTTTATAATTATCCATTATGTAATCACAAGTAAAAACAGTTATTCAACAGTTGTGGCACCATTTCTCTGGCTTGGGAGTTTCACACATGTTTTTGTTGTCATGGAATTGCTTGACTGCATGTCTCACTGAGAAACCCACAATTACATTCTACTGACCAATTTTGGGTTGGATAATAATGTAATGGATGAGAAAATCTCGAGGTCAATTCAGATGTCTCATCTTGCAAAATAAAGCTACCAGTATTTCCATTAATAACACTCCCAATTTTTCATGATGTTAAGAACATACGTATGTAGAGTGTATGGGAAGCTATTTTCGGCGCGTAGTGACATACAACATAGTCTGAGGGTGCTGACTTAGAAGTGATTTGCAGAGCAAATAGCTTCAAAAACACCTGACTGTTGCTTGTAATCTTGTTCAAAACGTACCTGAGTAGGGCCTGTCAGCTCTTTCCCGTCATCATCAGCACCAGCTCTTGACAGCAAAGAGTTCATGGCATGCTGAAAAGACAATCTATATATTAATACCGTAAGGAAAATCGTGTCGACACTCGCTCCGCTCAGCCCTGAAACTGTGCCACCAAAAGAAGTTCGCAAACCTGAAGGGAAGTTGGAAATCTGGACCATGAGCGTGTTTTTGTTGGAAAAGATTCACCTCGGGCTAAGTTCTAATTCAAGCGATTTCTTAAGCGAGGGACAAAGCCGCCATCGCCGCCATGTTGAATTCTCCCACAGAAACTAAAAAAGAACTCGGTTCGCGAAGCCGAAAGCACCATTGACATTCAAACCTAATGGTTC
The DNA here is from genome assembly GCA_033964015.1 of Scolanthus callimorphus. Classification (NCBI taxonomy): domain Eukaryota; kingdom Metazoa; phylum Cnidaria; class Anthozoa; order Actiniaria; family Edwardsiidae; genus Scolanthus; species Scolanthus callimorphus. The sequence continues at coordinate 40,535,335 of CM066911.1, forward strand.
TCTTACAGATTACATACAGGAATGTGCAGGGATAATTCTAACTTGAAAGAATTGAGCTGTGAAAAATTTTCATTCAAGTTTCAACAAACGTACACACTACCTTGCTTCCCTCGGAGACTCGGAGCACGCGCTAAGTCATGCTAAGTCGAAATGACACATTTACAAAGCAAAGTCTGTGAAAGTCATGAATAATATTCTGTAAGTATAAAACCTGATGGCTCTATCGCAAAAGGAAGGACACAATCCCGAAGAGAAGGAGGACATCCCTCCAGTGGGCATGTTTTTGTTGGAAAGATTCACTTTGGGCTAAGTTCTAATTCAAGCTATTTTTTAAGTGAGGGATAAAGCCGAAAAAATGTAAATAATATAAACTAAAAAAAATCTTAAACCTTAGACCATTTTTACTTGACCTGTTTCTTCTCTCCCCTCACTGAGATATGATAAACATACAAACAATTCCGAAGTCAAATTGCGCTTTCGATTTTCACGGGTTCTTTGACCGACGTGATTTGTCGCACCAATCAGGGAGACCAGTGCAAAAAAATCCTTTTAGGCTCACTTTATTTATTTCGGCATGGTGGGACGGGGTACTTATGCTGATGGGAGGTTATTAGTAATGTTAATCCAGCAGTTTATGGAAGGGGGAAATCATGAACCCCTCCCCACATCCATATGGCCATTGTGTTTTTTTTTTCATTTTTTTTTTTTTTTAAACAGAGAACACTTTAAGTAAAATAAATTTCCCCCTTACACGATCCGTGAATTTTTCACGGGCATCAGCTAGTCTATATATTAATACCGTAAGAGAAATCGTGTCCGCACTCACTCCACTTAGCCCTGAAGCTGTGCCGCCAAAAGAAGTTCGCAAACCTGAAGAGAAGGTGGAAATCTGGACCGTGGGCGTGTTTTTGTTGGAAAAGATTCACCTTGGGCAAAGTTCTAATTCAAGCGACTTCTTAAGCGAGGGACAACGCCGCCATCGCCGCCATGTTGAAAATCTCCCACAGAAACTAAAAAAGAACTCAGTTCGCGCAGCCGAAAGCACCAAAGGCATTGAAACCTAAATGGTTGTCTTACAGATTACATACAGGAATGTGCAGGGATAATTCTAATTTGAAAGAGAGAAAATTTTTCATTCAAGTTTCAACAAATGTACACACTACCTTGCTTCCCTCGGAGAACGCGCTAAGTCATGCTAAGTCAAAATAACACATTAATTTACAAAAACAAAGTCCGTGAAAGTCATGAATAATATTCTCTAAGTATAAATCCTGACGGCTCTATCGCAAAACGAAGGACACAATGCCGAAGAGAAGGAGGAAATCCCTCAGTGGGCATGTTTTTGTTGGAAAAGATTCACTTTGGGCTAAGTTCTAATTCAAGCTATATTTTAAGCGAGGGATAAAGCCGAAAAACTATATATATATAAACTAAAAAAAATTCTTAGTCCTTAGACCATTTTTACTTGACCTGTTTCTTCTCTCCCCTCACTGAGATATAAATAAACATACAATTCCGAAGTCAAATTGCGCTTTTGATTTTCACGGGTTCTTTAATTGACCGATTTGAGAAACGGACACACGCATGATTTTGTCGCACAAATCAGGGAGACCAGTGCAAAAAAAAAATCCTTTTGGGCTCACTTCATTTATTTCGGCATGGTGAGACGGGGTACTCATGCTGATGGGAGGTTATTAGTAATGTAAATCCAGCAGTTTATGGAGGGGGGAAATCAGAACCCCTTCCTACATCCATATGGTCATTGTGATTTTTTCCCCGTTTTTTTTTTAAACAGAGAACACTTTAAGTAAAATAATTTCCCTGTTACACTCCGTGAATTTTTCACGGGCATCAGCTAGTGATAAATAATTAGCCTGCTTGACAAGCTGCCCTGTGTGTTTATGGAAACAGCTGTTTCAGGCTTCAGGATTCCTGTGCCACACAAACCCTGAAATGTGTGGTTCCAGAAAAAATATCCCCCCCCCCCCACGGAAGAGTGTTGAAAAGTGACCCCAAACCCTTTGAAATTTCCAAAGGAAATACAGTACCGGTAATTGTATGAAAAAAAATCAGGTAAATGTCCCCCTCCCACCCCTTGAGAATTTCCAATCCCTTCCTTGTGGGAGGGATGGATATTTTCTGGAACCACACAATGAGCCAAATAGGCCTGATATTAAACTTTTTTGAGGGGGGCCATTTGGCACCTAAATAAAAGTTCTATTCTCCAAATAGTGAAGCCTGATCACCATAATAGAAATCTGGTTGCCATCTTTTTCTCACGAATTAGTTCCCTTGACAGCTCATTTTGAAAAGGGCAAATTTGAAGAAGCCTACAGAGTTTGAAAGGTAAGTCGCCATTTGGCAACTAGGTTGAAATAATTTTTGCTGATGCTAAACACTAAATTTGACCATCACTATTGGTGACCATATGGCTGCAATGGGCCTTTGACAAACTTTTCCGACCAACCCACAGAAGAGCATCGCGCTATAGCCTGAGTATCAGGACCTCCCCCTCCTAAGGAAAAAATCCTGCCTGATACTCAGGCTTAAGCATCCCCCTGGTTCACTGGGGTGTGCAAATAAAGCAGAAGACTTTCCACAATAAATTAAGAGGCCAGTTATGCAAGGGCGGCAGTGACAAAGGGAAGAAAAACATCCAGATACCTTTAGTTTGAGAACTTCTTGTCTCCCAGAGGGTTTCCTAGAGAAATAAAAACAAAGAGATACAGATCAAACCCACTTTTCCTACAGAAGTTTCTCTGATACTTGCAACATTTTTTAGTGATGACAAAAATGTACATCTACAAAATATCTGCTTGTCCTTGTCTTTTCGATGCTCTGTTGCTTAAAGGCCGGTTTACACTTACCATTTTTGTTGCATTTTGTACATTGTCGCATCAATTGTGTAAACAATTGATGCATATCTGGTGCGACGACTGTGCTCTCTTTTCTTCAAATCACATCAAGTTGCAAAGAGTTTGAACAGTTTGAAATCTCCATGACATCATGTGACAAAAATCGCGGCAGATCGCAGAGTTGAAATTTTGAGTTGACACATACAGGCAAGAAAAATCACTGTGATGCGTGTGACAAAAGTTGCAGCAAAAATTGCAAAGTGTAAATGGACTTTAGTGTGGTAGCAATTATATTTATGATTTGATGGTCCTTTGCAAGTTCTTGACAAGACAGCTGTGCCATATTGTAATCAGAATGTAATGAACTTACATTGAAGGGAAGACAGTGAGGTGGTCTTCATGATCTCTCACATAGGTAGTGAACTTTCTAGAGAAAAAAAGAAACATGTCATGTGAGAAAAAAACACATAATGAGCATAAGTTTACAAACTAAATTCTAAAACTTGGGTGGAACATCATTCCTAAGCATTACACATACAGCCGATTGCGTTTTACCCTAAACAAGCATTTTACCCTAACAGTTCGCACGTTACGTTTGAAAGTTACGTTGTGAGACAAAAAGTCGGACGTTTCCAAGGGCAACCGCCATGTGTATTTTTCACTGACCAATCAGAGAGGACAGAACTCTTTCGTTCGCCATAGAAACGTCTCGTTTCATCCTAGAAACTCAACTTTCAAACGTTCAAACGTAACGTGAGAACGTTAGGGTAAAACGCTCAAACGCAATCGGCTGTAGTTATCAAACCTGATATTCAAACTGGCAATAAGTTCACAGCTATGCACTACACAAATATAGGCAGAATTTTGATGTCAAACATTTGCCTGCAGAGCTAACCATGATAGGAAACCTTCCAGTGTTCTGGCTAGTTGGTTTAGTATACTCTGGAAGTGTATCCCCTAATCGTGGTTACTTACTCGTCATGGAATTCCAGTCCCATTACCCCAGGGTTCTTGACAATATGGTACTCAGATGGTAACAGAGTGTCAGGGATTGGGCGGAACCATCCTGGGAAACAAAGAGAACAATTAGCTGAGGTAAATTACCATATAAGCTGTTACTAGGTGCCACAACACTTTGAAGCCTGACACCTTCATAATGTTTTTGAAAATTTAGGCGGTAAAAAATGTGTTCTCCTAATGTGTGGTTCCAAAAAATATCCATACCCAAGGGAAGGGTGTTGAAAAGTGCCCCCCCCCCCCCCAACCCCCTGCAATTTATGAAGAAAATTAACGTTTTTGTATGGAAAAGATCAGGTAAATTGACCCCCACCCCCCTGGAATTCGGTATGGATAATTTCTGGAAACACACAATGGATTTAGGCCAAGATTTTTAATGAACTGCACCTGTTGCCAGGTGTAAAATATAACTGATTATTTCATAATCCTGAGCCCTACTACCAGTACCTCCTTGGTTTCTTTCAATGCTAAGACCTGTTTTCCATCCTCAGTATCACCCCTTGCCATGCCTAGTGACTGGATTTGTTTTTCTATAGATGCTGGGAGCCTGTCTAGTGCTTTAGATTTAGTGCTCTCCTGAGAATCTGTCTTGTCTTGAGCATTTACCGCATCATAAAGGAATGATATATCCCTAGAAAGGATGAAAGATATGATAATCAACTTGATAAATAAAATACTGGATAAATATTAAAATTGTTACTGATTTAAACAGTAACAAAAGCCAGATGACTTGCATAGATAATATCAGCTACAAGAAAAACAAATTTTGGCTAATGGTTGTAACATGTCATGCATGTTCCAGCTCCACAAAGAAATACCCAAATCTTTAATGCCAGATTCATACTTTCAAAATAAGCAACAAATTTGACTAATGGGCTGGCTGTAACAAACCAACTACCGCTAGCAGAGGTTTCTGACTTTCTGTCAGTCTTTTATTGGCTAGCAAAGTTGTTTGTTTGCATGTATGGTATTTTGCATGGTTGTTTTGATTTGCACCCGAGAGAAACCTTGGGCACAAATCAAAACAACCACATGAAATACCAGACACATGAACAACTTTGCTAGCTAATAAAAGACTGGCAGAAAGAAACCTCTCCTAGCAGGCTACAAACCAACACACTTGATCAAACATACTTTCCAGCTCCACACAGACAAGGAGGCTGATCCACAAGATGTTTGAGCTTCTCTCGTCCTTTGGGGTAGTTCCACACATTTGCAGGTCGCCGTCTAGCAGGTGTAACACCACCCTACAAGAAATGACATTGATATTGTTAATACCATTTACATTCTGTGTACAAAGGAGGGCTTGAATTAATCAATATTAAGGAAATTCTTAGGATAAATAAGGCACACCCCAAAAGGATCTACGTACAGTATATCAATTTAAAAAATTCATGCAACACAATAAGAATCACAGGACCACAGCGTGTTGTAAACCTGATACAACCACTAGTGGTTGTAACTAATTTGCATAGTAACTTTCAAGAAACATATCTTGGATTTCTCTGCCAAATGTACAACTTTTTTTAGAAACAGAGTGTACTAGAAGTGATGAATGTCCCCTAAACATTTTTAAAGTAGTTTACAACATTCGCAGCCATGTTGTATCAGATCTACATCACTTGCCTACAGCTTATGTTGTAAATCTGATACAACACAGCCACTCATGTTGTAAACATTTACAAATCAGCCCATAGAAGCTGAGACAAAACCCAACAAGCTAGCCAAACAGCTGTTGTATTTGAAGCAATATACCAGGCCCTTATTCTGTGGTGGCTTTAAAGAACCTGTGTCAGCCGCCATTTTGACAGCATAGCAACATACCAAGTTGGAGAAAGCATCCATTTCCATCGGTTGATTTAGAGAATATAGAGTATTGTTCTCAATTAAATTTGGTAAATCAAATACAAAACTTTGTATTTAGATGTTGATTTAATATCGAACAGAGTGGTTGACACAGCTTAAATAAGCACTGAACTGTATTGTATCGCGGCAACTCCTGCAGCAATTTGCAATGTTTTTTAATTCGTCATGGTTGCACTGTGGGTTGCAAGAAAAATTGCCTTGTGTGACATGGCCTGGGCAAGGACAAAACGCTGACCCCGGGTCCATGGACCCACTGGTGGACTAGTCCATGGACTAGTAGTCCATGAACCCCCATCAAAAACATTTTTAGATTGATTTGTAGATGAAAAAAATATATTGAAGATTCATAATCTATATTATAATATTTTAATCTATATTATAATATTTTAAGCCGTTTGAAAAGGCTCCGAGGTGGATCGAAAGCCTGTCGAGAGCTAACACCACCGTGGATGTGATACATATCACTCACGACACAGGGTTGCAGGCTGGTGTTAGTTTTTCGAAATCTATGTGAGGAGAGAAGCTGCCATTCATGCATTTTCTTTAGCAGAGAGATGCTGTCTGCCATGTTTGACATTACTTTACAATCAAAGATAAATTTTCAGTGAATTAAAGCTTGAAATTTAGAACATTTCATTTAACGGGAGCTTTACAATTTGTAGCTCAAACCCAGGCAATGTTGTTTTAGGCTTTCTTTAGCAAAAAAGTGATCTCACTAAGCAGCTCCTTGTTTCTTTGAACGGACGTGCCTAGGGAAGCCATTCAAGTGTGCGCGCCAAGAGAAAAACAAGAAAAAACTCTGAGATAGTTGCTTGCTGCTGACATTTGGGGTTTTCAGGTCATTATAAATCGGTAGGCAATCAGGTGCTCAAAACCCACTAAGGGGCGAATTCAAAAGTCAACAATGAACGTTTTTGGAATTAAATCCCCACTGCATTCTAAAAATTTAATCATGGGTTTTTGTGCCCAAACATCACAATGTAGTTTCTGGAAAAAACAGCTTGGAACCCTGTGAGCATTAATCACATCCACAGTGGTATTGTTTGTTAGCTTGAAGGCTTTCAACCTCAGAGCCTTTTCAAATGGCTTAAAATATCATAACATAGATTGAGAATCTCCAATAAATTTTTTGGGTCTAAAAGTCCATCAAAAATAATTTTGATGGGGGGTCCATGGACTAGTCCACCAGGGGGTCCATGGACCTGGGGTCAGTGTTTTGTCCTTGCCCACATGGCCTTAACTCTGCCCTGGTCCACAAATAATAACTAAATCTGTCTGGTCATAAAACATGGCACAGTTGTTCACAGCTTCTTATCTTTCTGTAGGACTTACTTAATAATTTTATTATTACTGTCGAATTACACCTACATGTAATTAACACAATCAATTAACTAATCAACGACAACAATACCTGGTCTATTGGTTTCAGTTTCTTGTGTTTGCTTGGAGGTCCCAGTTGTTCTCTGGTAGGTGGGGTCGGAACTTGCGTTAAACTGTGTAAAATATCCATTGGAATAAAGTCACTTCCCGCTGTAATAAATGTAGGATCCCTATCCAATACACTCTCTCCTCCTTGTGAAACAAGGACGCTGTTATTTTCTTGAGTAACAAGAGCTTTTTCATCGCCATGTCCTCCTTCCAGAATTGGCAACACACAAGGTGAGCTTGGAGTTTTGGCATCTTTAAGTCTTCCACGGAGAGTTTTCCCGGTTATTTCGTCTTTTAGTCCTTTAGAGACGTCTGGACTCGTTTTGCTTGCCACTGTTGTCATTTCTTTTCACTAAAATGACTCTGAATTCCCGCCTTTTCCAGAGTTTTGCCAAAGAAAGTTGAAGCTACATTTGTACATCACACGTTTTGCGACCACAAGTCACGTTAATTCGAGGAAAGTTAACGAACAAATCGCAATAACATCTAAAGAAACCTTTGATCTTGAGGTTAGCTTCTGGATTCTATATTTTGCGCCTTTTAGAAGCTTAGAAATAACGTTATTTCTCTGTTTTCGTTTTTGAGGCAAAGAAGCCCGCCATGTTTGCTCCTGTGTGTGTTACTATAGCAATACCGCTGGTCAAATAGTTTTTGTAGAAATCCACAGGTGTCCCGGTACGGCATTTGACGTTCTGCTCTTATGACAAATATGACAAATATCAATCGCCTCATTTTTTTGTGTCTATTTTCATTTTCCAATAATCGCAGGAAAAACAGTGTCCGCTCTATTTTACTTTTCTCGCGTGGACGCGCGAACAGCTCGCGCCGTGTGACCGTATTCGCGCGCAATTTTCCAGCGGCATTATGACATCACTTCAGCACCAAGCAGTTGTCCTTAAAAATGACTCCGATCCTTGTACGGCGTAAAATAATAACATGCCATCAGTTTTACCACCAATAGACAGGCGCGTTGACTACATTTTAATTATGAAATCTGAGCGAATCAAGTTCGACAAGAAGCCAAAACACTCTTTAACACCACAACCACGTCTGCACCAGCTGAGCGGAAAAGCACGTTTGTTTAGCGTTCATCTAGATTTGCCGACGGACGAGGAGTACGTGATTGATCGTGTTTGTCCTTCAATGTATGTCAGAACTCTCAAGGACAGGATTGAGTTAGAGACAGGAATACCGCGGTAAGGCAGATTGAGGTGTGGGAAAAAATCAGTCTCGAAAAAGATTAGCAGACTGTATAAATCTAGAATTTTAGGCTTTAGTTGCAGAAAATTTTTGGACTATATTATTTACGAGTCTCTGGTTCAAATTCTGAAGTCAGGGTCTCGCTGTCGTGCAAATTCTCGATTCACAGCTTGTGAGACGCTCACGTCACTTTTCGAGGGACGTCAACTCAAGATTTTTCGCCCGGGGGGGGGTTCTTCATATGTCGACCTGATAGGGGTGCTCGTCGTATTTTTTAGGGGTCAAAATCGACTCTCAGGTATTTTTTAGGGGATATCGGAGAAACGTTGTGGCTTTCACTTAATAAATGGTATTTTTTAGGGGTACGCAAATGAATGAAAGGGTCACAAACCAAGTAAAACGTTTTATTTCTTTCTTTGTTCATTTATAGCTCTAAAATAAGCTTGTTTTGAGATAGGCTCGGTTTCCAGCCGTAGTTTGTGTCGTTTCTAACGAATCCTCCGGGAGGAGCGCGGGCTCACCTTCAACCGCCAAGGCTGGAAACCGAGCCTAGTTTTGAGATGAAAAACAATAAACAATAACAAAAAAGGTTTATTGTTGGTATTTTTTATGGGTCTTTTTGTTTTATAAGGTATTTTTAGGGGGTAGATTTTTTATGTCCTGGTATTTTTTAGGGTATATTTTCCGATGTCCCGACGAGCACCCCTATCACTCTTACAAGGGAGAACCCCCCCCCCCCCCCCCCCGGGGATTTTCGCTTCGTCTCCCAGGAAAAATTCAAGATGACTGCCATACATTTACTGTATTTCTCCCGGGAGAATTTCAGGAAATTTCGCCATGTCAAGGCAGTCTCCATATTTTTGAAGTCCCTGCTTTCGGTTTGGACAGTTCCATTTGACCAATTTTCGGAAACTCAAACCGAATTTTTTGGACAAATTGGAAGCACCAGGTCGCAAGAGACATATTCCCTAGCAGTCTACAAATTGGGGGCCTTGCAAAGGGTCCCGGGGGGACTCCCATATTTTTGGGGCGGGGGTGCTCGTCGGGAACTTTCGTTTTCACCCCTAAAAGGTACCAAACATATGGCGTCGCTTAGTTGATTTTGACCCCTAAAAGGTACCAAACATGGCGTCGCTTAGTTGATTTTCCCTCGTAATTTTCTCGCGTATTTTTTACTTGGGAAAATACGTCTGAAATTCAGGCTACCAACAAGTGCGATTTGCTTGATTTGCTAGAACGGACCTCTAACAGGTACCTATCTGGAAAAAATACCCTCCCCCCCCCCCCCCCCCCCCCCCCGGCAAAGGGTACCTATCATGAAAAGACATTAGTCGGGGAGTTAACAAAACCTTGGGGATGGAGAATAAAAAAACATAAAAGGAAGCTGCCGGTGGTAGTTGACTTTGGCCGGATAATTTATCCAAGTTTCGCTCAGTTTTGCCACTTTCTTCTTCATTCCCTCACAACGCCCTGTGTATATTAACTTATATTTGTGCTAACAATTCAATTTCTTTTCTAGACACCTACTGCGCTTGCGCTACTTGGATGGATACGACCTTGATAATGATCGCAGGCTCGCGTATTACAATGTCGTCCCCGCTGCCACCATCCTGGTGTTGTTATGGCCCGAGTGGGTAGAACTGGTTAGAGCCGCCTGGAAAGGAGACTATTACGGTAAGGAGATCTAAAAGACCGTCATTATTTAAGGGAAGAGGTCAAACACTTGTACTCGAATGGTGCCCAATTTGTTCAGGGGAGGTGGTGGGTACCGGCATCTACCCCCTTAGGTACCCAATACCCCTTTTTCAGACGTAATTTTCTCAGAGCATGATCTAGGGGTACCTTATTTTATTGCACATATGGACTCCTCTCGCTGCGAGGAAAGCGTTGGAGCATACAACTTTTTAATATCTATTTTATTTAAGGAGATACTTGCTCTAAAATTCAGCTCTGAGAGGTAGGTGGCTCCGGCACCTACCCCCTCCCCCCCCCCCCCTTCCCCAAATTGGGCACCCACAGAAGTACGGATGTTTTGACTTCTCCCCTAAGTCGGAGGGGATGGGGTTTAAGGGGTAGGTGAGGATAAACGGTCAGGCTACGCCCCAAAAAAAAAATCGAGACCCCCTTTGTAAGCGTGCTAGTGGAAGTAGCAAAACCAATGAAGATAGACAACCCCCTCTCCGGTGTAAATAATGACCGGTCACTAAGGACTCGGGTCTTAGTTTTGTTAGTAGTCTGCTCTCTTGTAGGCTGATTCTCGGCAGCCGCTCAGGTAGAGTGCGTTATCACTTATACCACCCGAAGTGCCAACGACCTCTACCGTGCGGCTGAGAATTTCAGCCTAGCTCTCCTGTGGGAGAGCTTCTAGATCTAATGTCTTGCATGATGGGTAACCCCCGTTGCAAGACCCCCCATTTGTAGTGTGGGGATAGTCGGAAATCAGTTTATCTGGGGTTCAGGGTTCTTGTGGCGCGTAAAATTCCCGATAAACCACACAGGAAGGCCTACTCTGGGACTTTATCTCGCCGACAGTTTATGCGAGATAAGGCGAGACAAGGAGAAAATGGTCCAATTGAAAGGCGAGATAATGGTCCAATTGAAGGGCGAGATAAGGAGAAGAGAAAGATCCATTTCCATCGGCTGATTTAGAGAATATGGAGCAATTTTCCCGACTGAATTTGGTAAATCAAATCTGAAAGTTCTAGATGTTTATTAAGAGATTTCTTCACATAATTCGTCTTCTAATATCGAACGAAAACACTAACAAAGGAGTGGCTGACACGAGCTCTTTATGTGCAGGGGTCTATAAAATCTAGCCTCCTCCGCAGGCGTCTCGTTGTGTTTTGAAACACCTATTTCGAGCCTTCTTCGACGCGCTTGGTTGGACTTCCTGTGGTGTGATCGTGAAAGGGCCGTGAGGGACTTCCGCTACCGGTTTGAACTCGTTCTCAGGTTCCCGCGCTCTGCCAAAAAAGCGATGCAAAGCATACGGAAATGCCTGCGAAGGAGGCTATTTTATAATCCTGGTTCATATAATTCTTCTTTCTAGGTGTTCTGGCATGCCGTATTCGTAACGCCCCTTCGCTAGATCCGACAGGACCACGGGAATTCAACGAGAAAGCGATTGTAGCTCTCTTCATCTCGTCTCACCGCGGACACGTCTATATGGTGTCCCACTTGGTCCAAGCTGGGGTCTACCCCTGTACTAAACTACCATCAGGGCGGTCACCGCTCCACGCTGCCGTCAATCAAAGGCACATTACATGTGTCAGCATACTCATAGGTAAGCCAAACCAATCCTCGAACGGGCAGTGACTCCCTTCTTCTCTCTCAGGCCGGCGACAAGAAGGGAGAAATAGTGGTTCTACCCTACTAGCAGGTTTTTTTTATCGTGGTCGTTGCGCTGATAATTTTTTGACATACCCTTAGATTCAATCCTGATCACAGGGGCGGATACAGGGGGGTGTGGATATCCACCCCCTTTTTGAGTAAAAAAAAAAGTAGAAGTTCATCTTTTTGTTTTAAATAATATAATAAATAAAGTCTCAAGCTCATGTATTAGATAGTTTATGGGGCGGGATACAGCAAACCGTTTTCAGGGCATTTTTGTAAGAGCGTTTTCTGTCCTCACTCCACCTCGCGGGGAAGCTTCGCCGTTGAGAGAAAGATCTTCAAAGGCCCTCCCCTAAAAAAACTGGTCCGCCTCCTCCTATCCACCCCCTTTTTTAAATCCTGGATCCGCCCCTGGATCATTTTCCATTCTCGTACGTAGAGCTCCCCGACTCGTCACCTCACGCAGGCACTTCGCTAATTGGCTGATTGTGAACGTTCGAACATGTGCATGTAGCTCTTTCTCTTAACAGCTCTGTATCAAATCTCGCACATGCGTCAGTGGCCGTCACCAGAGCCTCCCCCGCGAGGTGACGAGCCGGGGAGCTCTGGGTAAGATGCTCTGGGAACGGGTTAGATTTTACTTCACATTACAACAGAAATGCTTTGGCGTCTTTACAGGTCGTTCTCGCGGGTTGGACGATGATAAAGCAAGCAACGACAACGCGGTACGGAAGAGCACGTTTTACAGCATCTCAAGTATGCTCGCTCAAAAGGACGGCTGGAAGCAAATCGTACAACAGTATCAAGCGCGCATGCGCAGACATCTGGAAAAGTCCAAGCTACCGGCCGTGCCCAGGCGGGAATTCCAGAAATACGATTCGACATTTCCAACGTATCTTACAGGTTAGCTGAGCTAACTCGTATAATAGGCACTCAAACTTTAGCATAATGACTGGCTGAAAACTTTCTACCCCGTCGCATTTTCATACCCAGAGGGGAAGGTTCTAGTGACTGCCATTTGAGGACCTTTGCTTATTTTAGAAGGTTGAAGTATACGCAGAAATTTAAGATCTTTCTCTCAATAGACTCATTCGCAGCAACCGTGGTTAAAGTCACGCGAGAAAACAAAAGCCATTACTACTAAGTTTCTTCACGCTGACCCCCCTGTGCCCCATATATCCCATGAGGAGTTTGCACAGTAATAATTTAGATTATTACTGTTTCATTAGTTCATGAAAAAGTGTACTGTGTTAGTCCATCAGCAATACAGTTGCAAGTATAACAGTCAACACCTTATCACCACGACTGTACGAGCCTGAGGTTTGGAAGGGGGGTCTTGAAACTTTTCTCTAAAGGGGTTCGCTTCGGCAGATAACACAAACCTCGGTAATCGGCCCAACAAATTGCAGCCATAAGGTAACTCATGTTTTGTGTGTAATCAATTCCAGGGCCACTTGGGAGATTGTATTTGTGCAACATTCTACAAACAGAAGCGAGGCACGTCGTCAAACGAATACCAAGGCCTTGGTACTGACCAACTAAGACACCCATGGCTATGTCACTAAAAATAGGATGTATTATGTATTTTAAATTATTAAGAAAAATTGATTGTAATAATGAGAAACTACACGGCATTACCTTAGGATTAGAAATAGCATGACACCGCAGACTCCTTTATTTAAAATTAAAAAATAAAATACCCAGGGTTGTCCATTCACAAGGGCCATCCTGCTATCAATAGGAGCCCTGGATATAAACTAAAATATACACTGATATTAGCTAATTGCATTTTTTAACCTAACCGAGGGGCTGAGGACATGTGATTTTTTTCCAGGGGGTGTCTTTCTGATGGTGGAAATTCCAGGGGGAGGGGGTGCATTTGCCCAATTTTTTTTTAGCAAAATCCTATTGTTCTCTGGAATTTTTGTCTTTCCAGGCATGTTCCTCCCCCCCCCCTCCCCCCCTCGGGTTCGATTTAAAAATGCAATCAGCCATTCTAGTCTATTACTCGTGTATTACTCGTGTGGTCTCGCAATCAAGTACGCTAATAGAACTCTCGTTTGCTGTCTTCAACAGTTAGAGTTACACGTACAAAGAAGTTGAATTAAAAAAGTATACATTGAATCGTGGAGTCAATTGAATAAGTAATTTCAACTTTATAAACACCAACACCAACACAACCAATAGTCACACCAACACAACCAAAACACACGAGAACGCCTGCTACGCAGGCTAATTATTATTAATTTATGCCTGCGCATGACTTTTCAAGGTACATAATCATCGTCACTAGCAAATGCGGCCATGTTGTTTTTCGTTGGCTTCGTTTGCTTTCTCCTGCTTTTCTTCGGCGGTTCGTCAGTTTCACCGAGAGGAGACTTCGTTTTCCGACTGCTCTTCCTGGTCGTTTTGCTAGTATCAATTGCAGGCTTCTTTGGTTTGGACTTTTTAGTTCCACTGGTAGTACTTTTCCGTTGTTTTACTTTCCCGCATGCGTGCTTCTTGAGGGCGGTTTTATGATAAAATTTCCTCCCACATTCCTTACACTCGTGCGTTTTGATGCCAGCATGATATTTCGCGTGCTCGCTAAGCGTAGATTTAAAATACCCATCGCACTCCGAACAGTAGAATGTTTTCACAGTCACATGCGAGTTCATGTGACTTTTGCATTGGATTTCCGTTCGGAAAGTCTTTTTGCACTTTTCGCAAGAAAACAGTCTTTCTTTTGAATGCGAACTCATGTGGTATTTAAAACTCGTCTGGGTGTTAAAAGCTCTATCGCAAGTGGTGCACTTGAAGGGTTGAGTGCCCTCATGTAGCCTAGTATGGACGGTAACGTCTCTCTGATACCTAAATGTCTTGCTGCAGTGCTTACATGCGTATGGCCGTTCACCTGTATGTGAGCGCATGTGATTGTTAAGGGTCGTCTTCGTGGAGAATAGTTTCTCACATTGGGGGCATTGAAAGTCCTTTTGTCCTGTATGGCGTCGCATATGACGACGAAGATCTTTTTTCAGCGCGAAGGCCCATTCGCATTGCTCACACTTGAATGGCTTCTCAAGGGGACCGGCGTGGAGTCGCACGTGACTCGTCATGTGATAAGACTGGGTGAACCTTTTCTTGCATATTGGGCACTCGTATGGTTTCTCCCCCGCATGTGAGCGCTCATGTCGTTTGCACTGCGCACGGAGCTTGAATGACTTATCACACAAACTACACTTGTGGGGCTTTGCTCCTGGCTCCGCTGCCCCCTCACGTTGACCCTTAGCAGCCTTTAAGCCAATAATTTGAGTGAAAGTATTTAACAGCACGTTAGAGTTATCTGGTTCGGTGGATTCCTCCAAACGGATTCCAGTGCCTCCCTGCCGTTTATCTTGTCCAACGGATTCTTCAAGTCCGGCATCTACTTGTGCTTTGTCTTGTTCAAGGATGTCTTGCACGCCCATTGAGGTCCCAGAGCCTGCTTGTCCGGGGGGAGTGGATTGCCCCAGTCCAATCCCTCCTTGTGCTTTGTCTTGCTCAAAGGATATTCCTCCATCACCTCTTTGTCCGTTTACTTCTTCATTACGTTTACAGCGTCCTGTGCTTCCTTCTACTTTCTCTTGCTCAACGGAGTCGCTCAGTGAGATTCTAATGCTACCTTGACCTTTATCTTGTCCAATGAGTTCCCCCAGTACAATCCCTCCTTGTAGTTTCTCCTGCTCTTGCTCGCCCAGTGTGATTTGGGTGCCTGCTTGTGTTATTACCCCCTTTAAGACAGCAGTAGCATTAGTTAACTCCAAAATAACTGTTGTCGGCGTCCCTGTGCCATCTGTTGCAATGACATCAGCAGCAACTTGTAGAGTATGGTACACATTCTCATGGAGGGGCATAGTACTGCCAGTTGGTAAGCCTTGATCTCTTTCATCGTACTTCTCCATCTCTGGTGCGGTTTCATTGCCTTGCTCTATCTCTGTTGCTTTATGGACTTGCTCTATCTCTGTGATTGCTCTATTATCTTGCTCCATCTCTGGTGCTTCATTGCCTTGCTCCGCCTCTGGTGCTCCAATGACCTGCCCCATCTCTGATGCTCCAATGACCTGCTCCATCTCCGGTGTTCCACTGTCTTGCGCCATCTCCGATTCTCTATTACCTTGCTCCCTCTCTGATGCTCTATTCCCTTGCTCTAACCCTGGTGCTCCAATGACCTGCCCCATCTCTGATGCTGCAATGACCTGCTCCATCTCCGGTGTTCCACTGTCTTGCTCCATCTCTGATTCTCTGTTACCTTGCTCCCTCTCTGATGCTCCATTCCCTTGCTCTAGCCCTGGTGCTGCAATGACCTGCTCCATCTCCGGTGTTCCATTGTCTTGCGCCATCTCGGATTCTCTGTTACCTTGCTCCCTCTCTGATCCTCCATTCCCTTGCTCTAGTCCTGGTGCTCCAATGACCTCCTCCATCTCCGGTGTTTCACTGTCTTGCGCCATCTCTGATTCTCTGTTACCTTGCTCCCTCTCTGATGCTCCATTCCCTTGCTCTAGTCCTGGTGCTCCAATGACCTCCTCCATCTCCGGTGTTTCACTGTGTTGCTCCATCTCTGATTCTCTGTTACCTTGCTCCCTCTCTGATGCTCCATTCCCTTGCTCTAGTCCTGGTGCTTCAATGACCTGCTCCATCTCCGGTGTTCCACTGTGTTGCTCCATCTCTGATTCTCTGTTACCTTGCTCCCTCTCTGATCCTCCATTCCCTTGCTCTAACCCTGATGCTGCAATGACCTGCTCCATCTCCGGTGTTCCACTGTGTTGCTCCATCTCTGATTCTCTGTTACCTTGCTCCCTCTCTGATCCTCCATTCCCTTGCTCTAGTCCTGATGCTGCAATGACCTGCTCCATCTCCGGTGTTCCACTGTGTTGCTCCATCTCTGATTCTCTGTTACCTTGCTCCCTCTCTGATGCTCCATTCCCTTGCTCTAACCCTGGTGCTGCAATGACCTGCTCCATGTCCAGTGCTCCATTTCTTTCCTCTATCTCTGCTGCTCTATCAAGTTGCTCCATCTCCGATGGTCCATGGACCAGTTCCATCTCTGGTGCTCCACGGACATGTTCCATCTCTGGTTGTGCATCCAGGAGCC
This sequence comes from Scolanthus callimorphus, assembly GCA_033964015.1. NCBI lineage: Eukaryota > Metazoa > Cnidaria > Anthozoa > Actiniaria > Edwardsiidae > Scolanthus > Scolanthus callimorphus. The sequence goes on from CM066911.1 coordinate 40,552,144, forward strand.
CAGAATCCTGAGTCATGGGAGGATTATTTTCACAGCTCTGTTTATTGTTATCCATGTACCGGTATGCATCCAGGTTTAATTCTCACAAGTTCAACTACAATCAAACAATGATGCTTGGTTGCAAATATCTTTGGCAAGAAATGTTAAAGATAGGAACCAGCAAGAGGGGGAATTGGGATTGGGCTGTAACAAAAAAATATTCACTCCCTGTTGATCACCCTACATTCAGCTACCCACTCTGGAAATTACAGGCTCTTCATGGCCACCCTGGAATTTCATAGTTGTAAGAGTACCAACCCTGGAATTTTACACCTATACTAGGTACCCACCCTGGAATTCCTGATTTCTCTAGGCACACTCACACTGGGGTGAGAATTTCGTGACTGTCCATTAAGAACATGCAATAACATAGTGATATACAGACCTTCTGATATTTCGCGCGGGTGCGGGCCCGCGAAATTTAGGTAAACCCGCAAAATCCGGTGAAATTCATAAAAGTCGTTGAAACCCAGCGTAATTTGCAAAAATTTTGCAAAAAGTCTGTGAAATCGCACAGAATTGTCAGGAATTTTGCAACATACATACCATTGAACTACAACAAACGCTTGTCACAGTTATTGGGGTCGTTTTTTATGCCATGAAGTCCAAATGTGTCTGGGGAAAAAAGCAGATCAAAAACTCGTAAAAATCGCGTGAATTTAAAATTCTGTAGTCCTTTCTTAGCAAGCATGATAGATCTTTCAAGATATGAACTCATTTTATTTAGGAAGATCTTTATAGCCACTTAAACCACCGAAATTTCCCACGAAATCCTCGCAAAATACACCTTAAAATCCCGCAAAATTGTTTGTTTTTTCACGAAATATCAGAAGGCCTGGATATAGCAAGATCCAAAATTTAGGGGGGTTGTCAATTTTTTTATCTATTTTTAGCATCTTACGAGCAGGAGTCCATTACTAGGAGTGACGATCACAATAGGACTGTCCACCAACTTTGTAGATTATATGCTATTTTTAGCATCTTATGAGCAGGAGTCCATTATTAGGAGTGACCATCTTTCACACTAGGCCTGCCTAACGATGTAGATTATGTGCTATTTTCAGCATCAAACATCTTCTTTAAAAAAGAATTACAATGCTTATAAGCCTCAAGAACAAGTCAATTTAAATTTCTACGGAGAAAATTTTCAGTGGTCAAGCGTGATCATGGGAAATGATAGTACCCCCTTCACTGGTAACTATTAGTCAATGGTGCCTGTTTTGCTCAATATTAGCATTGTCCATTAAAAAGCAATAGGGCTATGCCATCTCAAACAATATGTGGGATAGTTTTCCCTAATAATTTGACAGATGTTCAAACTTCATATCAGCCCTATGCTCTCAGTTAAACATTCATTGTGAACATCAAATTTCCTTGGGTAAACTATCCCATATTAGTAGAATCTGATTGGTTCTTCTACTCACTATCTATTTTTCGTAATAGATAGCTACTCACTATCTATTACAAAATAGATAGCGAGTAGCGAAAAAGCTACCATAAAACTCTCAAAACCAATTAAAATAAATGCATGCTTAAAAGCAACAGATGGAAGGTAGTATGCCACGAAATTGGCTGTTTTTTCTGCGAATTTGAACCTAAAAATCCCATGAAATTTGTCTTTTTTTCCGTGACCTGCTAGAAGCCCTGCATAAAACTCTATAAAACCATTAAAATCAAATTTTAAAATCAAAATTTTAGCAACAAATCAAAGGATTAGACTACTCGTTATGTGCTTTGTTTACTATCTATTGACTCATAAAAAAACTGAACTCATAGACAAGTCTCTTATTATTTAAATAAAACTTAAATCTTTACCAATGACCATGCAGAATTTCTCATAGTGACTTATTATTAATACTAACTAAAAATGATAATGCGGAGTATATTATCGAACAAGCATTCTTCATATACTTGCACACTTTCACACACCCAGATAAAATAATATGTTTTATTAGTATAACAATAGCATAAAGAGAAGAAAGGAAAGCTTGGTTATTCTTAAAATGACAAATAAAGTCACATCTTCCAACCTTTCAATATTTTTTTTGTTCATATGAGCAATTTTAATGCTTTCTTCAAAACACAAGCAAATAAAATTGCCACATTGCAAAGGATTGTATAGTATAGTAAAGTAAAAACCTGCATACAAGAACCTATAAATGTTTAGGTCAGGCTGAAAAAATATTATTTAGGGTAGTTTTTCACAATTCAGGTTGGGTTTAGTTAACTTAAGTTATGTACTATATTTAAAACAAGTAACAAAGCACAAAGGTTGGAGTGACTATTTACATTAAGAACCCATTTTCTTTGCAAGGCCGATTAGTTCCTTTATTTTGGGAGTATTTAAATGGCAAATTTCAGCTTGTAGGTTCTCGAATCACTGGGTTCTTACTTATTGCCCCCGCAGGGTTTTGGCCCAGAGGCCAAAACCCGAGGAGGCATTATAGAACCCCCCGCGTAAAGAGAAAACATAAGGGTATATGGTACATATGCCAGAAAAAATCTCGATCCGTCGGAGCAGGGACCGCAAAAGGTCTTGGGTAACGTTTATGATTGGATGACGGGATCATGTGATTAGCAAAGGAACGCAAATGATTGGCGCAAAGTAGCTATGGTCATTGCCAAAAAGCCCGCAAAAGGTCTTGGGTAACGTTTATGATTGGATGACGGGATCATGTGATTCGCAAAGGAACGCAAATGATTGGCAGAGCCTAACAAAGAGCTGTTGTTCGTAAGCGTAGGTTTGAGACCTCTACTGTTGTCACGTCACTGGCGGATAATAAAAATTCTAAACATTCACAACAAACTGGTCGTGACATTTAATAATCACCAAAAACTCTAAGGAGACGCTCAGCAGAACTCAGTCAGTGCAATCCATAGTTCAGAATTAGCAAATGTTGAGCTGCTGTGGCTTTGTAGTCTAGAGAAAAACTTGAATGTTCACAAAGCTAAGAGCTCTAAACCTCATAATAGTAGTAAAGCATTCAAAATAGTTGCTATTGTGCTTAACAATGGGTCCGCTACGAAAGAATGTGATAATTTAACGACAAGATTTCCTTTTTATAAGTTCACCACACTCAGAAAGAGGACTTTAGAATTATTATTTTTGCATCAGTACAAGGGAGAAGTAGGCGTTTTTGTCTTCTTCGATGTGTGCGCTGTCTGCTGTGTAATGGTTGCCTCTAAAGTATACTAAGTAGGTTAAAATAGTCTACCTTTGTTGACCGGAAATCTGGCAAGGGCGGAACGCGTTTTTTAGTGCTGTTAAATTAAGTTCTATTATAAGCTCTTTAGCAGCTTCAGGTGATAGCTGGTATAAAAACGCAGATATAGGTTATTAGGGAGCAGCGATTGAAAAAGAGCAAAAGCAGAGAAATCGTGAAGCAGAGACAGCCAACGAGACACGAGAGTCTAAAGTCTTGTGTTCTGTTCTCCGTTGTAAGTATTTCCGGAAAGATCAAATGGCTTTAAGCTTTCAAGTATTCATATTCATACATAGGCTTCCCAGGATCATTGAGCGAACTTTAGAGTTGATAGTTTGCAGTTTTATAGTGTCGCTGTGTGAAGTTTGACTGAGTTCGATGAGCGCTAAAATATGAGTACCTACGAAAAATAAAAAAGTTTAGGACGGGAAGTGACTAGAGCCTGAGACAATGTCTGGCCCACCCCTCGACTGGAGAAAAAATGTCTCAACGGTTTGTGTTTTGGTGCGGGATTGACTGCCGGGGCCGCCATTGCTCTCAGGACGAATGGACGAGGCTGAAAGATTCGCCATTTATATCAGCCAGAGAGGGTTTGATTTCCACGAGAAAGGTAAACAACAAAGCTGAATAGTTTTACTTTTATTATGTGAGGTTTGTTTGAGCAAGCGACGATGATTTTTGGAAAAAAATCGAGGGAAATTTTTGGATCGCTGAGCGTTCTGAATTTTGCAGTTTGCGGCCTTCCAGAACATATAGTAAGAGTAAGAGGTGACAATAAAATGGCTAAAACTCGCTTAAAAGTGTATTTCTGACCGAATAAATGCTAGTAGTGATTTGTTAAAGTACTAAAGGACTAGATAAGGGTATTTTTCAAACTTTTTTATTTTTCGTAGGTACTCATATTTTAGCGCTCATCGAACTCAGTCAAACTTCACACAGCGACACTATAAAACTGCAAACTATCAACTCTAAAGTTCGCTCAATGATCCTGGGAAGCCTATGATTCATAGAGTTTTCAAACAAGATTTTTGTGCGCAAGTGTTTCTGAGTAAGAATGTGTATTAATAGTCGTTTTGGAATTGTGACACAATAGTTTTCAGAAGAATTTTCGGTATTTCTCTAGAGTTTCGCAAGAGTTTTGACGGCTTTTCGTACTTTTGGTTAGAATTGTTTATAGAGTTTCGGCTTATAGAATTTCACATGTATCTTTAACGGTTTTGTAATACAACTGACAAACTCCAACAAGCTGATAACGGTGGGTTCGCGTGTTGTCTGAAACAGCTGTAAAAATGTTAATTGAAATACATCTGCAGTTTAAAAAGCACGGGGGCAGCTCTAGTGAGAACTATTACTAGTATTATATGAGAGTATTTACTCTGCATCGACACTGTTAACCCGCTTGGCAAAACAGTTATATCAAAATAATGAATGACCTATATTCTTTCATTTAAACTTCCATGCTTCTACAGATAGTAGTTTAACAGTTCTGCTCTCTTAAAATACTGTTGTTTTTTAACAAAGATAGATAAAACGTTGACTAAAATCTTCTTACCTTCAATGGAACTGGAACTCTACCGCCATTTTGTTCGACTCGTACTCATGAAAATGCCGCTGACCAAATACTGCCGATTCACCACAGCAACCTCGTAATAGAGCAGATTTCGTATGACTGTGAAAAGTACCGTGCCTGCTGTAGATACCGAATGAAACCGCGTAGTCGCGGTACGGTCACGGACGGTCGAGGCGCGGAACAACTCTTTCGCGGCATTTTTCACAGTCATACGAAATCTGCTCTAGTAGATTTCGCCGATAATTTTTGTAAGACTGAAGATTCAGGCTAGACCCACACCTAGTGATCGCTTGCAACAATGGGATACCATATTTTTTTCTAGAGAGGGAAAATAAATTGCGCAGCGAGGACTGGATCAAAACAGTTTTTGTCATGGGATCGTATTTCACTTTTGTTTTAGTGTAAACCCTGAGTAAAAGAGGCCGAGAACAGTGCCGGATGTTCTCCCTCCTTTTTAAAACAAGAAAAGAACAAGACGGTTTTTCTCCTTCAAAGGGTTTAATATCGGTAAAATGTATTATTACATGTAAGATATATATTTTGTCCAACATGTTCACTGCAAAAGCAATGGACCCGATGCGCATTATAGTAAAACACTGTACAACAATTCAATATATTATTCTGGATGATTATAAGATTATTACAACCGCGTGCAAACGCATGTCCCATTTTCGCGCCAATAGTTGGCACTCTCTCCGCCTTCTATGAATGCACTATATTATATATTCAAGTTTATTGGCGACGTGATTATCACCAAGACGAAGTCGAGGTGACTATTCGCCGATAATCACGGAGCCTGAGACGACTAATTGTTTTAGTATAATTGCTCAAGTGATTCATAAGGTTTTTAGACAAAAAACTTGTTTTTGTTTGACTTTTTTACGATCATAACAAAACTCACGCGCGCACTCCCAATCCTTTCAATGTCACCTGTAGATGATTATAGCGAGAGAAAACGAACCTCTCGATCAATCAGCGCGCGGAAATTCTTATAATCACTTCAGTAATTATACTTACGCCCGATAGCTGAAATTAAAGTACATAACTAGCACTACCCGCAAATAGTACAAAACTAGTATAGGCGGGCAGTGCACTAGGCGAACCATGGCAAGAATCATGGAAACTGAAAGTATAATCCATGTTCATCTTGCTCTTTTAGTTGGTAATGGACTCTTGACCACAGTATTAACTGAGCACCGGTCAACTATGACGTGGGCTTGAAGAAACGCGTAAAAACTACACTCCGTAAAAACTACACTCAGTTATCTCTACTGACTGAGGTCAACAGTTATATTAGTAAGCGGTCACCCTGTGGTGGCCTCTCTCCGCCATCTTTGGTTCCCAGGGCTCGGTTCATGAGGTTGGATTGGATAAAGTTATCCACGGATAAAAGTTACTATCTGCTGATAACTCTTATCTGACGTTCTAGGAACCGGCCCCAGATCGCTACCAGAACCTCTGTTGCTGTTATTGCCAATCTGAGTGTTTGGGTTCGTCTACCCTGGCGGTGGGACGAACAGGTTGCCAACTGGATCCATGGTCTATACTTTGAGGAAGACCCTCTTCTTGAAGAGAATGTACGAGATAAGAAGCCAGCATGTAGTACTGACCAGGCTCATGGCGAGTTTTTCCGCGTGGGTGACGTACTTGTCCACTTTCCAGTTGAACGGGAAATTGTTGTAGAGAAGCATGTGGCCCACGTACAGCAAAATCGAATTCATACCTGCGGGACGTATAAAAAGTAACGTTTTATCTATGGTACACGCTTGGAGAAGTGCTAAATCGTAAACATCTTAAACAATATAAGTCACCGGGACGACGTCATATGAAAAAGCTGTAAAAGATCCATTTTAAGATGCGCTGTATTGAAGTACCCAACATTATCAACGTTTGTTGTCTGAGAACTGTGAACTATCAACTTTTGGGCAGAGCAGATGTCAACACTTTCACTCACCAACGGCCTGTCTCCTGTGTGGTTTAGGTTTTTGGTATCAGATATTTAGGTTTTTGGTATCAGATATTTAGGTTTTTGGTATCAGATATTAGGTTTTTGGTATCAGATATTTAGGTTTTTGGTATCAGATATTTAGGTTTTTGGTATCAGATGGTCTCACAGGTCCATCCCTTGTGTGAAGCGGAAACCATCATTTCGAGAACTTTGTTTCTAGTTTGTATATGCATTGGACCGTCAAGCAGTGTACATTTTTTGGTTTGTTATGAAAAAATGACGTTACAGGCCAACTTCGATTGGTCATTATCCAGATGGTCTCACAGTTTCATCCCTTGCGCGACACGGAAACCATCATTTGGAGAATTATCTTTCTAAGTTTGTATATGCATTGGACCGTCGATTAGTGTACATTTTGCTTTACCACGAAAAAAATTGGCGTCACAGGCCAACTTTGATTGGTCATTAGACAGATGACCTCATAACTAAGTGTCATTTATAGACGGCAAATGCGCACACGACTTATCTGATAGAATACCAGGAACTATCTGATTTCTCCACTCAAGCTTTACCTGGATAGAAGAACGGCGCACCATTCCACCAGTCTAGCACGTCAGTCAACAGGTAACAAATAGCGAGCAGAACAAACGACGTGGCGCCAGTTATAAAGATGAAAGATACAGACCTGTGTGATAGATAAACACACGTGAGATCCAGGGATTTGTGGTTTGCAATTTTAAAGCGACTGCTAAACTAGGACACATGTAGCGCGCACCATTTGTGTCCTGCATGTTTCCCTCAATGGCTAAACTAGGCAACATCGCACGCGTATGTCTAGAAACTCAATGTTTCTTGTCTGACGGCTACAAAATTTGTTGCGCGCAACAATGTTTCTCGCGTGGCTAAATGAGGAAACTTGAAGAAAACGTGTCCGGCTACAATGTTGCGCGATGCATGTGTCCAAGTTTGCCAGTACTTAAAGGCCCATCACAAACCGGGAGCCTTTGCGCCCCGCTTTCTTTTGTTTTCAAATTGATTCATTGTTTTTCGGGTGCTCTGATTGGCTAAGAGTCCGCAAAGGCTCCCGGTTGGTGATGGGCCTTTAACAAACAGATGGAAGAAAGTAGAGCCGGAATAACCAAGTGTACCGGCGAAAGGCGACCATTCGTATGCAACGCTTGTATTTACCCGTCAACGGCATCATAAACCGATAACTACAACCGTCAAGCAGCGCGACCATCATTTTCACAATCATCATAATAATCGTCGCCATCATCATCACCATGGCAATAACCCTCAATTACCATCATCACCATGGCAATAACCCTCAATTACCGTCATCACCATGGCAATAACCGGCCTCAATTACCATCATCACCATGGTAATAATCCTCAATTACCGTCATCACCATGGCAATAACCGGCCTCAATTACCATCATCACCATGGCAATAACCCTCAATTACCATCATCACCATGGCAATAACCCTCAATTACCGTCATCACCATGGCAATAATCCCCAATTACCATCATCACCATGGCAATAACCCTTAATTACCATCATCACCATGGCAATAACCCTCAACTACCGTCATCACCATGGCAATAATCCCCAATTACCATCATCACCATGGCAATAACCCTTAATTACCATCATCACCATGGCAATAACCCTCAATTACCATCATCACCATGGCAATAACCCTCAATTACCATCATCACCATGGCAATAATCCCAATTACCATCATCACCATGGCAATAACCATCAATTACCATCATCACCATGGCAATAACCCTCAATTACCATCATCACCATGGCAATAATCCTCAATTACCATCATCACCATGGCAATAATCCCCAATTACCATCATCACCATGGCAATAACCCTCAATTACCATCATCACCATGGTAATAACCCTCAATTACCATCATCACCATGGCAATAACCATCAATTACCATCATCACCATCGTATCACAACACTAATCACTCTTATCACCACTGTCTTTATACGTACCACAAATTCTTGTTGATGGGAATAACTCCCTCATTTTTAGATGCGCCGCAGAGTCCTACTCCGATTAGGCCCTGGAACAGACAATCACGCATTATACTCTTCATCTCAGTCAGTATTTCCAATACCTTACAGCTACATCCGTTGCATCGCGAATCACATTTTTAAAAACATCAATTATGTTTTGATTTTGTACTTTGATGTTCCGCCAATCAACGAACTGAGCCAATGAAACTCTTGCCATGTTTGCCTAGTGCAGTCAACTGGCTTCCCTCAATAAGTAGGTGTAAATTCTAAACCCATTCAACAACCAACCAATCAGGGAGCGAAGTACACAAGAAAACTCTGACGATTGCAGGACTAAACGCAAGTAATCATTTGTTTGGTTTTTCTTTGCAATCTGATTGGCTGGGAGAGCAAATTCGCGATGCGCAGCCAAACAAGACGCGAATCATTCTCTTACCCAGAGCTCCCCGGCTCGTCTTCTCGCGGGGGAGGCTCTGGTGACAGCCACTGACGCATGCGCGAGATTTGATACAGAGCCGTTGAGAGAAAGATCTTTCTGCGCATGCACCAACGTTCAAAACCAGCCAATCAGCAAAGGCCTTCAAATGGATGTCACCAGAGACTCCCCTGCGAGCAGACGAGCCGGGGAGCTCTGGGTACGAGAATGGACGCGAATAAAACACGAAAACACTCATGTGAATTATTCGAACTAAGATTAACACTCACTAATAAAATACCCCAGACCATCCATCGTGCGAGTCGCTGTGAGTGCTTGCTGTACGTGTGAAGGACACGCCCTGCCTACAAGAGAATGGAGGAACATAACTCGTGTCAAACATAGCAGCACACACGCCCTGCCTACAAGGGAATGGAGGAACATAACTCGTGTCAAACATAGCAGCACACACGCCCTGCCTACAAGAGAATGGAGGAACATAACTCGTGTCAAACATAGCAGCACACACGCCCTGCCTACAAGAGAATGGAGGAACATAACTCGTGTCAAACATAGCAGCACACACGCCCTGCCTACAAGGGAATGGAGGAACATAACTCGTGTCAAACATAGCAGCACACACGCCCTGCCTACAAGGGAATGGAGGAACATAACTCGTGTCAAACATAGCAGCACACACGCCCTGCCTACAAGAGAATGGAGGAACATAACTCGTGTCAAACATAGCAGCACACACGCCCTGCCTAAAAGGGAATGGAGGAACATAACTCGTGTCAAACATAGCAGCACACACGCCCTGCCTACAAGGGAATGGAGGAACATAACTCGTGTCAAACATAGCAGCACACACGCCCTGCCTACAAGAGAATGGAGGAACATAACTCGTGTCAAACATAGCAGCACACACGCCCTGCCTACAAGAGAATGGAGGAACATAACTCGTGTCAAACATAGCAGCACACACGCCCTGCCTACAAGAGAATGGAGGAACATAACTCGTGTCAAACATAGCAGCACACACGCCCTGCCTACAAGGGAATGGAGGAACATAACTCGTGTCAAACATAGCAGCACACACGCCCTGCCTACAAGAGAATGGAGGAACATAACTCGTGTCAAACATAGCAGCACACACGCCCTGCCTACAAGGGAATGGAGGAACATAACTCGTGTCAAACATAGCAGCACACACGCCCTGCCTACAAGAGAATGGAGGAACATAACTCGTGTCAAACATAGCAGCACACACGCCCTGCCTACAAGGGAATGGAGGAACATAACTCGTGTCAAACATAGCAGCACACACGCCCTGCCTACAAGGGAATGGAGGAACATAACTCGTGTCAAACATAGCAGCACACACGCCCTGCCTACAAGAGAATGGAGGAACATAACTCGTGTCAAACATAGCAGCACACACGCCCTGCCTACAAGGGAATGGAGGAACATAACTCGTGTCAAACATAGCAGCACACACGCCCTGCCTACAAGGGAATGGAGGAACATAACTCGTGTCAAACATAGCAGCACACACGCCCTGCCTACAAGAGAATGGAGGAACATAACTCGTGTCAAACATAGCAGCACACACGCCCTGCCTACAAGGGAATGGAGGAACATAACTCGTGTCAAACATAGCAGCACACACGCCCTGCCTACAAGAGAATGGAGGAACATAACTCGTGTCAAACATAGCAGCACACACGCCCTGCCTACAAGAGAATGGAGGAACATAACTCGTGTCAAACATAGCAGCACACACGCCCTGCCTACAAGGGAATGGAGGAACATAACTCGTGTCAAACATAGCAGCACACACGCCCTGCCTACAAGGGAATGGAGGAACATAACTCGTGTCAAACATAGCAGCACACACGCCCTGCCTACAAGGGAATGGAGGAACATAACTCGTGTCAAACATAGCAGCACACACGCCCTGCCTACAAGGAATGGAGGAACATAACTCGTGTCAAACATAGCAGCACACACGCCCTGCCTACAAGGGAATGGAGGAACATAACTCGTGTCAAACATAGCAGCACACACGCCCTGCCTACAAGAGAATGGAGGAACATAACTCGTGTCAAACATAGCAGCACACACGCCCTGCCTACAAGGAATGGAGGAACATAACTCGTGTCAAACATAGCAGCACACACGCCCTGCCTACAAGGGAATGGAGGAACATAACTCGTGTCAAACATAGCAGCACACACGCCCTGCCTACAAGGGAATGGAGGAACATAACTCGTGTCAAACATAGCAGCACACACGCCCTGCCTACAAGGGAATGGAGGAACAAAACTCGTGTCAAACATAGCAGCACACACGCCCTGCCTACAAGGGAATGGAGGAACATAACTCGTGTCAAACATAGCAGCACACACGCCCTGCCTACAAGGGAATGGAGGAACATAACTCGTGTCAAACATAGCAGCACACACGCCCTGCCTACAAGGGAATGGAGGAACATAACTCGTGTCAAACATAGCAGCACACACGCCCTGCCTACAAGGGAATGGAGGAACATAACTCGTGTCAAACATAGCAGCACACACGCCCTGCCTACAAGGGAATGGAGGAACATAACTCGTGTCAAACATAGCAGCACACACGCCCTGCCTACAAGAGAATGGAGGAACATAACTCGTGTCAAACATAGCAGCACACACGCCCTGCCTACAAGAGAATGGAGGAACATAACTCGTGTCAAACATAGCAGCACACACGCCCTGCCTACAAGGGAATGGAGGAACATAACTCGTGTCAAACATAGCAGCACACACGCCCTGCCTACAAGAGAATGGAGGAACATAACTCGTGTCAAACATAGCAGCACACACGCCCTGCCTACAAGGGAATGGAGGAACATAACTCGTGTCAAACATAGCAGCACACACGCCCTGCCTACAAGGGAATGGAGGAACATAACTCGTGTCAAACATAGCAGCACACACGCCCTGCCTACAAGGGAATGGAGGAACATAACTCGTGTCAAACATAGCAGCACACACGCCCTGCCTACAAGAGAATGGAGGAACATAACTCGTGTCAAACATAGCAGCACACACGCCCTGCCTACAAGGGAATGGAGGAACATAACTCGTGTCAAACATAGCAGCACACACGCCCTGCCTACAAGGGAATGGAGGAACATAACTCGTGTCAAACATAGCAGCACACACGCCCTGCCTACAAGAGAATGGAGGAACATAACTCGTGTCAAACATAGCAGCACACACGCCCTGCCTACAAGGGAATGGAGGAACATAACTCGTGTCAAACATAGCAGCACACACGCCCTGCCTACAAGAGAATGGAGGAACATAACTCGTGTCAAACATAGCAGCACACACGCCCTGCCTACAAGAGAATGGAGGAACATAACTCGTGTCAAACATAGCAGCACACACGCCCTGCCTACAAGGGAATGGAGGAACATAACTCGTGTCAAACATAGCAGCACACACGCCCTGCCTACAAGGGAATGGAGGAACATAACTCGTGTCAAACATAGCAGCACACACGCCCTGCCTACAAGGGAATGGAGGAACATAACTCGTGTCAAACATAGCAGCACACACGCCCTGCCTACAAGGGAATGGAGGAACATAACTCGTGTCAAACATAGCAGCACACACGCCCTGCCTACAAGGGAATGGAGGAACATAACTCGTGTCAAACATAGCAGCACACACGCCCTGCCTACAAGAGAATGGAGGAACATAACTCGTGTCAAACATAGCAGCACACACGCCCTGCCTACAAGGGAATGGAGGAACATAACTCGTGTCAAACATAGCAGCACACACGCCCTGCCTACAAGGGAATGGAGGAACATAACTCGTGTCAAACATAGCAGCACACACGCCCTGCCTACAAGGGAATGGAGGAACATAACTCGTGTCAAACATAGCAGCACACACGCCCTGCCTACAAGGAATGGAGGAACAAAACTCGTGTCAAACATAGCAGCACACACGCCCTGCCTACAAGGGAATGGAGGAACATAACTCGTGTCAAACATAGCAGCACACACGCCCTGCCTACAAGGGAATGGAGGAACATAACTCGTGTCAAACATAGCAGCACACACGCCCTGCCTACAAGGGAATGGAGGAACATAACTCGTGTCAAACATAGCAGCACACACGCCCTGCCTACAAGGGAATGGAGGAACATAACTCGTGTCAAACATAGCAGCACACACGCCCTGCCTACAAGGGAATGGAGGAACATAACTCGTGTCAAACATAGCAGCACACACGCCCTGCCTACAAGAGAATGGAGGAACATAACTCGTGTCAAACATAGCAGCACACACGCCCTGCCTACAAGAGAATGGAGGAACATAACTCGTGTCAAACATAGCAGCACACACGCCCTGCCTACAAGGGAATGGAGGAACATAACTCGTGTCAAACATAGCAGCACACACGCCCTGCCTACAAGGGAATGGAGGAACATAACTCGTGTCAAACATAGCAGCACACACGCCCTGCCTACAAGAGAATGGAGGGACATAACTCGTGTCAAACATAGCAGCACACACGCCCTGCCTACAAGAGAATGGAGGAACATAACTCGTGTCAAACATAGCAGCACACACGCCCTGCCTACAAGAGAATGGAGGAACATAACTCGTGTCAAACATAGCAGCACACACGCCCTGCCTACAAGGGAATGGAGGAACATAACTCGTGTCAAACATAGCAGCACACACGCCCTGCCTACAAGGGAATGGAGGAACATAACTCGTGTCAAACATAGCAGCACACACGCCCTGCCTACAAGGGAATGGAGGAACATAACTCGTGTCAAACATAGCAGCACACACGCCCTGCCTACAAGAGAATGGAGGAACATAACTCGTGTCAAACATAGCAGCACACACGCCCTGCCTACAAGAGAATGGAGGAACATAACTCGTGTCAAACATAGCAGCACACACGCCCTGCCTACAAGGGAATAGAGGAACATAACTCGTGTCAAACATAGCAGCACACACGCCCTGCCTACAAGGGAATGGAGGAACATAACTCGTGTCAAACATAGCAGCACACACGCCCTGCCTACAAGGGAATGGAGGAACATAACTCGTGTCAAACATAGCAGCACACACGCCCTGCCTACAAGGGAATGGAGGAACATAACTCGTGTCAAATATAGCAGCACACACGCCCTGCCTACAAGGGAATGGAGGAAGATAACTCATGTCAAACATAGCAGCACACACGCCCTGCCTACAAGGGAATGGAGGAACATAACTCGTGTCAAACATAGCAGCACACACGCCCTGCCTACAAGAGAATGGAGGAACATAACTCGTGTCAAACATAGCAGCACACACGCCCTGCCTACAAGGGAATGGAGGAACATAACTCGTGTCAAACATAGCAGCACACACGCCCTGCCTACAAGGGAATGGAGGAACATAACTCGTGTCAAACATAGCAGCACACACGCCCTGCCTACAAGGGAATGGAGGAACATAACTCGTGTCAAACATAGCAGCACACACGCCCTGCCTACAAGAGAATGGAGGAACATAACTCGTGTCAAACATAGCAGCACACACGCCCTGCCTACAAGGGAATGGAGGAACATAACTCGTGTCAAACATAGCAGCACACACGCCCTGCCTACAAGAGAATTGAGGAACATAACTCGTGTCAAACATAGCAGCACACACGCCCTGCCTACAAGAGAATGGAGGAACATAACTCGTGTCAAACATAGCAGCACACACGCCCTGCCTACAAGGGAATGGAGGAACATAACTCGTGTCAAACATAGCAGCACACACGCCCTGCCTACAAGAGAATGGAGGAACATAACTCGTGTCAAACATAGCAGCACACACGCCCTGCCTACAAGGGAATGGAGGAACATAACTCGTGTCAAACATAGCAGCACACACGCCCTGCCTACAAGAGAATGGAGGAACATAACTCGTGTCAAACATAGCAGCACACACGCCCTGCCTACAAGAGAATGGAGGAACATAACTCGTGTCAAACATAGCAGCACACACGCCCTGCCTACAAGGGAATGGAGGAACATAACTCGTGTCAAACATAGCAGCACACACGCCCTGCCTACAAGGGAATGGAGGAACATAACTCGTGTCAAACATAGCAGCACACACGCCCTGCCTACAAGGGAATGGAGGAAGATAACTCGTGTCAAACATAGCAGCACACACGCCCTGCCTACAAGGGAATGGAGGAACATAACTCGTGTCAAACATAGCAGCACACACGCCCTGCCTACAAGGGAATGGAGGAACATAACTCGTGTCAAACATAGCAGCACACACGCCCTGCCTCCAAGAGAATGGAGGAACATAACTCGTGTCAAACATAGCAGCACACACGCCCTGCCTACAAGAGAATGGAGGAACATAACTCGTGTCAAACATAGCAGCACACACGCCCTGCCTACAAGGGAATGGAGGAACATA
The DNA here is from genome assembly GCA_033964015.1 of Scolanthus callimorphus. Lineage (NCBI taxonomy): Eukaryota > Metazoa > Cnidaria > Anthozoa > Actiniaria > Edwardsiidae > Scolanthus > Scolanthus callimorphus. The sequence goes on from CM066911.1 coordinate 40,567,846, forward strand.
ACTCGTGTCAAACATAGCAGCACACACGCCCTGCCTACAAGAGAATGGAGGAACATAACTCGTGTCAAACATAGCAGCACACACGCCCTGCCTACAAGGGAATGGAGGAACATAACTCGTGTCAAACATAGCAGCACACACGCCCTGCCTACAAGGGAATGGAGGAACATAACTCGTGTCAAACATAGCAGCACACACGCCCTGCCTACAAGAGAATGGAGGAACATAACTCGTGTCAAACATAGCAGCACACACGCCCTGCCTACAAGGGAATGGAGGAACATAACTCGTGTCAAACATAGCAGCACACACGCCCTGCCTACAAGGGAATGGAGGAACATAACTCGTGTCAAACATAGCAGCACACACGCCCTGCCTACAAGGGAATGGAGGAACATAACTCGTGTCAAACATAGCAGCACACACGCCCTGCCTACAAGAGAATGGAGGAACATAACTCGTGTCAAACATAGCAGCACACACGCCCTGCCTACAAGAGAATGGAGGAACATAACTCGTGTCAAACATAGCAGCACACACGCCCTGCCTACAAGGGAATGGAGGAACATAACTCGTGTCAAACATAGCAGCACACACGCCCTGCCTACAAGGGAATGGAGGAACATAACTCGTGTCAAACATAGCAGCACACACGCCCTGCCTACAAGGGAATGGAGGAAGATAACTCGTGTCAAACATAGCAGCACACACGCCCTGCCTACAAGGGAATGGAGGAACATAACTCGTGTCAAACATAGCAGCACACACGCCCTGCCTACAAGGGAATGGAGGAACATAACTCGTGTCAACATAGCAGCACACACGCCCTGCCTCCAAGAGAATGGAGGAACATAACTCGTGTCAAACATAGCAGCACACACGCCCTGCCTACAAGAGAATGGAGGAACATAACTCGTGTCAAACATAGCAGCACACACGCCCTGCCTACAAGGGAATGGAGGAACATAACTCGTGTCAAACATAGCAGCACACACGCCCTGCCTACAAGAGAATGGAGGAACATAACTCGTGTCAAACATAGCAGCACACACGCCCTGCCTACAAGGGAATGGAGGAACATAACTCGTGTCAAACATAGCAGCACACACGCCCTGCCTACAAGGGAATGGAGGAACATAACTCGTGTCAAACATAGCAGCACACACGCCCTGCCTACAAGAGAATGGAGGAACATAACTCGTGTCAAACATAGCAGCACACACGCCCTGCCTACAAGGGAATGGAGGAACATAACTCGTGTCAAACATAGCAGCACACACGCCCTGCCTACAAGGGAATGGAGGAACATAACTCGTGTCAAACATAGCAGCACACACGCCCTGCCTACAAGAGAATGGAGGAACATAACTCGTGTCAAACATAGCAGCACACACGCCCTGCCTACAAGGGAATGGAGGAACATAACTCGTGTCAAACATAGCAGCACACACGCCCTGCCTACAAGGGAATGGAGGAACATAACTCGTGTCAAACATAGCAGCACACACGCCCTGCCTACAAGGGAATGGAGGAACATAACTCGTGTCAAACATAGCAGCACACACGCCCTGCCTACAAGAGAATGGAGGAACATAACTCGTGTCAAACATAGCAGCACACACGCCCTGCCTACAAGGGAATGGAGGAACATAACTCGTGTCAAACATAGCAGCACACACGCCCTGCCTACAAGAGAATTGAGGAACATAACTCGTGTCAAACATAGCAGCACACACGCCCTGCCTACAAGAGAATGGAGGAACATAACTCGTGTCAAACATAGCAGCACACACGCCCTGCCTACAAGGGAATGGAGGAACATAACTCGTGTCAAACATAGCAGCACACACGCCCTGCCTACAAGAGAATGGAGGAACATAACTCGTGTCAAACATAGCAGCACACACGCCCTGCCTACAAGAGAATGGAGGAACATAACTCGTGTCAAACATAGCAGCACACACGCCCTGCCTACAAGGGAATGGAGGAACATAACTCGTGTCAAACATAGCAGCACACACGCCCTGCCTACAAGAGAATGGAGGAACATAACTCGTGTCAAACATAGCAGCACACACGCCCTGCCTACAAGAGAATGGAGGAACATAACTCGTGTCAAACATAGCAGCACACACGCCCTGCCTACAAGAGAATGGAGGAACATAACTCGTGTCAAACATAGCAGCACACACGCCCTGCCTACAAGGGAATGGAGGAACATAACTCGTGTCAAACATAGCAGCACACACGCCCTGCCTACAAGGGAATGGAGGAACATAACTCGTGTCAAACATAGCAGCACACACGCCCTGCCTACAAGGGAATGGAGGAACATAACTCGTGTCAAACATAGCAGCACACACGCCCTGCCTACAAGGGAATGGAGGAAGATAACTCGTGTCAAACATAGCAGCACACACGCCCTGCCTACAAGGGAATGGAGGAAGATAACTCGTGTCAAACATAGCAGCACACACGCCCTGCCTACAAGGGAATGGAGGAACATAACTCGTGTCAAACATAGCAGCACACACGCCCTGCCTACAAGGGAATGGAGGAACATAACTCGTGTCAAACATAGCAGCACACACGCCCTGCCTACAAGAGAATGGAGGAACATAACTCGTGTCAAACATAGCAGCACACACGCCCTGCCTACAAGGGAATGGAGGAACATAACTCGTGTCAAACATAGCAGCACACACGCCCTGCCTACAAGGGAATGGAGGAACATAACTCGTGTCAAACATAGCAGCACACACGCCCTGCCTACAAGGGAATGGAGGAACATAACTCGTGTCAAACATAGCAGCACACACGCCCTGCCTACAAGGGAATGGAGGAACATAACTCGTGTCAAACATAGCAGCACACACGCCCTGCCTACAAGAGAATGGAGGGACATAACTCGTGTCAAACATAGCAGCACACACGCCCTGCCTACAAGAGATGGAGGAACATAACTCGTGTCAAACATAGCAGCACACACGCCCTGCCTACAAGAGAATGGAGGAACATAACTCGTGTCAAACATAGCAGCACACACGCCCTGCCTACAAAGGAATGGAGGAACATAACTCGTGTCAAACATAGCAGCACACACGCCCTGCCTACAAGGGAATGGAGGAACATAACTCGTGTCAAACATAGCAGCACACACGCCCTGCCTACAAGGGAATGGAGGAACATAACTCGTGTCAAACATAGCAGCACACACGCCCTGCCTACAAGGGAATGGAGGAACATAACTCGTGTCAAACATAGCAGCACACACGCCCTGCCTACAAGAGAATGGAGGAACATAACTCGTGTCAAACATAGCAGCACACACGCCCTGCCTACAAGGGAATGGAGGAACATAACTCGTGTCAAACATAGCAGCACACACGCCCTGCCTACAAGAGAATTGAGGAACATAACTCGTGTCAAACATAGCAGCACACACGCCCTGCCTACAAGAGAATGGAGGAACATAACTCGTGTCAAACATAGCAGCACACACGCCCTGCCTACAAGGGAATGGAGGAACATAACTCGTGTCAAACATAGCAGCACACACGCCCTGCCTACAAGAGAATGGAGGAACATAACTCGTGTCAAACATAGCAGCACACACGCCCTGCCTACAAGAGAATGGAGGAACATAACTCGTGTCAAACATAGCAGCACACACGCCCTGCCTACAAGGGAATGGAGGAACATAACTCGTGTCAAACATAGCAGCACACACGCCCTGCCTACAAGAGAATGGAGGAACATAACTCGTGTCAAACATAGCAGCACACACGCCCTGCCTACAAGAGAATGGAGGAACATAACTCGTGTCAAACATAGCAGCACACACGCCCTGCCTACAAGAGAATGGAGGAACATAACTCGTGTCAAACATAGCAGCACACACGCCCTGCCTACAAGGGAATGGAGGAACATAACTCGTGTCAAACATAGCAGCACACACGCCCTGCCTACAAGGGAATGGAGGATCATAACTCGTGTCAAACATAGCAGCACACACGCCCTGCCTACAAGGGAATGGAGGAACATAACTCGTGTCAAACATAGCAGCACACACGCCCTGCCTACAAGGGAATGGAGGAAGATAACTCGTGTCAAACATAGCAGCACACACGCCCTGCCTACAAGGGAATGGAGGAAGATAACTCGTGTCAAACATAGCAGCACACACGCCCTGCCTACAAGGGAATGGAGGAACATAACTCGTGTCAAACATAGCAGCACACACGCCCTGCCTACAAGGGAATGGAGGAACATAACTCGTGTCAAACATAGCAGCACACACGCCCTGCCTACAAGAGAATGGAGGAACATAACTCGTGTCAAACATAGCAGCACACACGCCCTGCCTACAAGGGAATGGAGGAACATAACTCGTGTCAAACATAGCAGCACACACGCCCTGCCTACAAGGGAATGGAGGAACATAACTCGTGTCAAACATAGCAGCACACACGCCCTGCCTACAAGGGAATGGAGGAACATAACTCGTGTCAAACATAGCAGCACACACGCCCTGCCTACAAGGGAATGGAGGAACATAACTCGTGTCAAACATAGCAGCACACACGCCCTGCCTACAAGAGAATGGAGGGACATAACTCGTGTCAAACATAGCAGCACACACGCCCTGCCTACAAGAGATGGAGGAACATAACTCGTGTCAAACATAGCAGCACACACGCCCTGCCTACAAGAGAATGGAGGAACATAACTCGTGTCAAACATAGCAGCACACACGCCCTGCCTACAAGGGAATGGAGGAACATAACTCGTGTCAAACATAGCAGCACACACGCCCTGCCTACAAGGGAATGGAGGAACATAACTCGTGTCAAACATAGCAGCACACACGCCCTGCCTACAAGGGAATGGAGGAACATAACTCGTGTCAAACATAGCAGCACACACGCCCTGCCTACAAGGGAATGGAGGAACATAACTCGTGTCAAACATAGCAGCACACACGCCCTGCCTACAAGAGAATGGAGGGACATAACTCGTGTCAAACATAGCAGCACACACGCCCTGCCTACAAGGGAATGGAGGAACATAACTCGTGTCAAACATAGCAGCACACACGCCCTGCCTACAAGAGAATGGAGGAACATAACTCGTGTCAAACATAGCAGCACACACGCCCTGCCTACAAGAGAATGGAGGAACATAACTCGTGTCAAACATAGCAGCACACACGCCCTGCCTACAAGGGAATGGAGGAACATAACTCGTGTCAAACATAGCAGCACACACGCCCTGCCTACAAGGGAATGGAGGAACATAACTCGTGTCAAACATAGCAGCACACACGCCCTGCCTACAAGGGAATGGAGGAAGATAACTCGTGTCAAACATAGCAGCACACACGCCCTGCCTACAAGGGAATGGAGGAACATAACTCGTGTCAAACATAGCAGCACACACGCCCTGCCTACAAGGGAATGGAGGAACATAACTCGTGTCAAACATAGCAGCACACACGCCCTGCCTCCAAGAGAATGGAGGAACATAACTCGTGTCAAACATAGCAGCACACACGCCCTGCCTACAAGAGAATGGAGGAACATAACTCGTGTCAAACATAGCAGCACACACGCCCTGCCTACAAGGGAATGGAGGAACATAACTCGTGTCAAACATAGCAGCACACACGCCCTGCCTACAAGAGAATGGAGGAACATAACTCGTGTCAAACATAGCAGCACACACGCCCTGCCTACAAGGGAATGGAGGAACATAACTCGTGTCAAACATAGCAGCACACACGCCCTGCCTACAAGAGAATGGAGGAACATAACTCGTGTCAAACATAGCAGCACACACGCCCTGCCTACAAGGGAATGGAGGAACATAACTCGTGTCAAACATAGCAGCACACACGCCCTGCCTACAAGGGAATGGAGGAACATAACTCGTGTCAAACATAGCAGCACACACGCCCTGCCTACAAGGGAATGGAGGAACATAACTCGTGTCAAACATAGCAGCACACACGCCCTGCCTACAAGAGAATGGAGGGACATAACTCGTGTCAAACATAGCAGCACACACGCCCTGCCTACAAGGGAATGGAGGAACATAACTCGTGTCAAACATAGCAGCACACACGCCCTGCCTACAAGAGAATGGAGGAACATAACTCGTGTCAAACATAGCAGCACACACGCCCTGCCTACAAGAGAATGGAGGAACATAACTCGTGTCAAACATAGCAGCACACACGCCCTGCCTACAAGGGAATGGAGGAACATAACTCGTGTCAAACATAGCAGCACACACGCCCTGCCTACAAGGGAATGGAGGAACATAACTCGTGTCAAACATAGCAGCACACGCCCTGCCTACAAGGGAATGGAGGAAGATAACTCGTGTCAAACATAGCAGCACACACGCCCTGCCTACAAGGGAATGGAGGAACATAACTCGTGTCAAACATAGCAGCACACACGCCCTGCCTACAAGGGAATGGAGGAACATAACTCGTGTCAAACATAGCAGCACACACGCCCTGCCTCCAAGAGAATGGAGGAACATAACTCGTGTCAAACATAGCAGCACACACGCCCTGCCTACAAGAGAATGGAGGAACATAACTCGTGTCAAACATAGCAGCACACACGCCCTGCCTACAAGGGAATGGAGGAACATAACTCGTGTCAAACATAGCAGCACACACGCCCTGCCTACAAGAGAATGGAGGAACATAACTCGTGTCAAACATAGCAGCACACACGCCCTGCCTACAAGGGAATGGAGGAACATAACTCGTGTCAAACATAGCAGCACACACGCCCTGCCTACAAGGGAATGGAGGAACATAACTCGTGTCAAACATAGCAGCACACACGCCCTGCCTACAAGAGAATGGAGGAACATAACTCGTGTCAAACATAGCAGCACACACGCCCTGCCTACAAGGGAATGGAGGAACATAACTCGTGTCAAACATAGCAGCACACACGCCCTGCCTACAAGAGAATGGACAGACAGGCACACAAAGAACAAAGCTTTGTCGACTGACCAAGATTTCATGCGCGCGTACCACGGAATTGTGGGAAATACCCTACACCGTTGCATGTCGGGCTGGTGCGCGCATTTGATTTTAGCTGGTATCCTTTCAATCTCGAGATCGTTTGGCCAGCAGCAAAACTGGATTTATCCTGTTTGTATGCAGGGTGTGGAAACTCTGCGCCAAGAGGGTTCGTGAACGTAAGATGAAAATAATGCAGATAACCCACTGCCATTCTCGAACCCAGAGCTTCCCGGCTCGTCTCCTCGCGGGAGAGACAGCCACTGACGCATGCGCGAGATTTAATACAGAGTCGATGAGAGAAAAACCTTTCAGCGCATGCTCCAACGCACAAAATCAACCAATCAGCGACGGCCCTCAAAAGTGGATGTCTCCAGAGCCTCTCCTGCGAGCAGACGAGCCGCGGAGCCATCTCGAACCCAGAGCCCACGTGTTTTTTGAGTCCGTATTTTGGCACTGGCCAAGAGACGTTGACTCTGGGTGCGAGATTGAACAAATGTTGAACTATAACTGCATGAAGTATATAGTTTATGGAGTGAACACCGCTTGATTGCTACCTAATGAACCCGACGTTGAGCAATGGCTCGTGCGCATGCGGCTTATAAAACAAGCTATAGGTAAACTGGTCTAGCCGGCTTTGCCGGTTGCGTTTTTGACAGGCAGGAGCTCGGGTTACCTGTGGTCAATGCATCGTACCTGGACGCCGAGAAAGACGAGGAAGATTGACGTCAAAGTTCCAAGGAAGCCCTCTGGGTCATGAGGGAGCTTGACCTTGTAAAGTACCTGTATGTGTAACAATTGTTGAAATCTATTAATTATTTTGAATTGCAATCGGCTTCGTATCCATTCTCGAACCCAAAGTTCCCCGGCTAGTCATCTCGCGGGGGAGGTTCTGGTGACAACCAATGACGCATGCGCGAGATTTGATACAGAGCCGTTGAGAGAAACAACTTTCTGCGCATGCCCCAACTTTCAAAATCAACCAATCAGCTACAGCCCTCGAATGGCTGCCACCAGAGCCTCTCCCGCTCGCCGGCTCGTCACCTTGTGAGGGAAGCTCTGGCAACAGGTCTTCGCTGATTGGATGATTTTGGAATCTTCTTCCCAGAGCTCTTTTTTCTGCGCACGCGTCGCCACCAATCTCGTACCCAGAGCCTGTCATCTTTAGGCCAGCGGCAAGATTCAGGGCTCTGGGGAAATCCGATTTGTGAGCATGCGTGGTAGGCCAAAACGTAACGAACTTTCATACAACAATCAAACCGGAAACCCAGAATCTGGGTTTTAAAAAAATCGATTCCCCCAGAGCCCTGAATCTTGCCGCTGGCCAAAAGATGACGGGCTCTGGGTACGGGATTGGCGTCGCCACATAGTAGTGTGGATGATTTTGAAGGTCAGGGATGCTGCTACTATGATGGATAAAGACCATAACAAGTACCTGCACCGTAGGCCATCGATAGATATGTTTGCCGAACATCTTCCTGTCAATGTAGTTGGCCACACCCCCTGTGCAGTTGGCAGCGAGCGGAAAGCCGTCACCAATCCCTCCCGGCCCGGTGTAACCCCTGAAAACAATGGAAAACACAGTCAGCGACGTGCGCAGTCTATAGGTCTGCAGGCACGGGCCTGAAAATACTTCGGGGGACTTTGATACAAGTACTGCACTGCATTCAGAACTTGGCCTGTGGATTTTCAAAACCCTGTGTACGCCCGTGGTTGTGAGTGCAACGTTTTAAAATCCCATATTACCATCAACGTCAGAAAAATTCATATTTTAAGAGACACCTTTTTCACATAAAATTAAACAAAGCCTTCCAGTTAATCAATTTATATAAAATAAAGCTGTGCGTTACTCAAGTTCGATTGGTTTGCCTCATTTTGGACTATTCGGCCTTTATGATCCAGCTTTGCGCCTGAATACACATACTAAATTTCACCTCCGGAGTCTATGAAGATGCAAATATACTCATTCACAACGAGCTACAACGCATTTAGTCTTATCTTGATGTATCTTGGTGAGCATTGAACAACGTCGTGAGTACCATTAATTTTACACACGAAAAAAGTGAGAGGTAGTTAGGGTAAGGTTAGCCTGAATATTCGGCCGTGTCTTCTTTTTACACTCGATAAGACGGTTGATGCAGACCAGGGTAAGGTAGGTCTACGTCAAACGTCATGCCAGAGTCGCGCCGTTCCAATCCAAAACAATAGAAAGTTTTCTATTATAAAGTCTAATGAAGAGGCTTCGTTTTGAAAAAGGAAAGGTTCGACATAAGAAGAGCGACGTTTGCGCTGGGCCTCAAAGCACTTCTCCTTTTGCGGCATCGGGATTGATTTGTGTGTGTGCTTTGAATATTATACCCTGTGCTCTAATATTAAACCTCGAGCGTTCGTTCTGTTAACGCAACCGAAAGCCAGTTCAGCGTTAAAAAAAAGAAACTGCAAAACGCGCATACGTAGTACGAGCACACAACGAGCCCTCCACTATAAATGACCCGTTCATTTTCCACATCTTGCTAACCACAAATTCAAAATGTTCTGGGAGCATGACCCCAGAACCCCTTAAAAATGAGAACGACATCTAAGGCCCACGGCAAAAATGTCGCGCCGTTTCAATCTAAGCTAATCCAAAAACGTTATCTATATATAAAGTCTAATGAATGGGCACCATTGAAAAAGGAAAGGTTCGACAGGAGAAGTGCGACTGAAATTCAACGTTTGCGTTTGGCTCAACTCTTGCTTCCAGTTGTGGATATCTGTGCATGTTCTTAGGTACAACGGCCCTCGTTCCTCAGCCCTATCCTCGCGCGCCAGGATCCTCCCCTCCCCTCGATCTACTTTCTCCCGTCAAGAAAAGGACAGGTAAATTTTTCCCAGCAGCTCAGAGTGTTATTAATATTTTTCTCCAGTTTTTGGCCGAAATCCTTCGATTTTTCCTATTTGTTTTTTCAACTCTACCGATTGACATATTGCCATACCGATTGCGACATATTGCCATGCCGATTGTCACTGCACAGTGACTGATGCCAAGGCTGACGTCATTTTGTTTCAGACCAGAAAAAAACCGCCACCATATAATGGAATCGTTAGTCAGCCACAGAAAGGTTTTACTTGCTCAGCTCTACTGTCGGTTTATAAATAAATCTTTCTCAATCTATTCCATTTACAAAATCGTCCTACCCTTGATCAGATGAGCATCGATTTTCAAACTATACATTTTCTAGTCAACCAGGGCCTATAATTAGTCATGCAAAATTTCACTGAAATAGCAAGACGTCTAACCTGCATAAATACGCCATTCAACATTTGATGTTTTTCATTTGCAATACAATGGAGCCACAGCGTAATCAAACAATGGGCCGATTCAACACCTCCTACCCAGACAACTTTGCGGCCTGGGCGCGTACGGCCATCCTAGAGGACTATTTGTCAATATTTACACCCATAATGTTTGTGTTTAGGCAAACTTCTCCGGCGAACACATTATCACACAGCGTCAAATGGAACTGAGGGACAGAGATAGTTTGATACGTCGACGAGCGGATTTCTAGAAATACAGCATCAATCAATTAACAATGCAGGTAAAGATGATTTGGAAAACTAACTGGATACATAAGTCCTCGCAAAATGACCTAAATATTGCCGCGAATTTTTTTTGCTATTCTCCCACTCCCAGTTTTCTCTGCCTGACTCAGTTGGTGTGCCCTGTGTTTGTTTTTCATTTGTTGTTCAAACCACTGCCCAGCGCTGGTTGGTTATTTCCCCACGCTTTCTCAAGTTTGGTCAGCCCTGGCTCTTATGTTCATCGGAACGACGACAAAGAACGCTGTGTCAGAGCATGGCACATCCACACCGGCTGAAACGTGTGCGAAACTCCTCTCTTCAAGTCGAAAATGAATTTCTACAGCAGAATACAACGGCGTCGCCCGCCCGGCGTTAATGAGGCTCCAAAAAGCGGATGTGACGTCGTATGAAACCCAAGAATTACCGCGCACGGCAACACATCAAGCCCGCCTGGCAAACACGTTAATAGCTACTGACAGATTTTTTTGAAACCTGCCCTCGAGAATTTTTTATCAATCAAATCTTGCATTATAAAGTCGTAGCCACTTAACTGATATTATTGCAACAGGGCGCGCGGCTAAGCCTTTCCTTCTCCTAATTTGTTACCGGAAAAAACTGAAAAAAAAAAGATAAAACATCTTGTGCCGTGGGCTTCCTGTGTAACCGCGCGCGCATCAAAAAGTGGCGGGAATTAAGGCACATCAACCAATCAGGGACGTTCCTCGCGCGGACACACCGGCCTGAAATCCTTGCCCGCCCTAGCAAATGTAGCGTCTTTTTACAGCCGTAGTGGTCTCTGTCACGCAAGCGCTCGGCGCTTGTCACATTGCCCTTAACTATTCCGTGTTGTGCAGGGAATCATGTTACCAGTGTTACTGGTCTGGGCGTCACGTTTCGCGCCAGCGATTGGCAGCTGCGGTAGCATATCACAGGACCGAACAGCCCTGCGTGGTCACACGTTCTCCAGTCACAACGTGACAAGTATAATAGACTGTATAAACAGATGCAAAGAACACACTTTGTGTGGGAGCGTGAACTTCTACCCACAAGCAGGGAAGTGCGAGATTAACAGCGCCAGAATAGCTGATCATCCTCGGGACAAGACGTGGAACGAGGAGAGTATCTACTTTGATAACGTGGAAACACAACAAGGTAACCATACGCAACACAACAAGGTAACCATACGCATCAACACATTAGCAAGCAGGTAACCGTAAGCATAGCAATTGTGGGCTCGAGTGGCATATAAGTCCGATATGTTTACAAGTACTAAATGTAGGCTCGGGCAGGTTTTACAAAAAAGCCAGTGCAGGGGGCGGGGAATTCAACAAAGCGCACAGTTTGGAAAATTCCAGCACACGATTTTAAGATTTCAAAATAGATGTCGACAACATCATCAAAGAATGGGGGCTATTAAAACTGAAGTTAGGGAGATAGAACTCTAGATAGGAAGGCTTGTTAAAACAAATGCAGAAATGTATATTCTCTAGAAGAATGCTATTTGTAACAGACGCTTATCACTTAGCAACTACTCTCACAATCTTTATAATTAACACCGATTATTTTGCAGAAAATTTCACCTCCTGCAAGCAGATCAAGACTGCTATTGGGTACGTTTATTTTTGCTTTAAAACAACGAAATAAAATTTCTCACACGTATTTTGACTTTTAATCTTAGAGTGAAATAATTAATTCCATGTTGCTGTTTTTGTGTTTCTAGCGTCCCCACGGGAAGCAGGGCGTACCCATTGACGTTTGGAAAAGACACAATCCAAGTGTACTGCCATATGGACGAGTTACTGGGTTGTGGGGAGGGACCATGGACGATGGTGATGAAGATTGACGGCGAAAATGTGAGTTACCATGGTAACGCAGCGAAATGCGAACACAACCAATCAAGCACCGTTTCAACTTTTGTTTTCTGTTCGCATATTAGCGGCTCAGGTAACTTAAGGCCTGGGCGGAAACCCGATCCAAAATGGCGGACGTAAAACTGAGGGGGGGGGGGGGGGTGGTCCATCTCTAAACCAATGCCTCTGAGGGATCCAAGCAAACTACATTTGAATACCTTTGATCATTCTCAATCATTTCCACCAATGTTGGTCTCTATGGCAACAAATGCATGACCTCTGACCTTAAATTTAATTTCTAAGAAAATGGCCTCTGCATTCAATGGGGATAAGTGAAATCATTCCCCAGAGTGCATTATAGTGTTTGTTATATAGTGTAGCTTATTGATCCAACGAGGATGGCTGGAAATGTTTTTCGGGATAGCTTTATTTGTGATGATGTAATATGATACCTCTCCTTTTCTTAAAATGTGGATAACTTGGACACCCATCCTCGTTGGAATGGTAATGTACGCCGGACACTGGTCATAATAACACCCATTGGGAAACGATTGGTATGACCCCCATCGAATGCAGAGAACTGAAAGAAAATTGTGCCTTTGTCACGCTCATACAAGTCACGCAACCCGTTGACATGGTAACCAAATACATCAAATGAAACGTCTCACTGGGTGTACCAACCTTAACGAAAAACATTCTACAGAAGACATTTTGTACAACCTAGAGAATTTTTTTCAGTATTTTTCCTATTTTTTGAAAAACACCCATGCCTTAATATACCTGAGGGAGCTCCCACGCAGTAGGCCGAGCACCATGCCTAACGAAAAACGGGACAATATGTCCATCGAATTGATTTTGTTGCTTGAAAAACTTGTTTGCTTGTTTGATCAAAGTGGACCATAGGGCAATAACTATAGTAAGATACAAGGCAAACTGTTTTACAAAATTTAAAATATTTACCTGAACGGGCAACTAGTGGTTGCACGCAACAATAGGTTATCGAAGGAAAAGAGGAGTGTTCTCGATTTTTTTTTAACTCGGCAGAGTCTAGCTAAATAAAATAGAGCAAGAAGCTAACACTGAAAAACACGATATTCAAGTAAGATCGGTAACAGTTTGGTGCGATATTTCGGTTTAATTCAAACCATTTTCAAGCATAGGTTTAAAATGATAGTGGAGGGAATATCATGGGTTTTTTTTGGAGTTAGCTCTTTGCTACATTTTGTACACTTGTCGGCAGAAAATGGATCTAGCTAAATAACCAAATTTCAATCAGAGTAAAAAAATGCCAAGAAAGGAAATCTTGAGGCCGGGACAGACAAAAAAGTCACGAAACGCCTCAGGCCCAGCACAGGATGTAAAATGTCCGCCAGTGTTACATGAAAAAAACATCCAATGAGGTAATTGCTACAAATTGAACAAAACTGTCCTTCAAGATTCACTAGCAAAAAAAATTTTTTGACTAGCACTCGATCGAAAAGCCATTCAAATGCGTGCGCAAAAACCGGTTCGTAACCGGTTTGCTACAGTGCTTTTGGTGTGCAATACGGCTGTGTATCCACACTAAATCGTTACCTTGCATGGTAAAATGACGTCACAGTCGTATTATAAATTCTCGTACCAAGAACTCCCCGTCTCTTACTATTTTTCACTCTAGATGACATTTACTTACAAAGCTGCCTACTGGACAAACAGGGAATCGTACAACGTGATTGGAGGATCGACTGGCTTTGACGAGACCGAAACCAAACTCCCTACATACTGGGGAACATCTTTCTCTAAGATATGCGCCGGGCTCAAGGTAATGGTAAAGAGCCTTCATTTTGTCAGCCTAGCAACATACCGAGACAGAGAAAGCATCCATTTCCATCGGCTGATTTAGGGGATGTAGTGCAATATTTTCGATTGAATTCGATAAATGAATAATGAAACTTTGTTTTTAGAAGACTATTTCAAGATTTCTACACGTAATAGTTGTCTGATAGAGCGGATTTCAGATGACCGTCGTGTTTGCAATTGGTTTGCTTTCTCATTGGCTGCTTATTTCTATCAACCAATCAAATTGCGAACTAATTACAAGCAAAGAATTGGTTCGGCTCCTGATTGGCTGGGCTGGAAACCATTCAGCAGTAAGTTGTAATTACTCTTGTTTCTGATTGGCTAGTGATTGCTCAATTGCAATTGCTTTCACGACAGTCATGTGAAATCCGCTCTATCGACTGAAAACAATAACAAAGGAGTGGCTGACTAGGGCTCTTTAAGCTACGGCTTTAACTAAGGTACATGCATGCTAAACTAGGAAGCACTGCACGCGCGCGTCTCTAAAAGACAAAATGTTTCTTGTCTGGCGAAAAACGTTTCCATAATCAAGAGAATAATTTTTAAACTTCGAAAATCCAAAGTGCATTTTTGGAAGCCAACTTTCATAGTCTAAATTTCAGTTATCCATTCTCCTCGGTGTTTTATCATCGGTTTTACAGCTGTTTCAGGTAACACGCGACCAAGAGCGTTCAAAACATTTTTGGCAGTGGGTTTTTCTGCGAAGTTAATCAAATCGCCTAGTGCATTGAATTGGCTTCTGTCGCGACATGTCTCGCAAGGGAAGCCAAACAAATGCACTGGGCAAGGATCTGATTGGCTCACACGGATTGCATTGATGGACAACGCAGCAAAACCCCAACTGCCAAACTCCAAGAATCTGACAACGGGGAAGTCGCGTGTTACCTGAAACAGCTGTAAATCCCTGGCAATCATAACGTCATAAACAACCTGATCCAAGTCGTGTCCTCTTATTTTAGGTGAATGGCAAAGCGAGGTGGCTACGGATTAAGAAAGCCGCCAAATCCATGTATGACCTCCTTAAAAGTAACGCAGAACGTAGCACCAAGCTAGGACGCGACAAGTGGAAAAAGCTCGTGCCTGGATCAGCTCTGCAGGCTTATTGCAGGAAGGAGGGTTTTCGAAACGTAATTGATCAGCTCGTGCGAGAATTGGTATCATATGCAACGACAACAATGACTGCAAGTCATGTGACTCGTTTTTAGGCCTCGGCACGTGGGTGGGCTATCACGGCCACCGTAAGTACTCAGCGGGAAATGAGTGCCGAAAGACGTGTGAAGGCGGAGTGGCAACTCACATTCCCGCTATGGGCTACATCATGGTAGCGTGAGGAAAAGCAGACCCTGGGAACAAGCTTTTGCTTCCTTCGATGCGTCCTATTTTTGCATATAAAGAAAATTTCACATCGTCGACGCAGTTGTCCCTTTTGTAAACGGTCGTTGCCTTTTGACGGCACTAAATTTTCAAGTTTAGTTTCGTTGCGTCAGTAAATGTAAAAGGAACAAAAAATAGTATATTAATTCATTCCCTGTTTAGAACCCTAACCTGTATCCAAACCGTAACCTCTGCGCTACAATTGCATTCGCTGGGTTTGAGGTGCTCTTCAATTGGATTTGTACTATCTTCATTAGCATCTATAGAACGAAGCTATAAGAATGATAATGATTGTGTCACGGTTCAGAAATGGCAACGACCGTTCTAAAAGGCATCGACCGTTTGCGAAAGGGAAATGCGCCAAGGCGACCTGAGTAGATAACACACACCCCCTCAATCTGAATAGTTATCAATATAGTACGAAAGCTGAATTCGTTAATTGCTGAAAAACACTATAAATATTAAGGGTAGCTTTCAGTCTGGTCCCAGGTCCCTTGTATGTAGTCAAGAAGGTAAACCGCTGGATGTGCGCGGGCGCTCGAGCTCCCGGTGACGTCACAACCTAAACACAGGAAACCCGCCCAGAACGCCAGGGACCAGGCTTGGTAGCTTTCCTACCTGGGACACCCGTCGACTTTGATCGCGTACGTCACCACAACAAATAGCGCTAGCAACAGCAGCATGAGCAGCCATTGTTTCCACAGGGATACCACATCACGGATTGGGTCCCACCAGTGTTTCTGTAATCAAGTGGGATAAGAGCGGATTTCAGATGACTGTAGTGTGTAATTTAAAATTACTTTGCAATCGCTCAAGGCTTAGTGTTTCGAATTCATGTAATATTTGCGATTGGTTTCACTACAGTCATGTGTACCTGCTCTGCAGGGGCTCATGTCTGCACTGAATATCCAAACAATTGCTACAGAAATGTTCAACATTTTACTACGCACACAAAGAACGTGTGTGCAATTGGATTTAATATATCTGAAAAACGAACCACTCACTGTGGTGTACCACATTGATCTATGCTAGGGCCGCTTCTCTTTCTTCTTGATATAAATGATATCTCACCTCTTCTGATAAACTGACTTCTGTTTATTTGCAGATGGTAATAATATAATGTATGCTGATAAGGATTTAAAAACACTTGAAACTACTATAAATCGTGAATTAAAACAGGTCTTAGAATGGTTAACTGCAAACAAATTATCTCTAAATATTAGATATATATCAATATTAGAAATATACCCGACCATGTAACGTGCCTCGTATACTAGGGAGGCCTGTGTATTTTTAATGCGCAAGTGGGGTACCTGTGGTTTGTTAATATACGTGGTGCTCGGTGGTATACCTGTGGTTGATCTTCGGCAGGGCTGACGTATAACTGCATGAGGGCGATCACAAAATAACAAGCGGCGAACCTCTGAAGCACTCCCGGGATACGGTAATACTCAAGGTCGTTAACTATAGAGAAAGGAAATATACCATATTTAGAAGAAAAAAAAGACAATATTTCGAAAACAGTTGGCGCGCGTGCACCGGTCGAACGTACGCTGGTACAAGCAGACATTATTTTCAAAAAAGGCAATTGCTGGCTTGCACGTGACGTCATTTGCAGCCATGTTGGTGTACAGGAACAAAATAAAGTTCATTTGTTGCTCTTTGTTCTGTACACCGACATGGCCGCCGCGCCATTGTGATTTTATTCCCATAGGAATTAGTGCAACCCAAGAATGGCCGTTTTCACACTAGAGCCGGATGATTCGTCCAGACGACTTAGGGCAATGATTTTTAGTGCGTCTCTGACTTCGTCAGTTGCTTCGTCTTGTGTGAATACGGGCAAGAGACGGATAAAACGTCCAGACGAATTAAGTGGCTTAATCCGTCCGAATTGACGAACTAAATCATTTAATTCGTCTGGACGTTTATCCGTCTCTTGCCCGTATTCACACAAGACGAAGCAACTGACGAAGTAAGAGACGCACTAAAAATATTTGCCCTAAGTCGTCTGGACGAATCATCCGGCTCTAGTGTGAAAACGGCCATTCAGACATACGTTAGAGATGGAGGCTTCAAGTAATGGGTGGGACTTGTCAAGATCGTGTCGTAGTCATTTACGTGTCTGTGTATTTCGCGTAGCTGAGCTTGTTGGCAGAACAGCAACAAAAAACAACGCGCGCCTCCCACCCCCGGAGGGGGGGGGGGCATATTTTTTGGTAGGGGATGATCGTCGGGAATTTTCAGGTACACCCCTAAAAGATACCAAAAAGGACGCGGTAAAAATAGTTTTTCCAGGGTAAAAATAATTGTTTACCCTAAAAGATACCCATCAAGACATTTCCGTCTTGATTGAGATGCTGCATTGGATGTTGTCTAATTTATCCTCTTGTCAACAAGTACTCTCTCTCTCTCTCTTTCTTGAAGGTTTGCCGCCGTGTTAGAGCCCTAAACGATACCAATTTCCCTTCACTTTAATTGCAGATCAAGGTGACCCCTAAAAGAGACCAAAACCCGTGATTTTAACCCCTAAAAGATACGACGATCATCTCCGACTAAAAATATGGGAGTCCCTCCCCCCCCCCCCGGGCGCACACCGATCGCAGTAAAAAAATGACTTCGTGAAAAAATGGTTTCGTGAAAAAAATATTTTGTAACGGGTTAATAGAAGTGGCTGAAACTTACAGTTGCTTACGAGTAATCCCAGGCCAAATAGCGTGAGACTTCGCCGAATGATCTTCAGACATATTTTACTCTTCTTCACTTTTCGCTTCTTGAGCGATTTAAAAGACAGAGTAATGGACACACCCATGATCCAGATAAACCTGTTAAACCAGATAAACCTGTTAAACCAGATTAACCGGTCAAACAAGTATTCGTATTAACAAATTAAGGGAAGTTGCAAAGCTCTGCTTAATTGTTGTTCTTACCAAGGGAATACTAGGTCACCCAGAAGTAGACCTGCGAAACACCAAATCACCAAACATCAGTAATTAACCGAGAGGCAGCGAACAGAATAGTCAGAATATTGAGGGCTTTCCGTACAGGTTAGCATACCTGCCAACTCTCCTGGTTTTCCCGGGAGTTTCCAGGTTTTTTTAACAAATTTCCCCAGTCTCCAGGTTAAAGCATCAAATCTCCCGGAATTTTGAAAATATTCTGATACATAGTCACGCACAAAAAAAGTCAACCAAAGTCCGCGCCATCGACAAAGAATCGGGGACAGTTAGGTCGTTTTCGGAGGGGATTTGGAAAGGTTTCGGGAAAGACCCGGGAAGACAAGATGGTTCCGACGAATTGTCTAGATTTCAGAACGTCTGGGGTTGACAGGTATGAGTTAGTGCAGTGGTGCTTCTAACTCTATCATAGCACTAAATTTCATGAGATAAGCAAGACATGGTTGTACCGTTCCACACAGCATGCTCAAGGACAAAGTAGCCTCCAGCGCCGCCATTGACAAATATCATCACGGTAATAGCGATACTGGTGAACAGAAAATAGAATGATGGTGTTAATCAAACCAGATTCTCGAGTGCTGCGTTTAAGGCTGCGTTAGTAGATAATTAAAGAAAGTGGTGTCATGATTTTAGCACACTTTTGGCTGATGGATTGCCAAAATACTATAGTCTAGGTTTGTGAAAATAGCCTTTATAATAACTACAAAACGATCCTGATTGTAGGCTTCACCTGCTTCATGGACCTATTATAGAGCGGATGGAAACGGATTGAAACACTCGGTTTTTGAAATCTTGTTGGGATGAACAGTCTCCATAATACATGTTTTGTTAGGCGATAAAAATCGGCTACCAAACAACCGCGCGACCAGACACGCGAACACCTTTGCCAGCTAATAGGTGACATACAGAAAGAAACCGATATTTGGTGGTTTCACCTCGTGACTGGCAGCGCCGTTATTTTTAGGGCGCCATTGTATGGTAGAAAGTTGTTACCTTTTTTTTAATTTTCGCGGCATAAGACAATGACATAAACAATATAACAACTTACCCTCGGAATGTGTCTAGTGACTTCAAACGTTTCTTTTCTTTCGGTACGTCCGTCAGTTCGATTTGGGATACCTTTTAATAAAACACAAAATTGTCCGCCACCTCGAATTAGAGTCTCGGACTCAAACGATAGAACTAGAAATGAAAATGCTTGTGTGTTAACTATTCAGTGAAGAAATGCCGTGCGTGGATGAAATTAAGACCCAGTCCACACTACTCCGTTTTCAAACGAAAACGGATGCTTTTTGCTCCGGATACGGCTATCGTCCACACTACAACGCCGAAAACGATCACCGAAAACGGCGAAAACAATACGAAAACGATAAGTGTGGACGCAAATCTTTTTGAAAACGGAGCAAAGAGTATCCGTTTTCGTTTGAAAACGATGTAGTGTGGATGGGATCTAAGACCCCGTCCACACTACACCGTTTTCAAACGAAAACGGATACTTTTTGCTCCGGATACGGCTATCTCCACACTACAACGCCGAAAACGATCACCGAAAACGGCGAAAACAATACAAAAACGATAAGTGTGGACGCAAATCTTTTTGAAAACGGAGCAAAAAGTATCCGTTTTCGTTTGAAATCGATGTAGTGTGGACGGGGTCTTAGAGTCTTCTGATGTACTCACATTGACGGAGTTTTCTTTTGGAGTCCGTGGCGATGACGAGCTGTCGTTCAGTCTCTACATCGAATATAAGTTATAACAGGGATATAATTCCAAATTTGTTTTTGAGCATTCAGGTTATTTGTCACCAGTTTAGGGAGCATTCATTATTTATGCCAGGGGGTGGGCTGGCAAGAATAAAGGGGGGCGGGGGGGGGGGGGGCATGTCAAATTCGGCACGTTGAAGTAGGGGGTCACCAGAAAATATGAAAACAACTGTGAGAGGTCATCTACTTTTTATGGCAGTGACTTTACAACTGTTTTCAGTATTCCGCGTTCGACTTCCAGTGGCGTTCTGGCTTCCGTCAATCAAACTCTCGGGTTTATTTTGAGTTTAGTCGATTGTAAGTTAGGCCATTTGTTTAGAAAAAGATAGTAAAAGATATACTGTGTGTTGGGGCGTTTTACTAGGATGGCAAATTCTGAATTCTATGTATTCCGAAGAGTTTCCAAGTTTGATTGACGGAAGCCAGAAAGCGGTTCGACGGTTGGAAATCAATCTCGAGAGTTCGCAGAATACTCAAAACAGCTGTAATTCAACATATGGATGCAAGAGGATGCACGCCTGTAAAATTGCAACAAACTGTTCATGCACGCAGGAAATGTCCTAAAAATACAGGAAATGGTCTACTTGGTATCTGGATGTCCCAACATTTCGTCCTGATCTAAAGGGGGGTGGGGGGTGGGACTATCATTATTAGAAAAATTGCCTAAAGGGGTTTTGAGGTTTTTATTCATACTTGGAGGGGGGTCAAGAGGTTTTTGGGGCTGAATGAAAAATCTTGCCAGCCCACCCCCTGGCGTAAATAATGAATGCTCCCTTAATGGCCCATTCTGGCAAAAATCACAATAACATTTGGCAAGGAGGCTAAGAAAACTTATACAACCAGTCCTTCAGAAAGTCAGTGATCACAGACGAGACAACAGTAAAATTTCTGTAGAATTTCCAAACCCCCAAGATTAGATTCTAACCAAACCCCCAATCATTTCCATAACCACCTGGAGTGAAAACCCGAGGTATGTATAGAGCAGATTTCGTATCACTGTCGCGGTCGCGGCACGGAACTGAAATCGTTTAGTCGCGGCCCGATCACGAGCGCGGCGCTACACGACATTGTCGCTGCACTTTTCAGTCATACGAAATGTGCTCTAATTTGTAGAAGGAGTTTTATCGAGGAAAGTAAACATCGGGTAGATCATTTGATAAGTGATGTTCTATTCCTTAGCTCTTACCATTTCTACAGCATTTGACCGGGGCGAGGGTGTTTCCTGAAAAGCAAAGCGTGACCAAATCAGGACTTTCAGCAGAAACAGATCCATAGGAAAAGCAGAATTTCCCATGGTGAAGAACGGGAGGTGTTCGGATTTCCCATGGCTATCCATGTGAATTCTGAACACTTCCCATGCGTGTGCCTTGGGAAATTCAGCTTTTCCCATCGATGGGTTCAATAAATTGTATTGTTCAACTATGATTTCAGTTCGCCGCTGTTTGCAGTATCCCTGCAATATCCATCCTAGCAGTTCTATCCTAGTAAGAAATCAGAGAGGAGATAGATCTGTACAAATAATTCGCTTTTCTGTCACGCAAGCGGTGGCTTTCGCTGACTTCACCTGACCTCACCGTACTTAGCACCCCCTAACTCGTCACTCCCCCCCCCCCCCCCCCCCTACGAGGCTCTGCTAACAGCCTATTGAGAACCTTATTCAAACGTTGGGGCATGCGCAGAAAGTCTTTCCAGTATGGCTCTGCGCTGTCGCCAGGAATTTCAAATGTCAGATTGGGGGGGGGGGGGGGGGGGGGGTAGCGGATATAGTGAAAATAAAATCTGGGACGAAAATTTGAAAATATATTTCAGCAAATATAGTCATATCAAGATAGTTCCCTTGAAAAAGTGTCGACTTTCTCCAACTTCCTTATAAGGAAATTTCTGCATACCATATTTGGAATCCCAGTAAGTTTTTCACTATTTCTATTGGCCTACAAAGCTTAAACCTCAACCAAAACTCAAATATACTCGAGGAAAGATGCTATGTGCATTTTCCACTGTGTTGTTCACGGTCAAGAGCCTGGCAACAAAGTAGACAAGATTCCACAGGAAGCCCGGTCAACCTCTAGAATGGCGACACTGCTATCTTGATATGAAATGCATGGGAAAATCTCCCGAGAAAGGGGCGCCCTCGGCCCTTCTTAAATCCGCCCCTGATCGCCATTCTCTTACTTGCAGCTCCCACCCTCCTCCTCACTCGTCACCTCGCGGAGGAGGCTCTGGTGACAGCCATTTCAGAACCTTCGCTGATTTGGCTGATTTTGAAACTTGGGGCATGCGCAGAGTTATTTATCTCAGCGGCTCTGTGTAAAATCTCGCGCATGCGTCAGTGGCTGTCACCAGAGCCTCCCCCGCGAGTTGACGAGCCGGGGAGCTCTGGAATGTGTTTGAGTCTTGATACGAGGATGGGCTCTGTATGAAATCTCGCGCATGCGTGGCTGTCGCCATTGCCGACGACGATTGTCATAGCAACACACAGCAACTTACCATTGTAATGTCGTGGGACGCACCGCAACACAGAATACCGCATCGTCTGGATTTGAGAAAGGATTAATGTGAAGTCATGGGGTGATACCAATAATTGTTATACGACTGTAACATCATTTACCATATAAGGTAAAAATGCATGCAGATATCTAGTCGTATTACACACTAAAATCCATATTACACGCGCACGGTGTAGGAACCCGCCATTAAAAACTTTGCTAAGCTACGATATTTGAGGTATGTCTACTCTCGATTTATTTCTGTGAGAAAATGAATGGAATTCTACAGATTCAGCCGCTATGGAAATCGTATCGGCTAAAACAATGTTACCCCAACAATGTTTACCCTGCACTGCAACTAATTGTATCTCGTTTAAAATAGAGGGTTTTCACGGTGTTGCGCGCGCAACACACCAAAAGGCTTTCAAACACTGGAGAATTCTCGTACCCAGAACTCCCTGGCTCATCTGCTCGCGGTGAGGCTCTGGGGACATCCATTTGTGGTCCTTCGTTGTCAAAACTCGCGTCATGCATCATGGCTGTCTCCCGCAGAGCCTCCCCCGCGAGGCGACGAGCCAGGGGAGCTCGTGGTTCGAGAATGACACGTTAACATGGCCGAAAGTATAGAAGTTTAACATATAGCTACAATAGATAAAATGCTAGAAATGATCCACTAATCTTTTTGACAAACACGACGAGAATGATCATTGTAAAACGGCCTTCAAGCGACTTACTCCTTGAGTTTACTGTATATGATCCACAGCACAGCCAAGCCGAGTAGGACGTAAAAGGCGTACAACAGGGCTGGAAATGAAGAGTAACAAGAGCATTACTATAAAAGAGTAAAGTTTTTCCATATCAGGTACCTATTCCTCAGAACTTGCCAGACAACTCCTTGGAATTCAAACTGGAGAACCTCGTTTCCATGTCTTCAAACAGTGGTCATGTGACTCAGCCTCCCCCAGGGTCTTGTGCTCGCGACCAACGGCCTCTTGAAAATTCACCACAAGACCCTGGGGACGAGGTTGAGAAGGCCTCAAAGACATGCTTCTCAACTCACGTGTGTAACTGTTCTGTGGTTCCTTGACGATCGTTAGGTCACACGTGACCTTGCCTTTAGAATCGAGTTTGACGGCATACTCGTACCAGCCCCTCTCGCCAAACAGGTAGTCAAGTCTGATATGCAATCAACAATACGAGTCATCATAGTGTTAACCTTATCTGTTTTTCCACATAAACGACAAAGCTTCACCGGCAAATACGCTTATTTTAGGGACTATCCCTAATACACTGCAATGGTTATTTGACATGCGCAAGTGTCCCACGTGGTTGCGCAGGTTGCAGTAGTACACTTGTGTAGCAAATTGGTCTCGAAAGTTAAAATGAGGATTATCATCAATTGTTAAATGGTCTTGAAATGAGGATCATCATTCTGGTGACTTGGTTATTTGACATGCGCAAGTGTCCCACATGGTTGCAGGTTGAAGTAGTACAGTTGTGTAGCAACATGGTCTCGAAACTTAAAATGAGGATTATCATCAATTGTTAAATGGTCTTGAAATGAGGATTATCATCAATTGTTAAATGGTCTTGAAATGAGGATCATCATCATTCTGGTGACATGGTTATTTGACATGTGCAAGTGTCCCACATGGTTGCAGGTTGCAGTAGTACACTTGTGTAGCAACATGGTCTCGAAACTTAAAATGAGGATTATCATCAATTGTTAAATGGTCTTGAAATGAGGATTATCAGCAATTGTTAAATGGTCTTGAAATGAGGATCATCATTCTGGTGACATGGTTATTTGACATGCGCAAGTGTCCCACATGGTTGTAGGTTGAAGTAGTACACTTGTAGTAGGGAGCGCTGTTAAGGGTGGTTAGGGTGGGTGTTAGGGGTGGTTAGGGTGGGTGTTAGGGGCTGTTTTTTTTTTTTTTGGGGGGGGGGGGGGTCGGACTATTTTGGATGATGTTCATTTATATACATTGCTTCTTTCTATTTATGGTTTTAATAGAACGAAGATAATAGAATATAGTTATGTCCCCCAAATGATGATGATCCTCATTTCAAGTCCATTTAACAATTGATGATAATCCTCATTTTAAGTTCGAGGTCATGTTGTGTGTAGAGCGCAGCGCCCCTATAAAGGGTGCTGTAGTGGTTGAGGCTCTGGGGCTGGTTCTTTTTTTCATACACATTGCTTCGTTCTATTAGAGTTCATTTTATACACATTGCTTCGTTCTATTCATAGTCTTTAATAGAACGAAGATAACTGTAGGGATAGTCCCTAAAAATAAATAAGCGCATTTACCAATTTAGAGGATCCTACTCCTTCTCTCCCCCAGACCTCCCCGGCTCACACCTAGCGAGGAAGGCACTGGTAATAGCCATTTGAGGACCTTTGCTGATTGGCCGACTTTGAGCTTTAGAGCATGCGCATAAAGAGCATGGGGTGGGGTGGGCTCATTCTCGAACCCAGAGCTCCACGGCTCGTCTCCTCGCGGGGAAGGCTCTGGTGGCATGGCGTCAATGGCTGCGCGAAATTTCATACACAGCAGTTGACTCAAGAGAAACAACTTTCTGCGCTTGTCCCAACGTTAAACATTCAGCGAAGGCCCTCAAGTGGATGTCCCCAGAGCCTTGGCACGAGGATGCACCCCATTTGCAACCTCTCCATTATAGCTTTCAGCTAGAGCGGATTTCACATGGGAAATCACTATATCCCAATGGTTGAAACCAGAAATCTAATATAAATCTTTTATCATACTTCATTTTATTCAAGAAGTGTAGAGAACTGTCCTAAAACAGTAATTTGTTAGGGATTAGAGTAAGGATGGGGTTTTGGTTTGTTTTAGATATGATTTTTACTGTATATTCCTCGTTCTATATATGATAAATTACATAAAATGCCATAAAATTAGTGACCTGACCAGCAAACTCCCTCGTAGCCAAGTGGTTAGAGTCTCGGTTTATAATGATGTTGGTCCAGGATCGAATCAGCAATAATTTTTATAAGCTTTTTTTCTTTGAAGTTTTCTGAAAAAATCTAAGTATTTGGGCCCGTTCTGGTTTCAACTACCCTGGGCACCAGAGGCTGAAACTCTGCCCTTTCGCGTTTGTTTGCCTAAAATTTTCTCGCTACGTTCGAAAATTTTAATTCTTTGGACCTCGAAATTCTTTGGACCTCGAGCCTCTGGTTTCCAGGGTAGGTTTCAACCATTGGGATATAGTGACTTCCTTTCACATGACTGTCTAGACTTGTTATGTAATTGCGATTGCTTTGGGTTCTCATTGGCTTCTTGTTTTTCTCAGCCAATCAAATTCTGTAGTAAATACAATTGTGTAATTACTTAGTAATTGGTTCGGCTTGTGATTGGCTGAGAAAAAAGCCATTTAGGAGTAAGTCGTGATTTCTCTCGATTCTGATTGGCTAGTGATTGCTCGATTGCAATTGTTTTCACGACAGTCACGTGAAAACCGCTCTAAGACTGACCGGCATATCGAGTCTCCTGTTGTTGAGTTGGCGATCATGAGGATAAAGCTGTAGTGCGTTTTGACGAGAATAAATGCGTGAGTAGTCAGAGTCTTGTGAAGGGTCTGCAATGGGCACTGTCAAGAAGAGATGATGAATAGTTACAAATAGTGGATCGGTTTTTTTTTTTACCTAAAATCCTTTTGAAAGTAAAAAGCTAAGTCATCTTATTTCGAAGGAATTTACAGAAAGAAATAGTAGTCAGTGCAGCTTAGACTGCGACATCTGGTCGGTCACCCTGTGGTCAGTGACGTCACGTCATCGAAAGCCCTGTATGGCTCGTTCAAGGACACGAGTACTAGTACTGGCTATTAGGAGTGCGAAGAGCGAAAAGGAACTTGAGAGGGAGAAACGACGTAAAATACTCTAGGAAAAGGGGAATTTATGGATAAGGGAGATCGGGCACAAAAGGGATACACTTTGTATCTGTAAAACAATTGGTGAACATTGAGCAATGTGACAAACGGGTAGACGAAGTTTAGTGAGACGTCGTCGTAGCTTAAACTCCCGTATGATTGCGGGCGGCACCTTGTAGCAGTTAGAGGAGATGCCCAGCACCCTCACGGTAAGAACACGTGGCGAAGTGATATTGATGAAAGCTGTGTCCATCTCAAGCCTGCCGTCAAACGCACCACTCCCCCCTGAGTCGTCGCACTGCGCTTGTATGGAGACGCCTACACAAAACAATACGGCCGAGCCAATGAGCAAGGGGGCTAGGAATAATTATTTTATACCGATTTAAGGTACCGCGCGCCACAAAAATAGACATTTCCAAAATCAGGCAGTTGTTATTTGTAGAACATTATTGCGGTGAATTACCCCCCCCCCCCCCCCCCCCCCCCCCCTTGCTTTTGTTGCTTTTCCAAGCACGGTGATTAGAGTGGCTAGCCACCCCTTTTTCTTATATTTCTATATTTCCTGAGATTAGCTAGACTCGCTAGGAGCTGCGAAGGAGTCTAGAGATTGGCCACCCCTTGGCCTGAATTCGATAATATCATAGAACGTTGTGCTATAATGCTTTTATGATATAGCGAGGGAGAACCATTACTTTATCGGTGAAATAGCGCGAGACGGAAGCCAGGGATCAAATATGTACCATTCTAAACTCAAGGAAGTCGTGACGTCACGCTAACGCCCTAAATGTATTATGTCACGCAAGTCATCTGACAGGAAAATGTAATCTATTCTAGAAAATACTTTTTAAGATCTGTCCCGATAAATAAAGCATTTCCATAAGCATGCCAAAGAGATCTTCCATATTTCAATTGAGAAAAATATGCCCAAATAGATCGTGAAATGTCCTATAAAGTGAGAAGCTACAGTGACTATACAAACATCACTTAAAGCTAGAGAGAAACATTGTTATGATTACTACTCGTTTGATTTCCCGCTCGAAAGTAGAAACTAGAGAAGGCTTTTCGCTAGAGATATAAATGTGTCAACAGTTCTCTTTAAAATGTAAGTCGTATGAATTAGTCTCTCACCTGTGAAAGTCCAGAACGAGGCAGCAACTAGAAAATAAGCAAGAAATCCTCGCATGGCTCACGAACACAAAACCTGGACCATATACAGTTTGAGTATCGAAGTGTGATCCCACGAGTGCACGCCTTGTCTGATCTGCCTTTTTCTAGCATGCACTTTTGAACTTGTTGTTATGGCAACTGTAGACTCTACTGGGTGGTGATTGGCGGAAATGTCTAGTTAGTTACACGAAGGTTGCGTGACAAAAACGCGTTATGAAATACAATCGCATCTATGTGAGGCGTTGGATGTTGCTGCGTTTTGCGCGGGTTCCCTGTGTTAAGATGCGATCCGAGTGAACACGCGAGAGCTGGGTCAAGCCAGGTCAAGCTTGTCTCTTACTCAACCACAGGAAGCCCAACCCAGAACGTCAGGGACTTGGGTGGATTTTTGTTTTATTTTGTGTAGCAGCATCCCAAAAATTGGTTCCCATGATGAATCTAGTCAAATGCATCTAGCCAAATAAAAGATAAAATCATTTTGAAGCAATAACTGGCAAAAAGTTTTGTTAGTTTCCTTAAAATTATGTCTCAATCCATTAAGGTGGTGAATAAATATTTAACAGTTCTTCATGAAAGCTTTCAGAATCCGACGAAACTCGGTAAATATATTTCCGATGCCTGTCCAGCGATGTTTAACGTTCAATGCACGTTTATCGTATTCTAAATCATCTGAAAACATTCTTCGAAAAACGTTGAATCAAGTTGAATCATATACATGTTCAATGATGTTGAGCTGTTCAATTCGTGAAAAGGTAAGTCATGTACAATGATTCAAATCCTCACGAGTACTATCTTTTAGCTATTGTTGTCAATTGAATTGAAATAGCTTTCCATACTCAACCATCAGATACACTTCACTACGCATGGAGTCGTGCGCTAAAGCCTGGTTTCCATATAGTCTGATCTGTCTTATGTCGTATTGTCGTATCAGTCCACCGTGAAACAATAGAATAATTCCAATAGTCTCATTGTTTCACAGTCGACTGATACGACAGATAAGACTATACGGGGAACCAGGCTTTAGCGTGCGAAAAGACGCGAGGAACATTCTGGTTTACGGTCAACAAGAAGCAGAAGCGTAAGCATAAGAAAAAATAAAACTAACTATTGCAGTTCTCACTACCCTGTGACATAGAATTCCACTATTTTGTGAAATAGAAAACGGAGAAATAATAATAAGTGATTCTTGTGCTCAAAATAGTTTTCCATTCTCCATCTATTAAATACACTTCACTGCGCGCTAAGCGCGTAGCGTGCGAAAAGACGCGGAAAACACTTTGTTACGGTCAGCAAGTAGCGTAAGCGTATTATAAGCATAAGGATCACACTAACTATTTTCTTTAGTGCGGTTTTCACTGCTTCATAGGCATAAGCATAAGATCTAACACGCTTCCGTTTTTTATGATTTTGCATACGTCGCCTTTGTCGTAGTCAAATCCAATCCGTTTCAAACGTCGCACTCCCATTGTCAGATTTTGTCTCGAACTCATTTGCATAAAGGACGGCTCTATCTGCCGTGACAACGCCGCGATAAATTACAATTTTGAATCCGTCCTCTTGAAATCAGGGCTTATAGATCTTCTCCATTCACCAAAACAGGTTGTACCTCATAAAATCACTCGTATCGAAACTACTTGTTTTTATTAGCTAATTTGAACTTATCACAATGATGCTCAAAGACGCGGAAATCACTTTGTCACGGTCACTAGCAGCGCGCAAATATAAACACAGTTGATCAGGATTGGTGGATTTAGTCGGGCGTCAACGATTATGCACTAGAAGAGAAAAAGCCTCTTTTAAAGAGCAACTAATCTTAACACTAGCGTCAATTTGTTGACTGAACATCGCACCTTATCGACAGGGAACTTACCCAATGATGCTCAAAGACGCGGAAATCACTTTGTCACGGTCACTAGCAGCACGCAAATATAAACTCAGTTGATCAGGATTGGTAGATTTAGTCGGGCGTCAACGATTATACAAGAGAAAGAGCCTCTTAAAGAGCAACTAATCTTAACACTAGCGTCAATTTGTTGACTGAACATCGCACATTATCGACATGGATGCAAAACTCATAGTCGGATCTCTCCTTCTTCTAGCATCTCTTCTGTGCGCGAAAGCGGACGAAAACCTCGATTTGTTAGAGAGAAGGGGAAAGGGGAAAAAATGTGACGATTCTTTGAAAAAAGAAGTCACCGCTCTCAAACTTGAGTGAGTTAAGTGTGATTTTCAAACCTTGACATGCTGTTTTGTTTTAACGTTTAAAATGTCTAGATGTAACGTATGCCTAGCATGATTTGCTCATTAGTATAGACGCAAAATGTTTGCCAGCATTTCTTTTCCTTTACAGTCATGCGCGTCCAACCGAAGCCACCCCATTAAAGTTTCGTACAAGTTTTGTTTACACCTCCAAAGATTGATCTTATCTAAGATATTTTGAATAGAAAATAAAGACAAAATGGAGGTAAAAATAAAACAGTTTTGTTGTCATGAAAACGAGAAAATGAAAAGAAAATGAAAGAAGCAATGAGCATCACAAACTTGTAAGAAACTTTGTCAGGTGGCCACGGTTAGACGCGCAAGACTGTAAAATACTCCTATTTCAGAAACGGTTGCACCGTTGAAATTGATGTACACACGTATTTCAGAAAAGGCTGAACCCTCACAAAACAACTGCCTGTAGCCAGCAATGCGGCAAGGGAGGAAATAGGTACCAAAACTGAATCACGGACATTGTTTTTTAGGCTATAGTTATTATCCTGCTTATGCCAAATGATTTTACCATACACCGCTTCCTGTTGTAGCCAGCAATGCATCATGGGAGCAAATAGGTACCAAAACTGAATCACGGACATTGTTTTTTAGGCTATAGTTTTCATCCTGCTTATGCCAAATGATTTTACCATACACCGCTTCTTTCATCGCATCGTTCTTCTTAATTTCTCCCATGACCCACCGCGGGCTACAGAGGACAGTTCCGACGGTGCAACCTATTCCGAAATAGGTGTTCCACAGGAAGCCCGAGTAATAGGTGTATGCATTAATTTCATTCAAGAATTCATCAATGTAATATACAAAATTATTATAGTTATAATTATTATTATTATTCTCTTTTCAGAGTTCAGCTCATGAAACAACAGCAACTGCAACTGATGAGAGGTAAAACTCTTTGTTTGTGGCAATTAAAATTGTATTTGGGTCTTCACGACCACATCAGCGTGCCCCCTCCCCCTGCCCCCCCCCCCCCCCCCCTTCTCCCCCTTCCCCCCATCAGTGGATATTCAAATTATTATCGCATTATTGTCTTTATTATTCATTTCAAAATTCAAATATTCAATATTTTTACATTTTATACTTCAAATAATAACTCTCGGTGAACAATTATCAAAATGTGAACATCAAACATTTTTAATATTGAATTAAAAACTGCATTTTTTGGAATAAATAATAAAATCAATAATGCAACAACGAACTGAATATTCCACTCTAGGGAGGGACACCTTTAAAGTCCTATGGCTGTAATAACTGTAATTGCTAATAAGTTGTCAGAGAGGGCCAATGATCAAAAAAAGGCCACGTACACAGATTCCGTGGAAAGGAGTGCCCACATTTTCGCGTCGCTGGTTTTACAAAAGAAGATGTAAAAGAGACCGAATTGGTTGATCGTTTCAAACAATTAGCATTTTAAGATCATCGATGGAGTTGTTCCGCGTAGGAACCTTAAAGAGATGCAAATGAGGCGAGCCTTTTGTTTCCGGTTGACCAGAATCAATTGGAAACAAAAGGCTCGCTTCATTTGCATCTCTAACGTTCTTACGCGGAACAACTCCAATAAGGACCATGTGAAATGTCAAGGAGCATCCTTTTGCCGATTTGCTGGATGTTCATTCTCTGTGAAATGCACATACAGTAAAGACCCGCATCATCTAAGAACCTACTAGTGATTTAATAATCGACAGGGTGAAATTTGGCATTTTGTTCTTTTTTGATTTTACCACAGGGGCGTAGCCATAATTTTGCCAAAGGGTCCCCGAGGGGGAGGCTTTTTTGTTGCTATTTTCTCTATACATTTAGAATTTTCCCATATGGTACAGTATCTTATATTTCAAAGAGGGGGTAGGGGGGTCATCTCCGGTACAGGAAGCCCGCTCATGGAATATAGGCTGGTGTGTTTATGGAGGATTTTTCAGAGCCGAGAATTGGCCAATCTATCTATCTAGGAGTAGCCATTTTTTCACGATTGTTGACTATATCTCACGTTCACTAATGTGTTACCAGGTCGAGATGGACGCGATGGACGAGATGGCCAGCCTGGCTTGCCAGGTAGGTGGTTCTATCACGAATATTTTGCATTCTCATTGGTCGCTCATGTATTGATCACGCTCTCACCACGTAATAGTGATTCTACTTGGCTGTTTTGTCTTCGCTTGTGATTGACCGATGGGAAAACCATTCAACAGCAACATGCTGTTTCTCACGTTTCTGTTATGCTAGGTGTCAATGCTCTATAAAATCGTTACAGGTTCAAAAGGCGCTGCCGGCAACAACGGCAAACAAGGACCTCAAGGCCCACAAGGTCCACAAGGTCCCCCAGCGCCACGTCAAGGGGTACAATATATCCGGTATGGATTGAGGGAATGCCCTAGTGGTGCTAATGTTGTGTACAAAGGTACGAACCTCGCTCAGTTAACAACTACGCGCAGAGACATATCAAAATGTGATTTGTTATTTTCTTCCGTTCCATTCTATTGTCGTACGTGATCCCCACTATGTGGGATGGTCATGGCTGGAAGGGATAACTCAGAAGGAGGTGATTAATAATTCATAGGCTTCACGGTAGAACGAACCTACATATGTACTTTTATGCCATGTTATGCTATGTAGCTTCGTTCTATTGTTAATGCCTATGAATTATTTATCACCTCCTCTGTGAGTATACCAACTATTTGTCCTGTGAAAATGTATCACGTGATACGTCTCGACCAATGAGCACACGTTAAAATTGATCACTGGGATATAATAAATATTACTAATCAATATTAACGTGAGAAACGCCTACTGCCTTTGGGCCTGGGGCCGAAGGATTTAGCTCTAAAAGGACCGACAACCTTTAATGAAATAGCTGTAAAAAATATCTGAGTGTATAACATTGTTGAAACTCGCGTTACACTCATAGCTTATTTTCACTTCATAGCTCATTGTAATAGCTTATTTTCACTTCATTTTTTTAGGATGGGTAGGTGGGGAACATTATACCCAATCCGGCGGAGGAGTCAACTACTTGTGCCTACCAGACGTGCCTAAATATAACGAGAAAATAACCAAAGCCGGTTTCCAGCATAGCGGCCGAGTTTATCAGACCGAGTATGAGACCAACACGGCTCCGGATCCTCTAAATAAACTTCACGACCGCGACGCAATGTGTGCGTCTTGCCATGTCCCCAGCCGCACGGCGCACTTGATGATCCCCGGTACCAATGAATGTCCTAATGGATGGACCCGCGAGTACTATGGCTACCTCATGACAGAATATTATGGTCATAAAAAAGGCCGTGACTTCATCTGTCTAGATATTGGAGCTAAAGCGTTCCCAGGGTCGCATGCAAGTCTTAACGGCGCGCTGATGTATACTGTCGAAGGCGCGTGCACAGCGCCCCAGTGCGCAAAGTACACCCGGGGATTGGAACTGTCTTGTGTTGTGTGCACGAAGTGAAGAAATTCACTTTGCAAATGTACTTTTGTTCTCACTATGTTTGCACGTAATGACTTAAGATAATCAATACCTATGGTCTCTATTCTTATTGTTTATATGCTATTGCTCTAATGTGCGATAAGATGAACAGCCAGCAAAGAATAGATGTTTCAAATCATGACTTATTCATTAGAGCACAACTTTCTATGACTTTATCGGCGCAATAGAGCACGCGTGATGTTGGGAGAGACACGAGAACGTTATAAAATCTCGAGCCGCAGGTGTAATAAAGCATAAATTTGGACCAATCAGAGCGCGTGTTATATCGTAGCTATATTATAAATATGGGAACTATCCATAGATGGATCACCAAAAAAAAAATTTGTTCAAACATTTTCTAGGATCAACTGGCAGATAAATTGAATTTGATATAAAAATAAACCTGTCGCATTAAAACAACAGCAACCACTGCTTTAGCCTGCTTGCGAAAACCTGAGTTTGTAGTCGTGACCTCCATCTTGGACGCCCACCGGAAATGCCTGGGGCAAGTGACAAAGCAGGTGACAGACTACCCCTGCTTAGAAAAGTTACTCTATGGTGTTTTTATCAGTGGAGTATTACTTTAGGGCCATGTGCTATTATGACACCTGTAAAATTTCCAAGAATTGGCCTATGGGCCTATCTTTTGAAGGGCATTTTTTGGAGCATGTTCCCACTGCAATAGTATTGAGTCGTAAGGGCTGAGATAAGTTTCTGTGCTGTGCTGTGACCTTTCAGTATTCCAGGCCTTTTCATAGTCATACAAAATCTGCTCTATAATTATACAGTGTATTTTGAATATTATTCTTGCTACTCACTAGCTACTCTTCTCCTTCTTTGCACCTGATTTGCTCTTTAATAAGATGGCAGCAATAAAGACCCCTAGAACAGGAAAATTAGTGCTTAAGAGAACTGGGAGATGCAGATTTCACTGGAGTACACAAGGTATAGGAGACTGGTTGGCCGAGTGGTAAGAGCGCTGTGCTTGTGACTCGATGACCCGAGTTTGAGATCCCGCTCTGGCTCCTGGACCATTCTTTGTACATAGCTGACTTGGTTTTGTCTCCCGGCCAGTTGGGATTCTTAAATGTGCTGCATATGTGTGATACTCGAAGATACTAGCTGTAACGGCTGTATATCAGCGGTTACAAGCTACTCTAAAATTCCAGTTAAAACAAAGTATTTTTTTAGACCATCCATGCTCAGCATAGCCTGAGCATTTGGGAAAGGGGGGCCACAACTACTGAAAATGTTGATCACCTTGAACACTTTTGTCCATATATTATTCACTATATTTTTTGTTGCATGAGGGTAACAGATATAATATGGAACAGCCCAATATCAGCGGCTTGTCAAGGCTTGGCCTCACTTCCCTCCTCATTTCAGTAAACTAATTGTGTCAGCAAATCAGTCTCTGGTATCCAGGGTATTCTGAATCTAGACCGCTAATCTGATTCCTGGGGACATATTTTTGGGGCAGGGGTGCTCATCGAGAACTTTCGGTTTTACCCCTAAAAGGTACCAAAAGGCGTGGCTAAGTTGATTTTGACCCCTTAATGGTACCAACAAGTGTGATACTGCTAGAACGGACCACTAGAGGTACCTATCTGGGAAAAATTCAACTTTCCGAACTTTACACCCTAAAAGTTACCAGAGGCTAGATTTAACCTCTAAAAGGTACGTTGAACACCCATGCCCAGCTCTGATTATGAGAACATTTACCTATTAGTCCTAATAGTATTATGCCAGCTACAACAGGAAGAATTACTGCGTACATTCTTGGAAGGAAGAGTTTGTGGATAATATGACCAGTCTCTACAAATGGCTGCAAGATAAAGTGAAGAAATTCAATATTTGATACAGACCCATAGGGAAGACCTCATAAATCTAGGGGTTAAATGACAGTTGTTGCTGGGTCTAACACAGACTGGAAGGCCATGACTAATAACCACTAACTAGGTTAAATAGGACTGGCCAGACATGGGTTGTGTTGATTTATGTAGTTTTCTTATTGTCTTATTGTGTGGTTCCAGAAAGAAGGGATTGAAAATTTCAGAGGGGTGGAGGGTCACTAGTATTCAACACCCTTCTTAGAGGTGGGGAGATGGATATTTTCTAGAACCACACATTTTGATTATAGTTTATGTAGTAGAGGGGACTTCCCCTCTAGAAACTATGTTTTGATGTATCAGAACTCTCCACACATTTTGATTATACTGTAGTTTATGTAGTAGAGGGGACTTTCCCCCTCTACAAACTATGTTTTGATGTATTAGGACTCATCAAGACTGTTTAGCTTCAGTTGTCATATTTTTCAGGGTTGAATATTTTAGCATACATACCAGTATAACTACCCAAAGGGTATAATATATAAATATAAGCCCGCCAAGGAGCGACATTGCCAACCCTGCTGCTCTGTCTAGTCCAGTAGCCTAATATAAACAACATAAAAACACTCAAATTAAGGGTGGAGAAGTATTTGAGCTCAGGCAACTTAGCAGTTCAAAGGCAAGGCTCAAAATGTTTATTTTGTTGAATTTTTAGGTAACATTTACATGGTACTGGTAAACATTTCAAACAGGCAAATATTCTTCTATTCAGGTTGAGGCATGGGCTTCTGTTTACACAACAAACATTGTGCTGGTTGAACATTTACCACTCAAATTTTCATGAGTAAAATTTGTCCAGGAAAATTTGTCTGGATCCAAGGTTTTTGTGTAAACTGGCATGAAAATTTGAGTGGTTGCAATGTACATGGCCTTACTGGAATAAAAATAGTTCCATTGAAAATTCAATCAGATGCTATGACAGGGACATCAAATTTCACGTTTTTGCCGGGAGTCTCAATATTTTTCACTCTTCCATCCTCATCCATTGATCGTGGACGTACTTGACTGGTTTGGCTGGTTTATACAAGAATGGCGTCAGTGTTTTTGTTTCGAAAACAGCGCATGCTTTCCAAGTGATTTCTTGTTCAATGACCAACACACAACACTCAAATTTCTATAGAAAATAAAACGATCTCCAGCAAATTCTCAAAAGCAAACTTTAGAATGAGTATCAGAGCTGCATTTAAAAGCCTTTAAATTGAGTAAATGAGCCATTAAAGGCCACAAAAAGTGATTTATTGTAAGTTGTAGAGCAGATAAATTGCCTATTTTCTTGCTCGCGCACAAACTTGATCGACCATTTTTTCCAAGCTCACACCATTTTCTCACACGTGCACGACAGAGAAATGTCATTTGTGTTCAGAGGCTACTTTTGCGTAGTTGAAAAACACAAGAAAACATTAAAAGTAAAAGAAAATGCTGGGAGATAAAAAAAAGTAGCCTCTGCTCACAAGGAATTTCACTCCTTCCCCCGCCAAATTTTCCTGAATATTGAAATATATTTACTGTATTTTTCCTGGATTTTCTTTCTTGGAATTTTTTCATATAACCTTTGTTATATGAAAATCCCTGGAAATCCCAAGGTTTCTAAAAATTTCTGAAGCCCTAGCTGCGATGATTCCGCATCACTTCTTGGAGGGGAGGGAGGGTCAATTTCTGAGCATTTCCCTACAAGAAGGTATCTTGGAAGCTAAGAATACCGCAATATGGTTTAAATTTCTGTGCCTCGGCTCAAATTTTATACAGGCTCGATTTTTGCTAAAACCAAACATTAGAAGGGGCGCGAACTTTTTATAGTGCTAGCAAAGTTGCTACAACGCAATACCGTTAGAAAAGCTTAGAAAGAAACGTTTTCACCGTTTTCCGCAACAATACACACAACATAAACAGCGCTACTTACCATTGATTGAGGTGTATGCAATTTAGAAAAGCTTTAAAATGTTAAAAATACCACCACTTGCTTTAAAATTATTTTTCGTTCAAAAATGAGCCTGCAGTCTTCAGGCCAGAGGTCTTCTTCGACCGGAAGTCAAGCCGTCGTGGATACTTTGAAGACATAAAGTTGTTTCTTTCCATGGAATTATTTTATGATAGCTTTAAATTAATGAACATTTATGGTTGTTACGTATGAGCACTTTGAAAGCTTGAAAAAGTCCTAAAAAAGTCTCCAATGTCCCACTTAGAAAATGGCTTCCTGTGGATTTTTCTGTACGAGTATGCTGGCCCTAGCATCTGATTGGCTCCTACTAAGTATATAAAGTATCTAGCGCCATTTTGGAATTCTCTTCTTATTTCGTTCTGAGCTGGTTCGTCCAGCGATCTAACCCTAGGGCTGCTCGCTCCCTTGACGAGCTTGTGAGCGCTTTAGACAAGCTTTATTGCACCCTGTGTGATGTTTTGGTCTGCTTTTATCACACAGGAAAGCTTGTCCTGTATTAAGCAGGTCATGAACGAATGTTTAGGAGAGAGCAACGCCGTACTCTCCAAAATTTGCTGACAGGAAGCGGAACGAACTCAGTCGC
The DNA here is from genome assembly GCA_033964015.1 of Scolanthus callimorphus. NCBI lineage: Eukaryota > Metazoa > Cnidaria > Anthozoa > Actiniaria > Edwardsiidae > Scolanthus > Scolanthus callimorphus. The sequence goes on from CM066911.1 coordinate 40,605,918, forward strand.
AAACAAGTTTTGCATGCTGTTTTCAGGAATTAGTTTTCCGTTGTCTTTGTTTCCTGTGTGGTCAGATTGGAGATTCAGCTTAGAGCAAATTATGAAGTGCTTGCATGTCGGTCTTCTCAAAGGCGCCAAGTGAGCTGACCGTGCGACACTTCGTACATTTAACTTTTTTATGGAACACGTCACGAAAGAAGAGACCGTACGATATACGGTAACAAAAATTTGCCAAAATTTTACCAAGTCTACATATAGAGCAGATTGCAGTACGAATTTTGTCACTTTTAAATGCGGTTTTACGGTTTTAAAATTTCTACAGGGCACAGATTTTTCTGTTATGACCGCCTTCTACTCCCGTCACTTTTTCTAAAAGAAATCTAAGTTAATTTGTGAATTGCGGTTTCGGTTTTGATACGATTTTGTTTGCGGTTTTGCGATTTTGATGTAATTTCTGGGCGGTTTTGCGGTACCTCCCCAATGTGCCCCTTATCTCTAAGTGCACTGCACATATTCAGTATATATGGGAGTGCTAGTGAGCCACTAGGAACATACATAGCTGTTGGCGGGTGTCACAAGATTTTGAAGCCTGTCATGTGCATGATTGTCAAAATTTTCATACATTTACTCATGTTTACTGTATTTCACCTGCATTGTCACTCAGTATTTTTTCATACATTTTTGTATTTACCTGCTATATGTGAGGGAGAATCTCAAGATTTTTGCCAAAGTTGGATCGAAATAAGGCAGCAAATTTGAATAACTATTATTTTTTTACTTATACTAGCCTCTCATTCATGTGAAAATGCTGTTGTTTCCACATGAACATGAGACTAGTAAAAGTACAAAAGTATATTCAAATTTGACGTCATATTTTGATTCAGTGTATTGCAGTCCATATCTTGGGATAAGTTACAGTAGATATCCACAGTTTACAAGTAAACAAATGAGTACTCTTGAACAGCAGGCAGACAGCAACAAATTTGAGTCAGATCAGATCAACAACCTGTAGAAGCATCACAATTTTTTCCATTGTGTGGTTCCAAAAAATATCCATACCCCCCGACGGAAGGGTGTTGAAAAGTGACCCCCCCCAACCCTCTGGAATTTCCAAAGAAAAATACAGTATTTGTATGGAAAAGATCAGGTAAATTGACCCCCTCACCCCCCCTCCGGAATTTCCAATCCCTTCCGTAGGGGGGTATGGATAATTTCTGGAAACACACATTAGATCCCTGTTAGGGGTACATTCTAGCAAATAAATCAATGGTTTTATCAATATCGCACTTGTTGGTAGCCTGAATTTCAGACATATTTTCATTGTAAAAAAATATGAGCGAAATAGGCCGGGAAATTAAGGTTATAAACTTGTTGGTACCTTTTAGGGGTCAAAATCAACTAAGCCACACCCTTTTTGGTACCTTCTAGGGGTAAAATTGAAAGGTCCTGACTGGCACTCCAACCCCAATATCAGGTGGAGTCCCCCAGGGCAAAAAGACTGCCCTGTGAATTTCTCATATAGTGACTGTTTATCTGAAGAGTGTTAGAAAGAAACGGAATGGGTATGTTATATAGGTGTGGGAGAAGAGCCTGAATAGTCCAGTTTTGAATTTGCTGCTCTACCGCTGAACAGGCATCAATGGTGCATAATACAGTGGGAGCCTCAGTTTGAAGTAGAAAAAGTTGTGAATACCAACAAGAACCTGTTGAAGCTTGAAAGGAGACAACAGACAAAACTTGATGGTCTTGTTGGTATTCGCAACTTTAGGGTTCAAATTGAGGCTCCCACTGTATTTATGCGCCCTTGATGCTTATTCCATTATTCAAGTCTCCTGCCAAAAAAAGGAAAAGTTGGCATCTGGACACCTATCCCATAATGCCTTGCAAGCAAAAAAGCAATGTTTGGCCTAAGTGACCGCGCCTGATGGGCGGCCATTTTGCCAGGAAAATCGAACTGACGCGAAAATGAGTTGAACTTTTACCTCCAAATAACCCCATTTCTACTTTCCTGGTGGAACTTGTAGGGTAAGGCCGTGAAGGGGTGTTAGTGAAGATGTTTAGTGCCATAAAACGGTGGACCAAGATGGGAAACGAAGACTCTAAATTGAGTATGCCGAGCGGAGTACGGGCGATGGGTCAAGCTTTGCAGAGGAAGTTTGCTCGCGGAGTTCAGTACAATAGTGAGTATAATTTACGGGGAACGAAAAAGAGCCTGAAAATACTTCCACGATCGCAATAAGGTTCTGTTTAGATACGGCGCTAAAATAACACGAGAAGTAATATCCGTCCGGGATTAGTTTTAGCTCTCTCACATGATGGTACAAATGTTGAACTTCTATTCATTTTCACTGATCAGAACAAACAACACATCGATGACATCACTGGCCCAGACATCTCTGTTTCAGCTAAAAAGTTAACTTGTCTTTGTCTATTTGAAGCTTGGAAAACTCGGGGGAGACCATAGCAACAATTAGTCACAATTACAGCTCAAAATTTATATTGAGAATGAGAATCACTACTATGAGGAGAAAATTTGCACATTGCCTTTCTAATTCTCCATTCTAATGCACTAGTCATTTGCTTCCACCGACCCCCAACCCCCGCGACATGCGGGGATTTTGCCAGGCAATAGTGGGGGAAATATCAGTGGTTTGTCTTGTATTCGTGCCCCGATCCCCAGGGAGTTTACTTCAAATTTGCTATGGCTCAGATAACCGGCCGGGGGAATGGCGGGGGAAACAAAACATCTGTCTTTTTCATTTCGGAAAAGACACTCTACTGGTTTTGATAGTATTAGGAAAGTTTCTTGTATCCATCTTGTGGAGGGTGGAATTTGTCCCTTGGGTGTAGGAAATGTTTCCCCAGGGTGTAGGGAATTTGCCAAGGCGTTCTCCCCTGGTAGGCGGTGGAATTATTTCAAATTTGACAACATCTGTTTCATATTCCCTTGCTATGTCGCGGGGATTGGGGGTCGGTGGAAACAAATGACTAGTGCATAAAGTGTTTTGATTCTCATTAGAAAATAATCAGCTGAAGCTGTAAGCTAATTTTACTCATATACCTCTTTTACTGCGGTTTTCGTAATTCTGCGAACTCTCGCTATTGATTTCTAACCGTAAAACCGCCTTCTGGCTTCCGTCAATCAAGCTCCCGAGTCTTTTCGTCGTTACTCTTTGTGCTTTTTCATTGGCCAGCGCCTAAGCAGTGCTAAAATGGCTTCCTGTCGCGACAGTAACGTTACGTGCTGGCCAATCAAAAGCACTAAGAGTAACGACGAAAAGACTCGGGAGTTTGATTGACCGAAGCCAGAAGGCGGTTTTACGGTTAGAAATCAATAGCGAGAGTTTGCAGAATTATGAAAACCGTAGTAAGTGCCCACCCCCTTATTTTAGCGGCCACTTTTCAAAGTCGCAAAATATTTGTCACTCAAGTACTGTATTTAATATCCCTATTGTACATTGTGTGTTGCAGTGAAAATTGTGATCAAGGGAGATAGAAACACTGGCAAATCCTGCATGTTCAATAGACTTCACGGCAAGCCTTTCTCTGAGCAGTACATCCCAACAAATGAGATCCAGGTATAAGAAAAAAATTTGAAATTCCAGAAATAAATTCATACCCCAACCATAGTACTGACTGGCTTGTACTGTAGTTCACAAGCTCTTACAATGTTTATATTGTTTCTCAGATTCTTATTTCACTCAGTCCCCCAAAAAGCCTGCAAAACGATCACATTGCCAATTATTTATGGCTAAAATAACTGTTTAACTTCGCACAATCATCCCGCAAAAATGATAAATTAGTTGATTATTGATTTGGTTATACTCACGATTTCCTAATAAAATTTACGAAAAATCCATGGAAAAAAATCCCACACTTTTCCCACATAATCAGCGATTTTTCCCACACAATTCACCCTAAAAGCTCTGCACAATTTGACTTTTTTCCGCACCCTGTCAGAAGCCCTGTTACTGAGGGTAAAAATCAGTATGACATTTTGTTTTGATTCCATTATTTTCTGTTAGGTTGGCAGTATCCATTGGAGTTATAAAGGTAATAAAATGAAATGTATTGCAGCTTTAGGGTAATAAGGGAAAATTCTACAAAACAGTAGTGAGAAGTTTTTTTTTTTTTTAATATTTATTGATTTTTTACAAAGTTTTACAATTTTTTTTTTCAAACTTCTCACTACTATAATGCAGTAGTGAGAAATTTGAAAAAAAAAATTGATACTGTACTTACTGAAATACAATACAATCAATAATCTTTATTTTAAGAAGGTAACATTGTAACCATACATGAAATAGTTTTAACACCAATGGCCTTCTATACTGATCTTAATTTTACAAGAACTAAAAGTAAATAACCTATGAAAAATCCAGTTACCCAATCCACTATGTTATGTAATTCTAATCGTCAAGCTGAAGACATTTTGTTTACTTTTTTTCAATAACCAAGAAGTGAGTATCCCCAGCCAATTATGGAAAAATCCAAACACTTTCCATAGATGGGTTTGTCTTGAGTTTTTTCAACCTTGGGAAGTGTGTGTGTGTGTGTGTGGAGGGGGGGAGGGAGGGATAGCAGCTGAGCAGTCATGTGCTTGTTATTTCCCTACAAGCCTATGAACAGGGCATCTGGGGAAGTGCGGTAAAAAACGGCAAAAAAGTGCGGAAAAGTGCGGGATTTTTTAGAAAAAAGTGCGGAAAAAAGTGCGGTAAAACGGTGAAAAGTGCGGTAAATTATTTTCTTTAATTTGAAGGTTTGCGCTTTTGGGGGATCATAACAAGTCGTTTCTGTTGATTTTCTATTTGTTTTGTCATTTTAAAATGTAATTTCGTTGAAACTGATGTAACAGCTAACTTATTAAACTTCGCATGATCAATATTTAGGTCAAGAACAATGGAAAAATGCAAAAAAGAAGGGCTCACCATGCTTGCTTGCGCGGCATCAGTCATTTAAAACTCGAACCCCTAAAATCACTAAGAGCGCCTATTTCTCCATACAATCAACTTATAACAATAGAGCAGAGTTCGTATGACTGTGAAAAGTACCGTCACAAAGCTGTTCCGCGCCGCGACCGTGACCATACCGCGACTTCATTCCATTTACAACAGGCCAGGTTCCGTGGCACTTTTCACAGTCATACGAAATCTGCTCTATCTTGCAATAAAGTTCTCCAAAATGTAAACTTCGTGCTTTGTCATCACCATCTTAATCTAGGGTAAATGGCTCCGGCAGTTTTTCGTTCTCCTGCTATTTTGTTTCCGCTAAATACTTGACCTATTTAGCAAATAAAAATCATTTTACCCATTTCTTACAAGATCAGCTATTGGCTTATTTCCATCTAAACTTCCATCCAATTACAGATCTCCTATAAATTGATGGTTTCTCGTACTTATTCTCAAACGGTCTGCTGTGGAACGCCTGGTATTTTTTTGCATTCGGTGGCGATCGTATCGGAAGAAAATGGTGGAGTTTTCAAGGTTTTTGCGCTTAATACTTCAGCATCAACATAATAAACTAGGTATTGACCTGCAAATCGTTGAAATTACCGTGTTTAGAAGGATTTTTCCACACAATTTTTAGTAATTTTCTGAAAAAGTGCGGAAAAGTGCGAAGAAAGTGTGAAAGTGCGGAAAAGTGCGATTTTTGGGCAAAAGTGCGGAATCGCACTGCCGCACTTCCCCAGATGCCCTGTATGAACAGACCTCTAGATTCCCAAGGGTAAATAAAAAACATGACTAAGTGTCTAGTTTAAGGGGGTGGGTACTGGAGACCAACCACCCTCCACCCAGTATTCACCATCCCTACAAGCCTATGAACAGACCTCTAGATTCCCAAGGGTAAATAAAAAACATGACTAAGTGTCTAGTTTAAGGGGGTGGGTACTGGAGACCAACCACCCTCCACCCAGTATTCACCATCCCTACAAGCCTATGAACAGACCTCTAGATTCCCAAGGGTAAATAAAAAACATGACTAAGTGTCTAGTTTAAGGGGGTGGGTACTGGAGACCAACCACCCTCCACCCAGTATTCACCATCCCTACAAGCCTATGAACAGACCTCTAGATTCCCAAGGGTAAATAAAAAACATGACTAAGTGTCTAGTTTAAGGGGGTGGGTACTGGAGACCAACCACCCTCCACCCAGTATTCACCATCCCTACAAGCCTATGAACAGACCTCTAGATTCCCAAGGGTAAATAAAAAACATGACTAAGTGTCTAGTTTAAGGGGGTGGGTACTGGAGACCAACCACCCTCCACCCAGTATTCACCATCCCTACAAGCCTATGAACAGACCTCTAGATTCCCAAGGGTAAATAAAAAACATGACTAAGTGTCTAGTTTAAGGGGGTGGGTACTGGAGACCAACCACCCTCCACCCAGTATTCACCATCCCTACAAGCCTATGAACAGACCTCTAGATTCCCAAGGGTAAATAAAAAACATGACTAAGTGTCTAGTTTAAGGGGGTGGGTACTGGAGACCAACCACCCTCCACCCAGTATTCACCATCCCTACAAGCCTATGAACAGACCTCTAGATTCCAAGGGTAAATAAAAGACATGACTAAGTATCTAGTTTAAGGGGGTGGGTACTGGAGACTGACCTCCCTCCACCCGGTATTCACCATCCCTACAAGCCTATGGAAAGACCTCTAGATTCCCAAGGGTAAATAAAAAACATGACTAAGTGTCTAGTTTAAGGGGGGGGTACTGGAGACCAACCACCCTCCACCCAGTATTCACCATCCCTACAAGCCTATGGACAGACCTCTAGATTCCCAAGGGTAAATAAAAAACATGACTAAGTATCTAGTTTAAGGGGGTGGGTACTGGAGACTGACCTCCCTCCACCCGGTATTCACCATCCCTACAAGCCTATGGACAGACCTCTAGATTCCCAAGGGTAAATAAAAAACATGACTAAGTATCTAGTTTAAGGGGGTGAGTACTGGAGACTGACCACTGTCCACCCAGTATTCACCATCCCTACAAGCCTATGGACAGACCTCTAGATTCCCAAGGGTAAATAAAAGACATGACTAAGTATCTAGTTTAAAGGGTGGGTACTGGAGACCAACCACCCTCACCCGGTATTCACCATCCCTACAAGCCTATGGACAGACCTCTAGATTCCCAAGGATAAATAAAAAAACATGACTAAGTATCTAGTTTAAGGGGGTGGGTACTGGAGACCAACCACCCTCCACCCAGTATTCACCATCCCTACAAGCCTATGGACAGACCTCTAGATTCCCAAGGGTAAATTAAAAACATGACTAAGTATCTAGTTTAAAGGGGTGGGTACTGGAGACCAACCACCCTCCACCCGGTATTCACCATCCCTACAAGCCTATGGACAGACCTCTAGATTCCCAAGGGTAAATAAAAAACATGACTAAGTATCTAGTTTAAGGGGGTGGGTACTGGAGACTGACCACTCTCCACCCGGTATTCACCATCCCTACAAGCCTATGGACAGACCTCTAGATTCCCAAGGGTAAATAAAAAACATGACTAAGTATCTAGTTTAAGGGGGTGGGTACTGGAGACTGACCTCCCTCCACCCGGTATTCACCATCCCTACAAGCCTATGGACAGACCTCTAGATTCCCAAGGGTAAATAAAAAACATGACTAAGTATCTAGTTTAAGGGGGTGGGTACTGGAGACTGACCTCCCTCCACCCGGTATTCACCATCCCTACAAGCCTATGGACAGACCTCTAGATTCCCAAGGGTAAATGAAAAACATGACTAAGTATCTAGTTTAAGGGGGTGGGTACAGTACCATCCGCCACCCAGTATTCACCATCCCTACAAGCCTATGGACAGACCTCTAGATTCCCAAGGGTAAATAAAAAAAAATGACTAAGTATCTAGTTTAAGGGGGTGGGTACAGTACCACCCTCCACCCAGTATTCACCATCCCTACAAGCCTATGGACAGACCTCTAGATTCCCAAGGGTAAATAAAAACATGACTAAGTATCTAGTTTAAGGGGGTGAGTACTGGAGACTGACCACTGTCCACCCAGTATTCACCATCCCTACAAGCCTATGGACAGACCTCCCAAGGGTAAATAAAAAACATGACTAAGTATCTAGTTTAAAGGGTGGGTACTGGAGACCAACCACCCTCCACCCGGTATTCACCATCCCTACAAGCCTATGGACAGACCTCTAGATTCCCAAGGGTAAATAAAAAACATGACTAAGTATCTAGTTTAAAGGGGTGGGTACTGGAGACCAACCACCCTCCACCTGGTATTCACCATCCCTACAAGCCTATGGACAGACCTCTAGATTCCCAAGGGTAAATAAAAAAAACATGACTAAGTATCTAGTTTAAGGGGGTGGGTACTGGAGACCAACCACCCTCCACCCAGTATTCACCATCCCTACAAGCCTATGGACAGACCTCTAGATTCCCAAGGTAAATAAAAACATGACTAAGTATCTAAATTAAAGGGGTGGGTACTGGAGACCACCCACCCTCCACCCGGTATTCACCATCCCTACAAGCCTATGGACAGACCTCTAGATTCCCAAGGTAAATAAAAAACATGACTAAGTATCTAGTTTAAGGGGGTAGGTACTGGAGACTGACCACTCTCCACCCGGTATTCACCATCCCTACACATTCTTGTCCAATACTCCCAATCGGGCCCATTCGCCACTAGACTTTGCCCATTCGGCAAACCAGAAGCCAATTCGAGAATTGGAGCAATCTTGCTTTGCTTGTATTTTTTTACTTCCGTTTTCGTCCCCAGAATGCTAATTTAACAAAAACGGAAGTTGACCGTCTCCGGCCAGCTTCGTAGCTCATAGATGCCCCACAATGTTCCTTGTGCTCCTTTTAGAATAACGTCCCTCAATCATGTTGCGCTCGCTTCGCCGCCCGCGTAACCATTTGAGGCCTGGAAACTAGAGTGTAACTGGTAGGCCCCTCCAGTGATTGCCGATCGGGGCGATTTGAGGCAGTTCGGGGCAATTCGAGGCAATTGGAGAAATATTTATGGCAATTTCGTGATTTCAAAGCAATTTCAAAACCAGAATTTATCAATGAATAGTAGAATATGATGACATAATATATAGTTCTTGTTCATTGCTTTTTGTGAAAGTGTTTGCTTCTCTATTAGTGACGATTCCGACGATTCACGCCAAGCCGGGCACAGGAAAGCGCTTTCAATCGTTTTCAAAACACTATCAAGACGCTTTAAGTAATCGATTACATATTGTTTATAACCATGTATTTATCCTCGTTCTCAAAACACCAGGAAAGCGTGTAAAACCATACATTTATCCTCGTTCTCAAAACACCAGGAAAGCGCTTTCATTCGTTTTCAAAACACTGTCAAGACGCTTTGAAGTAATCGCGTTCTCAAAACACCAGGAAAGCGCCTTCACTCGTTCTCAAAACACTGTCAAGACGCTTTAAGTAATCGGCACATATTGTCTAAATCAAGCCGCGCTTTTAAGTAATCCGTTACATATTGTCTAACCATAAATTTATCCTCGTTCTCAAAACACCAGGAAAGCGCTTTCACTCGTTTCAAAACACTGTCAAGACGATGTCTAACCATATATTTATCAAGTAATCGGTTACTTATGACTATAACCGTATATTTACCCTCGTTCTCAAAACACAAGGAAAGCGCGTAAAACCATATATTTATCCTCGTTCTCAAAACACCAGGAAAGCGCTTTCATTCGTTTCCAAAACACTGTCAAGACGCTTTAAAGTAATCGCGTTCTCAAAACACCAGGAAAGCGCCTTCACTCGTTCTCAAAACACGCTTATTGCCTAAATCAAGCCGCTTTAAGTAATCCATTACATATTGTCTAACCATAAAGTTATCCTCGTTCTCAAAACACCAGGAAAGCGCTTTCACTCGTTTCAAAACACTGTCAAGACGATGTCTAACCATATATTTATCAAGTAATCGGTTACTTATGACTATAACCGTATATTTACCCTCGTTCTCAAAACACAAGGAAAGCGCGTAAAACCATATATTTATCCTCGTTCTCAAAACACCAGGAAAGCGCTTTCATTCGTTTTCAAAACACTGTCAAGACGCTTTAAAGTAATCGCGTTCTGACTCAAAACACCAGGAAAGCGCCTTCACTCGTTCTCAAAACACGCTTATTGTCTAAATCAAGACGCTTTAAGTAATCCATTACATATTGTCTAACCATAAATTTATCCTCGTTCTCAAAACACCAGGAAAGCGCTTTCATTCGTTTTCAAAACACTGTCAAGACGCTTTAAAGTAATCGCGTTCTGACTCAAAACACCAGGAAAGCGCCTTCACTCGTTCTCAAAACACGCTTATTGCCTAAATCAAGCCGCTTTTAAGTAATCCATTACATATTGTCTAACCATACATTTATCTCGTTCTCAAAACACAAGGAAAGCGCCTTCACTCGTTCTCAAAACACGCTTATTGTCTAAATCAAGACGCTTTAAGTAATCCATTACATATTGTCTAACCATAAATTTATCCTCGTTCTCAAAACACCAGAAAGCGCTTTCATTCGTTTTCAAAACACTCACGAAGTGCAGTCGAGACTACCACCCCTCCCCCATCCTCAATTTCTCCAACTGCCTCGAATCGCCCCGATCGGCAAAGGCCATGGGGGCTGTCTCACGGACCCACGATACTTCCAGTCAGGAAGTGTAGTCGAAACTACCACCCCTCCCCCATCAATTTCTCCAACTGCCTCGAATCGCCTCGAATCGCCCCGATCGGCAATGGCCGGCCATGGGGGCTATGTCTCACGGACCCACGATACTTCCAGTCACGAAGTGCAGTCGAAACTACCACCCCTTCCCCATCAATTTCTCCAACTGCCTCGAATCGCCCCGATCGGCAAAGGCCATGGGGGCTATGTCTCACGGACCCACGATACGTCCAGAAACGAAAGTGCAGTCGAAACTACCAGCCCTCCCCTATCAATTTCTCCAACTGCCTCGAATCGCCCCGATCGGCAAAGGCCATGGGGGCTATGTCTCATGGACCCACGATACTTCCAGTCACGAAGTGCAGTTGAAACTACCACCTCTCCCCTATCAATTTCTCCAACTGCCTCGAATTGCCCCGATCGGCAAAGGCCATGGGGCTATGTCTCACGGACCCACGATACTTCCAGTCACGAAGTGCAGTTGAAACTACCACCCCTCCCCTATCAATTTCTCCAACTGCCTCGAATCGCCTCGATCGGCAAAGGCCATGGGGGCTATGTCTCACGGACCCACGATACTTCCAGTCACGAAGTGCAGTTGAAACTACCACCCCTCCCCTATCAATTTCTCCAACTGCCTCGAATCGCCTCGAATCGCCTCGAATCGCCTCGAATCGCCTCGAATCGCCTCGAATTGCCTCGAATCGCCTCAAATCGCCTCGAATCGCCTCGAATCGCCTCGAATCGCCTCGAATCGCCTCGAATCGCCTCGAATCGCCTCGAATCGCCCCGATCGCCAAAGGCCATGGGGGCTATGTCTCACGGACCCACCATACTTCCAGTCACGAAGTGCATTTGAAACTACCACCCCTCCCCTGTCAATTTCTCCAACTGCCTCGAATCGCCCCGATCGGCAAAGGCCATGGGGGCTATGTCTCACGGACCCACGATACTTCCAGTCACGAAGTGCAGTTGAAACTACCACCCCTTCCCTATCAATTTCTCCAACTGCCTCGAATCGCCTCGAATCGCCCCGATCGCCAAAGGCCATGGGGGCTATGTCTCACGGACCCACCATACTTCCAGTCACGAAGTGCAGTTGAAACTACCACCCCTCCCCTATCAATTTCTCCAACTGCCTCGAATCGCCCCGATCGCCAAAGGCCATGGGGGCTATGTCTCACGGACCCACCATACTTCCAGTCACGAAGTGCAGTTGAAACTACCACCCCTCCCCTATCAATTTCTCCAACTGCCTCGAATCGTCTCGAATCGCCCCGATCGGCAAAGGCCATGGGGGCTATGTCTCACGGACCCACCATACTTCCAGTCACGAAGTGCAGTCGAAACTACCACCCCTCCCCTATCAATTTCTCCAACTGCCTCGAATCGTCTCGAATCGCCCCGATCGGCAAAGGCCATGGGGGCTATGTCTCACGGACCCACGATACTTCCAGTCACGAAGTGCAGTTGAAACTACCACCCCTCCCCTATCAATTTCTCCAACTGCCTCGAATCGTCTCGAATCGCCCGGATCGGCAAAGGCCATGGGGGCTATGTCTCACGGACCCGCAACTGCCACCATACTTCCAGTCACGGAATGCTTTCGAAACTACCACCCCTCCCCACTCAATTTCTCCAACTGCCTCGAATTGCCTCGAAGTGCAGCCAATTGGGAAAATCAATAGGAAGGAGTGGAAATGATAACTGAGTCCATATACCATTTGCTGCTATTGCTAGTAACACTTTGGTCCTTATGGTGTTCCATGTATTATGACCCAGAGATATTGTTAAACTTTCAAAAGGGACATAACTCCTATGATGAGCACAGCCCCTAGGTTCGATACTTATTTAGATCTGCAACTGCCTTCCAGACTTTATGATGGGACACAACTCCTATGACGGAAAGAGCCCCTACTAGGTTCAATACAATTATTACGTTTTTGTTAAATTTGCATTTATGGAGAAAAAACGGAAGTCAAAAAGTACAAGCAAAGCAAGATTGCTCCAATTCTCGAATGGGCTTCCTGTTTGCCGAATGGGCAAAGTCTAGTGGCGAATGGGCTCGATTGGGAGTATTGGACAACCCTCTCCCTACAAGCCTATGGACAGACCTCTAGATTCCCAAGGGTAAATAAAAAACATGACTAAGTATCTAGTTTAACGGGGTGGGTACTGGAGACTGACCACCCTCCACCCGGTATTCACCATCCCTGGATACCTATTGAGTACTGGTACCTAGTTGACATGGAAAAAAAAAGTTTCTACTTCCCACTATCAGATTTCTGCTGTGCAGTGGATTTCTGCTGTGCAGTGGATTTCTGCAGACGATTTCTGTGAAATTGCTGATCAGCTTGGCTGACTACTAATTTTGATCATGCTTAATAATCAAAATTATTATATTTTATTTTTTGCCCTGTTTTGCAGCCACAGATGATGTGGTTAAAGTTGAACTATGGGATGTTGTGGATGTTGGTAAGTGCTGCTGACTATGGATGGTATACCAGGGGTGGATCTAGGGGAGGGGTTGTGGGGTTGCAACCCCCCTATGAGAGTGATAGATTCGATGAACCAGATCCCTTGGATGTTTCAAATTGCACAAAAGATGAAATTTTACTACTTTTTGGGGTATTTTTACTGTGTAAAAGGTCACCTAGAAATTTTGAATAGTGTTTTTCCCTTTTTGAAGACTTGATTTTAGTCCCTAATATTTTCGTATCCCATGAGTTTCAGCACTAAATCTGAGCAGATACAAAATTTGTAGGGATTAAAAATACCCAATTTACAGTCATTTGTACACTCAACAATGACTTATAATGAAACTTGTTTCATGCAGTGGGATCACACAGCAAGAGAAACATAGTTTACATGAATCCCATGCAATAGTAATTAATCCTGACATGATTTTATGTATGCTGATAATATGTCATCTTCCTATTGTTTTCAGGAAAGAGTAAAAAAGGTGGCAAAGAATCATTAAAACTGGATAATGATGTAAGCATTTAACCTGCTCCCAAACAATATACTAGAAGCCCCCACCCTTGCTAAGTTCAAGGAGATGCTTACCATGGGATTTGTGCACTATAGTTTAGTGTTTAAACACATAACACCTGTGGTTTATTTATTTTACATTGTGTTTGTTATTACTTTTTGTTTTCCTTTATATATACTTTCATGCCAATTGCTTTGCAGATCATACTATATAAATAAAGCACATGTGTTAATTAACAAAATATGTCCTCTGGTTTTCCATAGTATGCCCTCTTATATACCACGGAATGATGTAATAAAGTGGTCAAAATGTTGTGAACTTGTAAGGCATAGCCGAGGTGTACCAGTAGCACACATGTACATGTAGGTACCCCTGGAACTCCTCTTCATTTTATATGTCATTTGTTGTTTGGCACTTTCAGGAGAATGGCCAGGCCAGCAGGGATGCTGTTCTTGATGCAGGATTTGTGGATGTGTACAAAGGAACTCATGGCGTCCTCATGTTACTGGACATCACCAAACCATGGTGAGTGGACCATAAAGCGTTCAAGCCATTCACCTTTCTCCTCTCTGTCCAGGATTCCATGCAAATAAGTTTCTGTCCACACTTAAACACAAATAACAATAATTTGATACTACAGAAACGAGCAAGCTAAAATTTGAGTATAATTGTCAATGACCACAGGGCTTGACATTTTTAGGTGTAAATACGCCTAAAAATGTTTCTTTTATACCCTACTTTTTAGACTTAGGTGTAAAATAATGATTGTATTTTTAGTTTCTATAGTGTCCTCCTAGTGGATTTATGCCTGGATTTTTGATGAAGTACAGTGTACACCTATAATGTTGGTACAAGGCATAAAATTACAAATGACTATTAATTCTTAATTTTGAGCCCTGCACCATTTCTAGCATTTTAATTTGTTTGCAATTTAAATATTTTATAGGACACTACAGTATGTCAGACGAGAACTCCCCAAAGTCCCACCCCACATTCCTGTTCTGGTTCTGGTGAGTTTAGCACAGGGTTCGTACAAGCCCTGGAAAACCTGGAAAGTACTTAGAATTAGATTATTTTGAATTCCAGGGCTGGAAAGTCCTGGATTACCGTATTTATCAAAGTCCTGGAATATCCTGGAAATCTGTCAGAAAATCACAAGCGATATAGCAACCATATAATGCTGCCTACACTGTTTTGTGGAGTCTGTCCGAGGACCGCCTTGCCATATCAAACTACCTAAAGTAGACAATTAGATAGGAAGAAACGTTCACCACCCTAGGCAGTTATCCTGGAAAGTGCTCTCAAAAATACTGGAAAAGTCCTTTAAAGTCCTGGAAATCTTAACAAAAGTGAATGAACCCTGTTGAATTGTATCCTGGTGATGTTTCTGATCAGAGGAATTTTATCCTAATCAGTACCCATAGCACTGTTCACGCTGATGTCATCCATCGTTATTTAAGTGCCAATCAGAGATTGATTAGTTCACAGAACAAAGGATGCTATTCATTCTACAGTTGGCACATTTAAACTTTATACTTTTTAATTTTCCTTATTAATCCTTTAATGCAGGCCAATCGAAGAGATATGGGAGAACATAGGCTTGTTGATGCTGAAGACATAACAAGTTTAATAGAAAGCCTAGAAAGGTAAGTGTGGTGCAAGAAATCTCATGCTCAATCATTGTTTCAGTGCTAGCGGAGGGGGCAGCTGCACCCCCAGAGAAGCAAAATGTTTAGTGTCAACACAGGGAAAAAAATCTGCTTGCCCCCCCCCCCCCCCCCCCCCCAGCAAAAAACAAAGGATGACCAAGGCTTGCCCCCGGGCCCAGACAAAAATGTGTAGCTACGGCCTTGTATTTACAAGAACTCCTATGACAATTGAATATTCCACTCTGCAATCTTTACCAAAAAGGTTTGGAAACGTTTTTGAGGACTCAGTATTTTCTCGTCGATTAAGAAATTGCCCTTAATTGTTGTCACATCCTCCCTTATCCCAGTCAATGTTGGTTCATTTATTTTGAATGGTCAGATCATGTGCTTCAAAATACCGAGACAATTCATCTTACTGATCAACATTGAAGGAGGGGGTGAAAATTCTGCATCATCTAAAATAGCTTGGAAGAATGGTCCAAGCATTTTGGCAAACATTGTAGGTGGGACAGCTTCATGCCTTTTGACTTTGTTAATTGTTAGTCTGGTTAATTGTTAGTCTTTGTTAATTGTTAGTCTGGTTAAACCTAGTTGCCTTTTTTATTGGTCACTGATAAACATGTGTTATTTAATTGCAGGCCTGATCGATCCCCACCCATACACTACGCCGAGTCTTCAATGAAGAATGGTTTTGGCCTCAAGTACATCCACACGTTCCTGAGCTTTCCCTTCCTAATGCTCCAGGTTTGTCTTGATTTTTAATTAAAAACTGAAATACTGCAAAATGAAGTTGTCTTTCATCATCATGTTCCTTTGCTAGTGTTGTAAATTACAGGAAATACCGTAGTGTCTCCAGAAGTCCAACTTGTTTGCCATGGCCCCCCAATGTGTACCTGCTGCCATCTGGCTCCTTAGCTCTGTTCAGGGGTGTAGTCAGGGGGAGGGGCCAGGCAACCTGCCTCCCCCTTGTTGAAACCAAAAATGCAATAAATGTATTGGAGAACATAAACAAATATAGAAAATGTGCTACAAAGAGCCCCTTGGGCCCCTCATTACAAATCCTGGCTACGCCCCGGAAGCTCTTCTTCTCAACTATGGTGTTCTTTATTATTTCATAGAGGGAAACACTACTTCAACAACTACAAGTCAATGCTGTAGAGATGGAGGTATATATTGCCCATGTTAGATTTAACAAATAAACTACGAGTTCGAGTTTTCCACTAGCATACTACCTTCGTTGTTGCTAAAGCGTATTTATTTTCATAGTTTTAGAAAGTTTTGCGCTAGCGTTTTCGCTACTCACTATCTATTACATCATAGATAGTGAGTAGCGGAGCCAATCAGATTGCAGGATTCGTGATAGTATGCGAGTGGGTTTCTACTAAAGTAGATTATTTAGCTATGCAGTGAGATGCAGATTATAGAGCGGACTGTCGTGAGTAATTCGCAATTACTTTGTAATTACTGCTATAGGTTTTATTCAGAAATGGTGTAATTACTTTGCGATTGGTTTCACTACAGTCATATGAAATCCGCTCTAGTAGATTATGTAATGATGGCACAATTATCAGGTGATGAAGTCCCGAGAAGGACTGTTGGGTGCAAGCTTTGTTTTATATGTCATACTTTTATTTCCCTTCTGTCATAGACTGCTTGCAGTCCAATCTTTGGCGAACGTCCGTAAGTCGAGAGAATTTAGACACCGGCAGGAACTTGATGCCGTAAACAAATCGAACATTTGTTTACGATATACGGACGATTTATGGATCCCGGCGTTCGCCGAAGAAGTGGCTGCAAGCAGTCTATTCTTTCGTTTTCTATTTCGTTTCTGTTCATTTTTATTTCTTCCATATTTCATGTGCTTCCAGTCCAACCTTGAAGAGCTTCAGATCCACAGGGAGTCCGAAGAACAGGACTATGACAAGTATGTACTAAGATGTTACTCAGGAAATAGGCACTATGTTTTCAATATTCATTCGCAAAACTTCTTCAGAGATACGTCTTCTATAGGATTATTCAAAGCTTCAGGAGGCTGGATTCCCCTAAGAAAATAGCACGAAAAAAGTGTGCGATATCGCCTTTTTGAGTGCTATTTTTGGTGGAATCTTCCGACTGAAGACTTTGAATATACTACAGTCGTATGACATCTTGTCCTCAATTTCCACAAAAAAGATATCATATGATTCTAGGATATACACAGCAGATACCCAAGTTTTCAAGGTTGCATAAGGCAACTTTCATTGCAACAGTAGCCTTGATTTAAAGCTATGTGCTTCGTTTAGGTATGTCAACTTCCTGGACAAGCGAAAGCGAGAGGCTGAATTGGCCAAGGCAGCCGAAGCTGCTGCTGCCGCCGCTGCTGCTGCAGAGGGTGCTGAAGGCGAACAGGATGCTAAAGCTGGTGAAGGTGACTTCAGTGAGAGAAACAAGACGCCAAGTGCTGGAACACCATCAGCTGCTAGCACTTCCGGTAATACAGGTCGTATTTCATGTCATTGTGCGAGTATACATCAAGCTTCCCTCCATAGAATATTGGGTCTTTTGTAACCATGGCGACAAAAGTGTTCCTTGCCTTTTTATCCAGCCTGACTCATTGTTTGTCATAAGATATAATATCTCGGTGATAACATCATGTTAAGCCCAAGTTGTAAAATCATGTCGATTTCGTGTTTAAATGCAATTTAAAGAGCATATTGTGTCAGCCGCCATTTTGACAGCATAGCAACATACCAAGTCTGAGAAAGGATCCATTTCCATCGGTTGATTTAGAGAATATAGAGCAATTTTCTCAATTGAATTTGGTAAATCAAATCTGAAACTTTGTTTTTAGATGTTGATTTAGAGATTTCTACACGAAATTCCTCTTCTAATATCGAACGAAAACAACTAACAAAGGAGGGGCTGACACGGACACTTTAAACAACGCTTCTTTTCTGCTGTGCGTCTTTCTAAACAAAAGTCAAAGAGCTTCCTGGTAATCTAACCTCTGCTTTTAGAGGCTAGGTTTTCATATTGAGGTTTTAGAATTATGTCACTCTTGACTTTGCAGTGTTGTGTATGTTTCACAGATAAGCCCCCACCAGCTGTTGCTGCAACCAACGGCGAAACGCGCCGACGGAGTGGTAGCGGTGGAGGTGTTATGAGGCGATGGTTCTCCTCCTCCAAACCGAACGTCAGTACTAGCGAGGAAGGTAAGACCTCCCTCCCCCCCCCCCCCCGTATTACTCTTTGAGCCAATAATGGTAGGGGGGGGGGGGGGGGGATGATGTGATGGCTCAGGGAGATGAACCTTTTTGGATAGGTTAGACCCCCCCCCCCCCCGTATTACTCTTTGAGCCAATAATGGTAAGGGGGGTATGATGTGATGGCTCAGAGGGGTTGAACGTTTTGGTTAGGTAAGACCCCCCCCCCCCCCCCCCCCGCCCCCCGTATTACTCTTTGAACATATAGTGATAAGGGGGAGGGGGTATGTTGTGATGGTTCAGAGGGGTTGAACTTATTAGATACGTTTGGGGTCAAAAATGGTCTTCTTTCCATGGCATTCGTTCCCTCTCTGTTTTGAATTTCCTTGACTATTGATTCTGCATTCCCTTAATCGGCAGATGGAATGTATCTTTTTACGATTCGATGTCTTATGCTGAAAAATAATGGCTTACAAACAATAGATTAGGTCACCATTTTAGTTGTCAATGTAGACCACCACTTATTTTATAACATTTTGTTAAAACAATCGGGATATAGTCCCTTAAACTAAAAAAAATACTTTCCAAAATCTCGAGAATCAAATAATTAAGACAGATGTTTTTAGAACTTTGAGCAATTTTGCCAGAAAGCAGCAAAAAATATTGTTACTCGAAATGAAACAAAGCTGTTGCTATGAATTTAGTCTTCATGGTAGTGTTCGTGTATTATCGCGTTGGTAAAAAATTTCCAGAGGAAGCTGAGAAAATAAATTTTAGTTTTTACAGATATACGTATTTTTCGCACCTAAAATGGTGATGTCAATCACAGCCTATATAGATTCTATAGAATTTTTCCATTTTTGAGCGCTTATTTCTGTGGCGGTGCGAACCCAGTCCTCTGCCTTTTGTGATTTTTCGAATGTGGACCACAAATATACAAATTAGGATGGAAATCATTGAGTAACAGTATTTTTGGCCAAACGTTGCTCGAAGTTGTAAAATAACCTGTCTTTTAAGGGGTTGCGTCATGGTGTTTTGAATGAATTCGTAAATACAGCTCTAAATTCGTATGTACTCTTCCCCAAATCATTTTTATTTAAGATTTCAAAAAGTCATTGTTGCAATCCGTTTCCATCCGCTCTGTAACGGGTCCATGCAGCCTACAATCATGATCGCTTTGTAGTTTAAGGGCTATTTAACAAACTTAGACTAGTATATGGCTATCCATCAGTTATTTGTTTGTTTTTTGCATCACCAAAAGTGTGCTAAATTCGTGGCACTGCTCCTTTAACCAATCCATGCTGTGTTTTATGTTGTAGTGATTCCTCGTCAGTTATCTGGCTCTAAATCCATGACGAACATCGAGGAGTTCACGCCGGGTGATGAGTTGGATGCCGGGTTCTTGGATGACAAAGCTTCCTCATCACGAATGAAGATGACGAGGAACAAAAAACAAGCGCCGCCGCCGAAGAAGGAAGCTCCTAGTGAATCGAGCGAGGAAAGTGACAGGTATTGTCCATCTGTCTGTCGGCCTAGCGATTATGTATTTGCCCGAAGTTACGACGAAAAAAGTCGCCAATGCGATCTGGGTTAGATATGTATCTGCGCGAAGTAGAAGCCAGCTGACTTGGCAGGGCCCGACGTTACTTTTTTTCGAGAGGTGCCACTGGCGCCTAATTTTAAAATATTTCTAGTGAAGTTTGGTCACCATAATAAAGTCTAAAATGGCATTTTAAAAAGCCTACAAGACAAGTCGTCATTTGGCGACTAGGTTGAATTTTTTGCTCGCCAAACCCTTGAAAAATCCAGGGGCCCGTTCCTAGAAGGTCAGTTAAGATTTATCTGTAGATAAACGCTTATCCAACTGATAAATCCTGAACAAACCCTATACAACAGATAACTTTTATCCATGGATAACTTTATCCAACCTTTCAGGAACCGGCCCCAGGAAAACAATCAGCCTGCACGTCGGAATATGATTCGAATTTCCCCGACATGCACTTTCAAATTTTGACCAGCTGGTTATTTATACAACCAAAAATATAACTTACCTTTTGTTGATTATTCACTGCAGCGACTCGAACACCAGGAATCCTATGGTGGCAGGTTTTGCTGAGGACATTTCATCAGGCGAAGAGGAGAGTCACGTGACAAAAATACCTAACGGTATTGGCGATGAACCAGATGGCAAGCCAAGGTCGTCTAGCCGGTCTAGACCAGTTAAACCAGTTAAACAGGTTGCCACTGATATTGTGCTGACGTCAAGTGAAGAGGAGGAAGAGGAGGAGGAGGAGGAGCCAGTGGTAACGCCAGTGGTAACGCCAGTCCCCAAGGCACAGGTAACCCGCGTAGCGATTACATTCTACTAACACTTGGGTAATAAAATGCTCGGGTGCTTGTTAGTAGTTGATATGCGAAGCATTCGGCCTTATGGGCTATTGACTCAGAGCCCATAGCGAGCTACCGCCCCATTATTGAATTCGGTGTATTGCCTCCTCTCAGACTCCTCCAACCAAGTCAAAGAAGAAGTCCAATCTGAAGCTCGACACTAAAGGAGCTCAAAACGCCAAGCAGGCGGAGATGGCTGGGGAGGATATGATGGATGACTGGCTAAACTCGCCAGAACTTGAACCTCAGGTATGTAATGACGTCATCAAAGGCAAATCTGACGTTATCGAGTGTGAGCCATAATGATTGTGATTGACGTCATCGAGTATGAACCTCAGGTATGCAGTGACGTTTTCATGTTTGATATTGACGTCATCGAGTATGAACCTCAGGTACGCAGTGACGTTTTCATGCTTGATATTGACGTCATCGAGAGTATACCTCAGGTATGAAGTGACTTTATCATGCTTGATATTGACATCATCGAGTGTGAACCTACGGTATGCAATGGCGTCATGCTTGGGACTGACGTCATCGAGTAAGAACCTCAGGTATGCGGTGACGTCATCATGCTTGATGATGACGTCGAGAGTGTACCTCGGGTATGAAGTGACGTCATCATGCTTTGGCTTGACGTCTTTGGGTATGAACCTAAGGTATACAGTGACGTCATGTGTGAAATTGGCGAAATCGAGTGTGAACCTCAGATATGTAGTGACATCATCGTGCTTGAGGTTGACTTCACTGAGAATGAACCTCAGGTATGCCGTCATCGAGTATGAATCTCTGCGATGACGTCATCAAGAGTGACCAAGCGCGCTTTGTTAAAGAAAGATATAGGAATTAATAATTAGCTATATTAATAATCTCGACATTATCTTGTCATCTAGTCGTAGATTTATAGTTTTTATATGTTTAATTGCAGATGACATTTGGAAAGCCATCTGACTATTCTGTACGGTATGTATCTAAGACGCATTCTTCCTCTGTTTTCCGGGCTCAAACCAGTCGTTAAAATACTCCTCACGTTCAGGATGTTCAAACTTTTTTTTCTGACTTCTTCATTAAGTATTTGTGTCTCGTATATGTTCCTGCATGTTGTATCACAGGGACTTTCTGCAGAAACACATTCATGGGAAAAGCTGAATTTCCCAAGGCACACGCATGGAAAGTGTTCGGAATTCACATGGATAGCCATGGGAAATCCGAACACATCCCATTCTTCTACCGTGGGAAATTCAGCTTTTCCCATGGTTGGAGTTCTGTAGAAATTCCCTGTGTATCACGTACTTTAGTGTGGATATGGCGGGGATAGGCTAACAAGGCCGCCTAAACCCTATTTGCAGGAAAGTAGACGTCCACAGCCCTGAGCCAACTGTGCAGTCTTCGCCCATCTCCATGGACGATTGGGAAATGTTCATGTCAAAACAGATGACCAGCTCTAAAGCCTACCCATCACCCACAACACGTGAGTGTCACGTGTTCTTATACTTATTATCTAGCCCCCACAACACGTGAGTGGCGCGTGATCTTATACTTATTATCTGGTCCCCACAACCCGTGATCTTTTACCTATTATCTAGACCCACAACACGTGAGTGTCACGTGTTCTTATACCTATTATCTAGCCTTCACAACACGTGATCTTATACCTATTATCTAGACCCACAACACGTGAGTGTCACGTGATCTTATACCTATTATCTAGCCCCCACAACACGTGATCTTATACCTATTATCTAGACCCACAACACGTGAGTGGCACGTGTTCTTATACTTATTATCTAGCCCCCACAACACAAGAGTGGCACGTGATTATTAACTAGCACCCACAACACGTGAGTGTCACGTGATCAGCTGCTCTAAAGCCGGGTTTTTCGAAATAGGTTGATTTCCACGGACAGAATACAACAGTCTTGGGTTAGAAAAACATTCTCTGGATTTTACAATAAAGGGTTTGAGTACAAAATGCAATTCTATCAATAAAACTTATTCTGCTGTGATGGCGGCACATTTAATATTTTCAGCGTCGGTGTCTATGCTTGGTGCAGAAAAAGAGGACCACGGTAATGCAGGTCAGTGGTTGCTACCAACAAACCAAGGTGGAAATAATGTCATTAAATGTATCTTGAACATGCCCGGTCAAACTTCTATTTTTGGGTCATATCAAAATTGGTCTGACATTATACTCGATTTCGATTACAGAGGCCGACGCCCACTCCCACATGAAGCTTTGTTTTTTGTTTACATGGTTCATTGCACCAGAAACTCTGACTTACCTAAAGGAATTCTACTATTACGAGTTTTTCTCGCGGTCGATACAATACAAACTCCCACAGTGGAAAATAATTAAACAAAGGGCTAGTTTGTTGTTGTAGCTGATCGGAGTATTTTTTGTTTTCATTTTTTGCAGACGAAGAGAACAAAGCACACAAGAAGAAGGAGCACAAGGTAGGCGTTATTGCGCATGCGCTAGGATTTTAATATTAGATAACCTGGCACACACCATGTCCATTCGCGTTACCTTACTGAAAACGTTTTCACTAAAGTCGCCACAAAAACGACCTCCCATCCCGCGTTTCCTCACTAACACCATAGGCGTTTGGGAAACGATCACAACATTTCTGTTGATATACTGGTATCCGGTGGCGACGTGCGCGATGTTGGTGACCAATTTCAAACGGCACCAAAAATAAGCGTTTTTCATCAAAATAAATTGATCGCAACAATATTATGTTTTCATAATTGACATACCAATAAAGGTACTGCCAAAGCATGAGGACGTAGCAATAAAATCAAAGATCTTACAAAATTACTACGGAAAAAATGTCAATAAAGTCACGAAAATTGAAAACCGTGCGTAACATTTTCCGTATCTAAATTCAATTAGAACATGACCAATGCCACTCAGCCAATCAGCAACCGGCATTTGGCGTCCCCTATATCCCATAGAAACTAAAGCGTCAAGCGGCGAGGGCATTGAACAATAGGGAAAATTAGGGGTTTGTACATAGTCATTAGTATTCATGCTCATAGTCATTAATATTCTCTGGTTGCACCTTGCATTTTCATTGTTCTCCTGAAGAAGAACAAAGAAAACCAAGGTGCAACATAGAGAATACTAATGACTATGGGCATGAATACTAATGACTATGTACAAACCACACCCTGTTCTTCCCTCGCCGCTTGACACAACCAACTCTGCAAAATAAAGGAAAACATTGACTTCATTGTCATCTTTTGCAAAATAGCCCTTTATTTCAAGTCTCTCTCCAACATCTTTCTATAACAAAATAAACAAATCAAAATTAGTAGATTTTCAACATTGCAATTTGTTTATAATAACCACGTTTATAAGAATTCGAAGTTTTATTAGGTAAAAAATTAAGAACCTTAAGTTAAGTAAAATAGTAACCGCAAAAACACATGCATATTTTCCCGTAGTAATCAAAATAATCCTCCAGATTTATAGAAAAACCTTTCAAGTGTTGGACAAATGCAATTCTAGGTTGTTTTGACCAGTTATCAAGACGATGGAATTGGATTGCGATTTGAGCTATTTTCTTGTCAGAGAAGTGGCCAGCAAGCGTGCGAGAGCCCCCTAAGAACATAGCTTTTTGTTCTGTAGTTAAGCATAGCAAATACCTAAAAGTTTCTCCACGAACATTTTGCATTTTGATGTTCCCTTTTCATGTATAACGTACTGTATTTTTAAGGAAAAAACTTCCACCTTTCACATCGGTTTATTGGCTGATTCACTCAACTCTTGTCTCGAGGCATTTGAAAAACATTTGAGTCTCAAATTGCTAAAACAACGAATTTTGCCAGCCTCGAACATCAGCGCTCTTGCAATTCTCATAAGAAAGCCCCGGGAAGAAACAGATTGTCAATTCAAAAGTATGTTTTACCAAATGTTCCGCTGTAATGCGACTTCTGAGTTCAATTTCCGGTCTTCGATCAAAACTTTACGGATTTACGAATTCTGTTAACGAGACCGAGATTTTATGTACGCTTTCCTGTTTCTCCCCTTTTCCTTGGGCCATAGGAGTCGAGGAATCCATTACAAAAGCTTGCGATAGAATATTTTCATTTCTTACCTGACTTCGGGAACGAAACCTGTCAGCAACTCCAGTATGGCCAGTTTCAACTGCTATCGTCTCAAAACAAACACTTGGAAATTAATTAGAACAATTCATGCACTCAAAACAAACCGCTTTGTCGGTCAATGATGTTGATATGTCAATGACAAGCTAGCACAAAAACTTTCAAAATACTTTCTTCGTGGCATTGATCATGTTCTAAAAAAGTTAGAGAATGGACGCTCGTGTCCTATGGGAAATAGACCACTAATGAACAAAAATCTGCTCGCGCTAACGCGCTCGCAGATTTTTGTTCATTAGTGGTCTATATCCCATAGACACTCGCGTCCATTCTCTAACCCTTACTTAATATAGATTATAGAATGATCTAAGTTCCGTTTTGAAAAACAAAAACATGAAATCAGATGCACATGAGCTATAGATTGTCATACAATAATTTATTATCTATTTTATTATCAACTTCCACATGAAAATATATCAAATTTAGCGTCTGAACAATGTCAGGATTGTACTTCCGGTAGATGTACACAAAAAATGATATTGCTAAAAAAAGTGTGTATTTTCTGGTTAAAACGACTACCTCTTTGTCAACATGATGCACATTAAGTATACTTTAACCTGCTGTGAATTATGTTTTTGAAACGTCTTTAGTTTTTTCACGCGAAATACAAATCCAGCGTCTGAACAAGTTTCCAAACGTCTCTTACAATTTTACCCTAGTCCGGTGCGTTTTGCGATGCCTTTTCGCGGTGCGTTTTGCGATGCCTTTTCACGTTGCATTTTGCGATGCCTTTTAGCGGTGCGTTTTGCGATGCCTTTTAGCGGTGCGTTTTGCGATGCCTTTTAGCGGTGCGTTTTGCGATGCCTTTTAGCGGTGCGTTTTGCGATGCCATTTAGCGGTGCGTTTTGCGATGCCTTTTAGCGGTGCGTGTTGCGATGCCATTTAGCGGTGCCTTTTAGCGGTGCGTTTTGCGATGCCATTTAGCGGTGCGTTTTGCGATGCCTTGTAGCGGTGCGTTTTAGAGTTGTGTTTGGAATACGATCTCTAGCAATAGATTTTATCGTCGTCCTCACCTTGTCTCTTCATTAGTATATTTTTAACCGAATTAACTGCTCAATTATGTTCAAAACTGGTGCAGAACGCCTGTTGAAATCAAAACAACGAAGCCTCAAGCAAAAGTCGGAAAGAAATAGGCGCTATTACGACCGTAAACGGGAAGACATCTTAGCGAAAAAAAAATCTCGAGAACAAAAGAAACAGGGTCCTAGTTCGAAATCGACGGAAGAACAGAGGGCATCATGGCGAGTATACAAATCCGCAGAACATTTTTATGTCCTTCTGGCCCATTCTCGATTTTACAAACGGGAGAACCCTGGCCACGTTCTGCACCTTCTCCTCCAATTTTGCTGAAGCAGTCTTTATATATTGCAACTCATCCAGTAAGTAAAGACGGTATTCTGAACGTGTTGACATTGCGAGAACAATAAAAAGAACAAGACCAAGTACCAGCACCTCCAAAGAGGCATCGCATAACGCACCGCTAAAAGGCATCGCAAAACGCACCGCTAAAAGGCATCGCAAAACGCACCGCTAAAAGGCATCGCAAAACGCACCGCTAAAAGGCATCGCAAAACGCACCCCTAAAAGGCATCGCAAAACGCACCACTAACCAAGCAAAACGCACCGGTGAGAGTCACGTGTGACAAAACGCACCGCTAGCGGTGCGTTTTCTTCGTGTAACGCAATTGGGCACCAACTCTGTGCACATAGCCCGGTACACACACAAAAAAAAAGGATCCTCACAACATCCCTTTTTAACGGCCTTTTAAATACAGGGAAGGTAGACTTCAGAGCAGCATAGCTACTTCAGAACTAATGCTTGTTGTTTGTTTTTGTAGAGCGGTGACAAGTCGCGTAGCAAACACAAGCACAAAAAGCACAAAGATGAAGAAAACGACGAGACACACAAGGAACGAAGACGGTCAAAACACAAAGAAGGGGAGGGGAGGGAGAGGAAAAAGAGTAAAGACGAGGAGAGCGAGAAGAAGAAGAAATCAAGTAAACATCACCACAGCAAGAGAAAGAGTTCGAAGTCTGGGGCGACCGCTGGGGTAAATTATGAAGAGCTATGATTGGGTGACCTGTGGTGCGGGAATATAAACATGAGGCTTTCCAGCCACGCTACAGATGGGTAGCCTGTGGTGGAGTGCGGGGTGAATGATTGGATTTCCTGTGAATGTGGGCGAATGATTGCTATGTGTATCGGAAAAAACTGCAAGAATAAGATACGGATTGGTCCGCCTGTGGTATAGCAGTGGGAAATTATTGGGTAGCCTGTTGTGGAAATAAGCAAGACATTGACGATATTTTGTTCTGCAGTTCCCTCCGATTACAAGTAATTCGTTAATTCAAAGCTGGAAATATTTTTGTTTTCTTAATTGATCGGACATATGTCCAGTTAAACCTTTTTCTTGATTGTCTCTACTTGAAACTTGGCCGGACATTTGGCGATTTTGATCGGACAATGTCCGATGACTGGCAGTAACGTTTCCAGCTCTGTTAATTATAAATAACACAAAGCGCGAGAGTCTATAAGCGGGGGCACAAAGAAACGTTACGATTTCATTAGAATGAAGTCGTCAAAACGTAAATTTATTTCAGCGAAATTAAGTAAATTCGCTCGTTGAAGGCACGCATTCGAGAAGAGATGATTATTTTTATATTAATTTTACATTAAGGTTGGTCTCAGTTGGTACACAAACGTGATTGGATATGATTTCATGGATGCAAAATGAAACCATTCTTTGTCAAAACTCCCCATCCTTCAGGGGCGTAGGTTGGGGGTGGGTGGGAGGGGGGGGGGGGGGGGGGGGGGCGGATAGTGCAAACATGGGACGAAAATGTTCAAATTTCCTCCTGCAAATACAGTAAAAGTATGTGAATATCTCCCGAGAAAGGGGGTGAAAAGGGGTGCCCCCCCCCCCCCCCCCCCCCGGCTACGTCCCTGCACATACACCTATTTCAAAAAGGTTGCTTTGGGATTTGGTCTCTGGTCGTCGAGTGCCATTGTTTAGTGGTGAATCAAGCAACGAATCCCACGACCAAAGCCCAAAGACACGTTTATTGAATTAGGTGTATAAGCATTTGTCATATCGTCCACGTGCCCCCTTAGAAGGGCAAAAGAAAGAGACAATTTTAATCTAGTAGCATATATAATATATATAATAATTTTAATCATAACCCAATAAAAGATATAAGGATTCACATGCCATGTAATCTTGTTCGTGATGAGACACATCGGGATCTGATCTGTTTCATCAATAAACCGTTCGAAAGCCGTCACGGACGATTAATCGGGAATTTTCGATCGATCGTTATACTCTGTTATGTTTTTACGGTTTTTACTCCCATTTCTTCAAGGTAACGCGTTATCAGATCCTTAATCACCTGGCGACGCTGAAAGAAATTGTAAAAGTCAAAATTTGAGCATCCGAGACTGCTTGCAGTTCCGTATTAATTGAAGATGGTTCGTTAATACAAAAGAAAAGTCGTCTTTCCTCTAAGTGCTTTTATTGACATGCGCGCCGCGTTTTGGTGTGGGATTCACCGCCTGGCGCTGGGGCCCCTGTGGTGCGCTGAGCATGAGTGGAGGAAACTCGAGAGCCATACAAGGCGCATAGGTGAACAAAAAAAACGCGCGTGGCAAAGACGTCCCATCCCCAACCTGGGTCCTTTGCGGCCCGTTTTCTTTTGTTTTCAAATTGATCCATTGTTTTTCGGGTGCTCTGATTGGCTAAGAGTCCGCAAAGGCTCTCGGTTGGTGATGGACTTTTAAGTATTTACGATCAATCGCCAAATAAGGAACTGTAAGCAGTCTACAGCATTTAAGTGACATAGCCTCGGTTTTACGCCCTCGTCACATGGGCTTGTGCAGACCATACTAACAACGTAACAATATTCTGTCAACATCCCGTCAGATCATAAACTAGAGCTTACCTTTTCAAGTTGATTTATCTTGTCCCTTTCGTCCTCTAAATTTTCAATCTCTTCATAAAACGAACTCTGAAAGAGAGGTTAGTGTAAGCCTTCTGGGGGTTTGCTCCCCTAAGACATAGACAAAGACATAAACACATAGACATAGACACATAGACATAGACATATACATTATTTTACATTGGCACCTTGTAAAAAAAATATTTAAAAGCAGTTATATTATCCAGCAACCCCCCACCCCCCCAATCCGTGTTCTCGGTCCTTGGCTCTGGAGCTTGTTTCATAACTCACCTGACATTGCGTGACCCTGTGCCCCCCCCCCCCCCCCCCCCCCCCCCCCTCCCCCCCCCCATCCGTGTTCTCGGTCCTTGGCTCTGGAGCTTGTTTCATAACTCACCTGACATTGCGTGACCCTGTGCCCCCCCCCCTCCCCCCAATCCGTGTTCTCGGTCCTTGGCTCTGGAGCTTGTTTCATGACTCACCTGACATTGCGTGACCCTGTGCCCCCCCTCCCCCCTATCCGTGTTCTCGGTCCTTGGCTCTGGAGCTTGTTTCATGACTCACCTGACATTGCGTGACCCTGTGCCCCCCCTCCCCCCAATCCGTGTTCTCGGTCCTTGGCGTCTGGAGCTTGTTTCATGACTCACCTGACATTGCGTGACCCTGTGCCGCACCCATTCTACGATATACAGGCAGTTTTTCCAGCTTGGTATCAGATTAAACGGGGATGGTACCACACTACCCTTGTCGACGTACTGAAGCCACATCTGAGTGCGGGAAAACTTCCAATGAACATCTGCATCGCCCTGTCAACAAGCAACAAACTTATAACCCTCAAATAATGTGTTGTAAATATGAGGAAATGATGCCTCTATAATCCGTGTGTAAGAAAGAGTGTTTTCAGCTATTCGATCGCCCCGACTCCCTTCCCTGTAGAGCCGCTACGCCAATCTCGTACCCAGAACCTGTCGTCTTTTGGCCAGTGGCAAGATTCAGGGCTCTGGGGGAATCGATTTTTTGATAATCCAGATTCTGGGTTTCCGGTTTGAACGTTGTATGGAAGTTTCGTTACGTTTTTGACCTACCACGCATGCTCACAAATCGGATTCCCCCAGAGCCCTGAATCTTGCCGCTGGCCAAAAGATGACGGGCTCTGGGTACGAGATTGCCGCGCTACGCAGGCTATTTTTAGCTCGGCCAAGTTTCACGAAGATCACCGCCTACCGCAACTGCCATAAAAGAGTCGGACATCATCGCTATGAGCATATTCAGTGCCACCAGTACAGTGATGATGAGAAACAACGCGAACAGACATTTGCCGGTCATCTCCGTTATCAAGAATTCTGTTCTGCCAACAGTGAACTGGTCCAGACTTGTCTGCTCGAATAATGCCCAAAACAGGCTCTCGCCTCCACCAGATATTCTATAAAAAAGAAACACACAACCTGTAGCAGGTTTACAAATTTTCCAATTCATTTCTGTTGCGGCGGGTTTCCCGTATCGCGACGCAACCATCCATTCTCGTGCCCAGCGCTTCCCGGCTCGTCACCTCACTGGGAATTTTAAGGGCTTCCACTGATTGGCTGTTTTTTAATCGTTGGAACATGCGCAGAAACCATCTCGCGCATGCGTCAATGGCTCTCAACAGAGCCAGACCCCGGCGAGGTAACGAGCCAGATGAGCTCTGAGTACGGGCATGACGCGCGCTCCCGAAATAGACGTTTAGAAACGCTCCTCGCAAAGACATAAGCTATCAGAAACGTTCCTCGCAAAGACATCAGCCAATCAGAAACGTTCCTCGCAAAGACATCAGCCAATCAGAAACGTTCCTCGCAAAGACATCAGCCAATCAGAAACGTTCCTCGCAAAGACATCAGCCATGATCAGAAACGTTCATCGCAAGACTTGAGCCAATCAGAAACGTTCCTTGCACAGACATTAGCCAATCTGAAACGTTCCTCGCACAGACATTAGCCAATCAGAAGCGTTCCTCGCACAGACAGCCAATCAGAAGCGTTCCTCGCACAGACCCTACCTGGCGAAAGTGTGTTCAGCAGGCCCAGTGATGTTAGAATACACATGCGCCATGAGCTCGTATTTCGAGTAGACTTTTCTGATGGCGAGAACGAACGCTATGAACAACACAACGAACAGGAAAAAAAACTTTGACACGTCCCGGATCATCTGTATTAGGGACAAGTACAAGGGGCCTATAGATGGGCTGAGCTGTGGAGAAAAGGTGCAAGCGTCTTACGTACTTATAATAGGCCATTTGCACTAACTGGGTCATGTTACCAAATCCCATACATTCTGAATAAAATCTTGAAAATTTAACTCGATGCCATTTGCTCCAGGTTAGAGATTTTAAGCTGAAACTTGAGTTTCTTACTAATATCAATGGTTCTGGAATTGATTTTGACAAAACATCTCGTTAAGAGGTAGTTGGGGTCTCCACGTGACCCAGTTAGTGCAAATGGCCTATTATACCCGAAGCCATTTTATCGCTACCTACGACTTCATCGATGTTCTTCTGCCCCTTAAACCGGTACAACGGAGGACAGCCAACAGCTGTCTTTGCAACAGAGTGAAGAAATGAGAAGTGCACTAGAGGACAACGGCCTCCTGTGGTGCACTCATGTCTTCACTCTGTTGCAAAGTGCTGTTGGCTGTCCTCTGTTGTAGCCAAAAAAAGCGACGAGGGCTGGGGTATGAGCAAGTTTTTGGCTGCGGGAGAACTTCGCTCGCCTATATGAGCATTTCGCGCGCTCTTCTATCTGAACAGCAAGAAAACCTTACTTTGAACATGGCCCCATGGGAATGACATGAGATTTTAAATGGGAAACGCAAGCACAGACGTTTTTCAAATGGATCTCTTTATTTTGCTGTAGCTTTCGTGTTGTTGTTGTTTTGTCTCACCTGAAGGATGTTTGTGATGTGCAGGAAAGCCAGCAGGATGGCGGCAGAGTATAAAGTCGTAGAGAGGAGCGTTATTTGGAAGGCTGTCTCTCGCGTCATGTAATAAAGGGCCTTCTTGAGAGGCATCCGCATTAACATGTCCCTCTCAGTCGATAGAACTCCATATCCCATCATCCATAGCAAGCCCGCTATGATAAACAAAACAAGCATTGCAAGGGTGATGGTGTTCCACCATTGCGAAAAATATCTCCGGTGACCCTGGCGAATTATTTCCTTGAACTCCTCTAAAGCCAGGCCGAGGACCCAAAGCGGCACCAATATGTCTGGGGAGATTTAAATACCATATAACTAAATTAGGAAATAATCTTCTCTGATTGGTTGCTCGCAAGTTTCCATAGTTCAATATCCCTCCTACTTCCTCATTAGCATTAGATATGGATAGAACCCCTGACGAGCAAGCTCGAGAGGGAGACCTAATGAGTCAGCAAGAGGGAGGGCGGGTGGCGAGTGAACTCCACTGGATCCGTCATCTGACTGCTAAATTCT
This sequence comes from Scolanthus callimorphus, assembly GCA_033964015.1. Classification (NCBI taxonomy): domain Eukaryota; kingdom Metazoa; phylum Cnidaria; class Anthozoa; order Actiniaria; family Edwardsiidae; genus Scolanthus; species Scolanthus callimorphus. Next base: position 40,638,367 of record CM066911.1, read on the forward strand.
ACCAAGTCATTATGCACATCCAGGTAGATGAGATGCGCACTCGCCGCAGTAGAACAGTGCACATAGATCGGCCACCGAACTGCTCAATTCGAGTGTAGACGCCAAGTGACAACTGAATATATTATTCAAATGCCAATGACTCATTATGAGGGATCATGAATATTCAACAAGTTTGAATAGTTATATATTCTCACTTGGTCCCATTGTGCTCTATATAAGATATGGGGAAGGAGACCTGGCTCCGCGGCCTGTATGACGAATACTGCAGGTCCTCCACTTACTAAAATCGACTCACTCCCAAACTCCGGGTATACCTCCGTGTAAGAACCATTCCCAGAGAACACCATTGCGTTCATTTACTATTTCATCATGATTCGTTCTACTAAACAAAGGAGGCTTTGTGACGCAACTCGTGAACAATACACAGATTCTTACACGGGGGCAGAGCCCAAACTCCGAAAGATTTTGAAGCGCCGCTTTGCCGAAACTTTATAAATAATTTACCCTGACAAAATACCATTACAACCATGGAGATGAGGAGAGAGTGGGAAGTCCAATGAAATAAACCTAATTATACCACACAAAAGGTGTACTTCTCCCCCAAACTCAGAAAAGGCATACTCGAGGGGACGAGACGCTAAGAACTCTCGCGGATTCCGCCGGACCCTCGAGTATGCAGAAAAGAGACAAAAAATTCAACAAAGGAAATTTTGAACAATAATAACAAGAACGAGAAGTACACCAATACAGGTACATTAAGGTCAGAAACGATGAAAATTGTTTTCTAATCAATAGCAGAGGATCAAGTAAGCAAAGGTAACAAGTAAACAATTTCAGAAAAGACTTGAATATACACGCGAGAAACCAAACCAGGATTTCAACAGCGAGCCGTCCGCAACCCCGGAATACCCCGTCCGAGGACAGAGCAATGAAGAGTATTAGATAACTCCTCCGGGGAAGCCGAGGCAACCTATTGAGAAACCTGAGTCAAGCAACCTAAATAAGGTGTGGCGAAAACAAAAGAAAACTAAACAAAAAAGGTAGCCTCGGCTACCCCGGAGAGCGAGAGAATGGAACAAAACAATTCCTTGCAAAAGAGAACACCGAGCTATTAAATATCCATCTTCTGTTATATCACTATAACGATTGAAATAGCTCATTAAAATCGTATTTAAACGCGTTGACACCCTCAAATTAAGTGATGAATAGTCAAGACAAAAATTGAGGAAGATGATAAAATCGCTGAGCTTTTGCAAAATTGAATAAGCATGATGAGAATAAGGAACAATAACAAAATTCGCTTGGCTGAACTCATAACACATTCACCTTTCTTTGTGTATAATCAGAATGCAAGAATTACTTTCGGTATTGGCTAAATACTTTTATTTTGCCTTTTCCAGATAATTAGAGCGGAACAAATTCGCTGGTGGCTGAACTAATTCGCCTGCCAAACTTTCATGTAAGAGAAATAATTTTAGAGCAGAACAAATTCGCTGGTGGCTGAACTAATTCGCCTGCCAAACTTTCATGTAAGAGAAAATAATTTTAGAGCAGAACAAATTCGCTGGTGGCTGAACTAATTCGCCTGCCAAACTTTCATGTAAGAGAAATAATTTTAGAGCAGAACAAATTCGCTGGTGGCTGAACTAATTCGCCTGCCAAACTTTCATGTAAGAGAAATAATTTTAGAGCAGAACAAATTCGCTGGTGGCTGAACTAATTCGCCTGCCAAACTGTAGGTATCCCAGGTCCAACGCCTATTATATACCAAACGTAGCGGCAACAATTTGCCCAGGTCTAACGCCTATGCCGAACGTATCTGGTCAACACATGACTGTTAACATGCGAAACACAATCAGATTCACCGTTTTCACCAAACCAGACGCAAGTAAAACACTAAATGTTCCTACAGGGCGAGAAAACATCCGCAAGAATGAACACAGTTCAGCTTGGCCAAACTGAATAGACGACAATAATTCCAGGAGCAAAAGAACTTATGGTTCCAAAGGTTCCAAGCGGAGCTGTAGACCTGTAAGAGAATACAAACCACAAATTTAGCATAACTGAACAGCGCGAAAAGAAATTCAAAGGCGATAAAAACACACAAAATCAAACTGCTGAATAACGAAAATCTTGAACGCTGCAAAAGGGAGGAAAGCGATAGGAGGCGACGAGAAGAATGATGTAGACTTTAATTCTTGACGGAGGAAGGAGAGTTGAGTCAGTTGAACGGCGAGGCCAGAGCAGAGGAGGTCTTCTCAGCACGAGGACTAAAGGCAACTGACAATTATGCTAATGAGTTGATATCCTATATAGGCACTGTTGGTCCCAAGTGAGAATAGTATAGCAAGGCCGAGGACCCAAAGCAGCACCAATATGTCTGAGGAGATTTATCATGTAATATTATTAGGAAATACTCTGTTCTGATTGGTTGCGCGCAATTTTCCATAGTAGAGCCAAGCCGAGGGCCCAAAGAAAAAAACAATATGTCTGGGAAGATTTACCATATAATCAAATTAGGAAATACTCTACTCTGATCGTTTTCGCACAAGTTCCCGCTATCCACGTGAATGCCCGTAGACTGTCAGGCTGGGACTCCCACCGCTGTGGTCAAGGATCGATTCCCGGCTGGGACACAGGAAATTTGCCTTCGGAGGAGACAATAAACCGAGGTCCTGCCTGCCTTCCCTTCTACCCCTGTTTTGGGTGAACGCTAAAGAACCCATTGCACTCTTCGAAAGAGTAGGGGATTGTCTCCCGGTGCAATGGCCTGCCTCTAGGAGGCATATATACTGTTCAACAGTCCTCATGATTGTAAGCCACCCTCAGTCTCTGTGCTTATGACCGCTTGGCTGCTAGTGGCGCTCTGGGACTCAGCGCAATTCAAAGTACGAGCTGTAAGTCTTGGGAGTCGGTCTCAAACATTAATTAATTTATTTATTTATTTTATTTATTTCATTACCACTGTATGCATTGCTACGCGACCTCGAAATTCAATGTTACGATGGGCGATTGGCGATTTTTAGCCGTCAATCAAACTAAAACGCTGGATTCGGCCACTTCAGCGGGCCGACATTGATTGCAAAGTCAACCAAAATGGTTTTAAGCTATCCTTTGGCTTCCTTGACTCGAATGTTTAACTTTCCGGTTCAAGAGAACTGACAACAATTTTTTTGCGTAAAATCGCCAATCGCCCAACAGTGAATTTTCAGGTCGCGTAGCAATGCATACGGTGGTAAACGCATATTATCAAGGCGTAGCTCGTTGTATGCCCGTTGTACCCCGCGCGCGCGTTATCGGCCCAATTTTTAACAGTTTTTGAAATAAGGCGAGAAAACCTATAACCTTGGGATACTAGAAGGACTTACTAATGACGGAGACTTGGAAGATCCCGATACCAAATGCATCCTCTATAGATGACAAACCAACCAGAACGATAAACCAGCAAAACGAGCCCGTGTGGCTGAGAAACTTGGCTAGCGGTGTAGTCAACATCCGGGAGAATGAGTTGCTAGGGGCAACGAGGTAGAAGAGTGAACCGAAGGGAATGAGTACGATGTACAATGCCGCCAGCGCGCACTGCACAGCGGTTCGTTTGTATTGCCAGCTGGGGAATCCCGCGTAGATAAGAGAGTTGAGCATCAGCTGACTGTACGGGTGACCTACAAACTAAAAACAACCAACAATTGTTTACTACACAAGAAAAACTTGAGAAGACAAAAGAGGGCACGCAGCTGCCGCGCGCACACTGCATGTCGGTTTATAAGAGACGTTTTCTCTCAGGCTTCTCCCCTACGGCGCATTCTCATTCTCACGCCCTCGTCGCTCCTCTAGCGGCTCCATTCTCGTGAGCTCCCGGCTCGTCACCTCGCGGGGGAGGCTCTGGTGACAGCCACCGACGCATGCTCAAAAGAAAATTGTGGTTTTATGTCTAAAAATTACTTTTAGAGTGTTCAAGTAGAAGGCATAGGTCGAACAGACGACTAAGAAACGAAACGTTTGTTATTTGCGTTGAAATGATGGAAATCAGCGGGAATAACACTTTTCCCAGACTTTTGTGCTAGTCATGCAAGAAATAATTTGCCATGCACTCCTTTTCGCTCAATATTTTCATACCACAATGACGAAGAGTGCGACAAAAACAAAAAGAAACAGGCCCATACTTCCAGACAAAGAGCTGAAGCGTCGTATGGCGACCGTACGGTTCTTACGCCCACGCCAGAGATTTCGGCCACAGTCGCTATCCTGGTGCATTGAATTGCTCAGTAGCTAGATACCTATGGGTGAGAGTACGCCCGGCCACCAGACCATATAAGGACGCCCCTTGTACCGTTAGTGAACAATCAACATATTAATTATGCATCACCAACGTATTTATAGGTTTGATGAATGTGTACGAGATCCATGTGGGACAGGTTGTTGATTATTTATCTAAAGGTACTGTATAAATCATTAGAAACTTTTCTCGCAGTTGCCATAGTTAGTAGATAACTAGTTTGGCATGTTTCATCCATCATAATTCAATAGTATACTCATTATATTGACACGAGAATGAGTTTTTGTTTAAGTACCTTTCGCGCATGCGCATCACGTCATCTCGTTTGATTTTGATTCTCCTTGATTCTCCTATAAGGCGCAAAAAGGTGCGGCCTCAAAAGATCTAAGGATCAGACAACTTTGCGGTATGATCGCGTAAGGCTTCCGACAAGATTTTTGAAAACAGCTGTAGAGAAGTCTTACCTTCGAACTCTTGTTACTGATTGCAAAGTACAGCACGCTGAGGTGTTGATTACTCTCTGTCGTATCTGGTTCGTTCATAACGCAAGCGATCTCGTCCATATTGTGGCACATTTCTAGCAAACCCACGACATATTCTTCACACTGTTTTGATAGCCCTTGTACTCGCTCTTAAATTCATACTCGCTTTCCGCCAGTTTTTCTAGCCGTCCTTTCAGCTCTAAGGCTCTATGGATAGAGTCTACACAATATTTAGAAAGGACTTTGGCATCTAAATTATCTACAAACTCAGTGCGATGAGGTTTCTCTAACTTATCGAGGTTTACATGCTCAATATCGTCAAACCCTTCATGCAGTGAAGCAGTATTTTCATCGCGCGAGAAAAATTCATCTTCTTCTGTGATTCCGAAACCTTGCTGCAGTTTCTGCTTCGTCACGTGCCTGTTTTCGTTTATAAAATCCTCGGGACTCTGTATTAGCACAAGATAGGACAGCGACAAATAGATAGGGCTGGCAAGCGCGCGGTAGAGGTTCAATCGAGACATGGATTTCATTAGGAGCCCAAGCGTGCTGCAGTCATCACAGAAGCAGGTTCTGGAGTGAGGAGCGCTGATGGTGAAACCTTGACTAAGCAAAAGCTTGACAGTCTCGTAATGACCATACCGGGCAGCAAAAACCAGTGCTGCCTCACATAGTTGCCGAACTGTCGATCCCTCCGCCAATTTCTCCGCCGGGTTATACTGTTCTAAGAAGACCTTGACAGCAGAAACCTCGTTGTTTTTCGCCGCCGTCAAGAAGTTATGCTCATTCTCTGTGAAAGTGGATCCCGGGGCTGTCGGCACCTCTAGCGCGCACAGGGAGGCAGTAGATATGAGCTCCTGCTCCATGTCATACAGAACCGAATGTATTCGTTGTACTTTGGCGATGTGCGTTTTCCATGAGAGCGATATCAAACCGAATCAGGTGGATCTAAGCTCTAAGCTACACTGTTTATATTTAGTGGCTGTATTCTAACTAGTCAATGTTGGCTATCCTCATAGAACTGGGCCAATCTCAAAGTGCAAAAGCAACGATTATTATAAAGTTCCAACTCTCGATATCCATTTCTTTATACAGGTCTTTTTATCGGCATATGTAAGTGATGGTAGCATGTTTTTCAGACAGTATTCTGTTACTAGGCAATTTTTGGCGCCACGAAAAATTACAGTCTAGTAGAACTTTATGCATAATTACACGTTTTTCCAGTCATTCTCAATTTTTTAATACCTGTCAAGAACTTCACTTTTCGATTTTCGACACTTTGATCATACAAAGCTTTCTAGTAGACAACCTTCTGTATTCAAATTTCGAAACATTTCGAAACAATTTGACAAAACGTACGGGGCGTGCGAGATGAAGATGTCCGTTGTCATTTCGGACAATGTATGTTCATTATATTGATATTTACTAAGGTTACTCAAATAATGTCTGGAGTGAAGCAAAGCGTTGTCAAATGGCGCTCATCTCTTCAGTCAATCTATTCCAAGTCGATATATTGACTCGAGTGTTAAAAGATACATTGCATATTGTATTACAAAAGCTCCAAATTTCGCCAAAGGGACACCAGGGCCGGGGAGCTCTGGGTACGAAAATACAGCGTAAACAGCCATTCCATTTGAGCATTCTCGTACCCAGAGCTCCACGGCTCGTGTGCTCGCGGGGGAGGCTCTGGGTTCGAGAATGCCATTTGAGCGCCATCGTGCGTGCGCAGAACGTTGCGCACAGGGAATTTGCTGCAGAAACCCATTCATGGAAAAAACGAATTTCCCATGACACAAGACTGTGAAGTGTTCGAAACCATGGAAAATCCGGACACTTCACATTCGTGTATCATGGGAAATTCAGCTCTTCCCATGCATGAATGGGTTTGTGCAGGATCTCCCTCCGAGTGCTGTTACCAGTCTTTTCCGCGAGGTGACAAGATACAGCTATTTCAATAAAGGTTGTCGGTCGTGTAAGCGCACAAGCATACGCGCCCAGACCGAAAAGCAGTATGGGTAGAAACTAAATATCCTATTTCGATGATACCTCGCTGGTCTAGCTTCTAATTCTACAAAACAGAACTGCGTTTCAAGCTTGTAGAGTCCTGTAATTAATCAGTAACTCGCGTACTCAAATAAGGGAGTCGATTTGAGACCTTCTACCCAGACAACCTTGCAGTCTGGGCGCGTACGGCTTCCGACAACGTTTCTTGAAATAGCTGTATCGGTGGGGCTTGGGCTCCATACAACATCGCCTGAGAATGTTCGTCTTCGTGAAGAGTGCTAAAACAGTCACAGACGCATTGACATATAGTTTGACTTTTATTAATACCAGTACTAAAGTACATGGCAACGTTAGTGGTCGCATTTCATTGACTTCGCTTCACAAAGAAATAGTACTAGTACTCTACGCTACACGTAATTACAAAGAATATTAGTCATTAGTATATTTATTCAAGTGACTATAAGAAATTCCGCGCGCTGATTGGTAGAGAGTTTTTTTCTCTCTCGCTATAATCGCTTACTGGTGACTATAGCATTTGAAAGTATCGGGAGTGCGCGCTCGAGTTTTGTTATGATCGTGAAAAAATAAGAACAAAACAATGTGGTTTGTCCTAAAATCTTATAAGTCATTTGAGTAATTATACTAAAACAATAAGTCTTCTCTGGCTTCGTGATTATCGGCGAATACTTATTGTTAATTAAAGAATAAAAATCCGCCTACTGATAGGCAGACCGCCGCCAGTTCAAACACACGTGTGTTGTACTGCACTATGAAAGCGGAACGGCATCCAGTGATATAAATGAGCGGTGCTTACCATTTGCAAAAAATCTCGTCGAAATTCCGGATGGGATGAAATGTTTTTTTGGTCATTCGATTGGAACGAGTGGACAAGCTCTGAGGTTGTCTCGAACCAATCGGAATAGTTTGCACTAAAGTACTCCAACCGGTGAACCGATGCGAACCGAAATAGAAAAAAGCAAATGGCAAGCGCCATTCCACTTGGTTCGTCATTCCAACAGGAACGTTTTGTACCATTTGACGCCGATCAAACCAAATGGTTTTCCTTGACAAATGCTAAGCACCCTTGGTACAGTCGGATGTGCTTTGAAATCCCACAGTGACAACACGTGTGGTTGGCTTGTTCAAGCTGTTCTAATAATTCTACTCATTTTTCGGCCGTTGTAATTACTCCATTCCCTTTTAATATCGATGGGGCTGGCAACTAACACTACATTATTAGTTAAATTATCACGAGAGATTATTATAATACACTTTGAAGATATAGCAAGAAGTTAGCACTTTACTTTGTAAAGCCTGCAAGCAGAGCGTGCTTTCCTTGAAATATTTTGTTTTCTAGGAAAACTAGGTTTCTCGTGCGTTTTCCAGGTATTTGTTTCAGAGTTCGTCAGGTTGTTCCAAATACCTAAAAAAAAAGGTTGATTATGAAAATTGTGAAACTCCACATGCAGACATGTTCCATTTGACGAGGGGCGAGACCCCACTATCCCTTATTTAACATCAGCTGGGGAGAAACTTTCCTTCTCCCGAAAACACTTATTAAGGTTGTATTAAGGTGGTCATACCACGGAGTTATAATGCGGCAGTATAAATCCATGGCATATTCATGTAATGAAATCTAAGGCTCCAAATGGAAGCGAAAAAATGTCTGTGATTAATAACCAATTTTAACAAAAACGGCGCGCATGCTAATGTCTGTTACCAACATATGCATTGCTACGCGACATCAAAATTCGATTTTACGCAAGAAAATTGTAATGTCAATTTTCTTGAACCAGAAAGTTAAACATTCGAGGCAAGGAAGCCAAAGGATAGCTTAAAACCCCTTTTGGTTGATTTGGCAATCAATGTCGACCCACTGAAGTAGCCCAATCCAGCGTTTCGGTTTGATTGGCAGCTTAAAATCGCCCATCGCAACATTGAATTTTGAGGTCGCGTAGCAATGCATACAGTGGTTATTTTGATGACTCTACCCCAGCGCATAAGATGAAGGGATATTGTTTTGTTTGAGGCAGTGCGGGTTTTAAGACGACGGACTCTTGGTCGCGTTCTGCGGAATTCTAGCTAGTGAATAGTATTCTAGTATTCCAAAGAACACTATTCTAGTATTCATTGTTAATTTTGATGACTTAACCCAGCACATAAGATGATGGAAATAGTATTCTACAATTGTAGTAATAGTTTTATAGTATTCCAATGAATAGTATTCTAGTATTCAAACTTTTCTAGCATTTTAGTAATGATATTCTAGTATTCCAATGAATAGTATTCCAATAATACTATTCTAGTATTCCAATGAGTAGTATTCTAGTATTGCAATAATACCATTCTAGTATTGCAATAATATTATTCTAGTATTGCAATAATACCATTCTAGTATTGCAATAATACTATTCTAGTATTCCAGTAATACCGTTCTAGTATCGTAGTAGTACTGAGTGCGTGTTATAAATGTATGTATATAAGACAGCTTGTTATTTATGTGTGCTCATTCATACTATCCTACTTTACACTATGCTCGACTTGACAGCATCATCGCCTGAAAAAATAAAGACAAACAAGTAGACTTCAGTGTTGCTATATTCATTCCGTGGGCAAAATATATAAAAACATGTTTTGCAGTAAAAAATACACCGCGTATTAGGCGAGTTCCAATGCTTACGTTGTGACTAATTTGTATAAGCATCAAGTTGGGTTTAAATATTATCAAGGAAACAAGGAGGAGTTTCATGGCTAATGACATGAAATAAGATCAATGGTCTTCTCTCAACAAGCGCCCATATCCTTTATTATAGTTCATCTTAGTCTTAGAAATGGATAGGAACTAAATTTTGACAATGTAATATTTTAGCTTTTTGTTCGAAATTTTAAGGCTTGCCAGCTGTTACGGAAAAGAATAGACCTTTTCCGCTTGAGTGGGGTTCCTGTGGTTTGATTCCCTACCTGTCACTCATGCAACAATTTCTTTGTTTGGTGACATGAATATTAATGAGCTTGCTCGTGCGTTAAGGGAAAACAAAAGATTTCGTTCGCTTGAGCGCCAGTTGGGGAAAAACACAGGACCCCCGCTCAAACGGAAAAGGTCTACTGCAATACTCAAAAAGGTCACATTACAATGCAATGAAAGACACAGACACCCCAAAGTTGTGTTTGACATACAAAAGGTTATTCAACAAACCTAGATGGTCATTTTGGTTATACCGTATGAATTGCTTTTTAAAGAGCCTGTGTCAGCCGTCATTTTGACAGCATAGCAACATACCAATTCGGAGAAAGCATCCATTTCCATCGGCTGATTTCGAGAATATAGAGCATTGTTCTCGATTGAATTTGGTAAATCAAATATAAAACTTTGTTTTTAGATGTTGATTTTTTAGAAATTTCTAACGTAATTCGTCTTCTAATATCGAACGAAAATAACAATAACAATAACAAAGGAGTTGGCTGACACGGGATCTTTAAGCTGAAGAAGATAGGGCTAAAATCGTGACGCTCCCTCGTGGAAAAAGTGCGAACGCACTAATATGCGTACCTTGCTAATGTCAATCCCTGTAAGTGCTTCCACAGCCTTGGGAAGATGGCCAACAATGTCAAGGATCTCCCCCGTCAACTTAGATGCTCCCACCTCGCCTTTACCATTAGACACCATCGTGATCTTGTTCACCTGGGATAGTGGTGCTGCGATCTCTGCAGCAATCTGGTAAAATACAAATCATGAAATTAAGATATAACATTTAAAGACAAACTGCAATGATTGTATTACTTTATGAGAAGAGCGGATTTCAGATGACTGCTGTAAGACCAATCATGAACGAGATAAAATACAAGGTGCTGCTGAATGGTCTTCTCGTCAGCCAAACACGAGCCAAGTAAAACCAATATCAATGAGCATGTGACTGGTTTCTTTATAAGCCAAGCCAAGAAAAAACACTACCACATGGTGAGCACGTGATTACTAGCTGACACAGCTGAGTTCAGTTCAAGATTGGTTGATAGAAATGAGCGACCATTGAGAATGCAAAGTAAACGCAAATGAAAACAATAACAAGGAGAGGTTGGAGGAGCCCAGGGCGTCATTATCCATGGTCATAGCAAGAGTCCTTTTTTACGACCCGGGCTACCTGTGTTTTTTTACGACCCGGGCTACCTGTGTTTTTTACGACCCGGGCTACCTGTGTTTTTTTACGACCCGGGCTACCTGGTTTTTTTTTACGACACAGACTACCTGTGTTCTTTTTTACATCTCGACCCAGTCCCTTTGTCGTGTTTTGCAAACGTTTGGCAACATCGGCAATTTTGTTGATATGAGAAAGTGTTCAACCAACCTTAGGCATCGTATCAAGCACCATGTCCACCACCGCGGCTTCTCTGTATTCTTTCCAAGCGTCCGCTTTCTTGGCCATCTGCTCTGCTTCGGCTTTCGCTTTAGCCTCGATAGCAAATGCCTCTGCATCACCCTTGACCTGTAGAGAAACGACTCATCACCTAAATGCTACCACTCTGATTTTAAGAAATAGATCTGTGCATCTTCACTGTTATAGATACACAGATGACATTAATCTTTCCTGTAATAGATGCAAATACGACGTCATACGCCAACAAACTGGAACATTGCAATTTTTACGCCCTCAGGACTTTACTAAATCTTGGCAACACCGTCTCCATGAGTTCTGTCTACAACTTGGAGCTATGGACACTTTAGAGCAGAGACGTTTAGCACAATCGCTTATTCTTTTTTTCAAGGCGCATAGGCTACAAGGTCCCGTATATATTTCCAACTTTTTCACCTGTAGACCTATTTCTTATAATCTGCGCTCATCTGGTCTAAATTTATCTCAGCCTCAGTATAATACCACTTACCTACATAACTCATTTTCATATATCATTTCTCACGTTTGGAACAAACTACCTAATAATGTAAAATCTGCTGCTACTCTTTCTGAATTCAAGTCCCTCTTAAAAGGGCATCAACTACCATGGCTGCCAGTGCAGCAAATGCCTACAATCGTAATCGCTATATGACATCTCGATGTAATTTTACATAATTTTCGAAGTATCTTGTCTTGTAAATTGTAATTGTAGTGAAGTTAAATGTAATAGTCGCGCGTTTTCCACATGAGCTTCTGGCTCGGGAGCTCGGGTAACCTCTCCCCACGTCACCGACTCTAAATAAATTATTGTTTTGTATTGTATTGTATTGTATTGTATTGTATTGTATACGTGTCATGAACAACAAAGTACGTCCATTCTTGTTTCCAGAGCCTCCTGTGTTTTGACAGTAAGCAGGAGGCTCTGGTGGCACACGATCAGGGAGTGCTTCTGATTGGCTAATACTGCTCAATCATGTTGAAATCTGAAGTAATGGATGAGAGAATGGCCATATATGGATGTTATAGAATCTTCCAGAGACTCATACAGTCAGCAGGACAGAGGCTCTGAGGACAGAATGACTGTTGTTCATGTCATGCTTTCTTCACGTCTTCTGTGCATCTGTATCAGTATAGATGGATGGAAATGAGATCTATCTGTTTTTCTGAAGATAAAAATCACAAATAGACCCCGCATTTCAAGAGTCATGTAGCAGCTATCAGTTGCGTATAGTTTACGTTTTATATATTGTAGATTTATATTAGTGCTCAGGGCTCCTGTTGATAACAGGTTGTTTTGTATAATATGAAAGGGCTACCCTGAGCCTTATAATCAAATAAAGGTTTCTGTCTGTCTGTTGTGTACAAATAGTAATCGTTATGGTAACTTTTAAATCACATTTTTTAAGGAGCATAATATTATTGGTATGGATACCTTGATTGACTCAGACGTGGCCTCCGCCTCAAGGACAACACGTTTTCTGTGGAGCAAAATGACTAGTAAGTTCTATATAACTAGTGCAGGGGTGGCAATAGGTTTATAAGTAGAAGGCTGCTGTCTTTATGTACATGGCCGGGAGATATGAGAGGCAGAGTCGGCTAGGGGGTTTGGGGATATGTCCCCATTGTCATTTTAGGTGCTGTATGGAGCCTTCGTTTTCCAGCATTTTGAGAGCAAGTTCATTGGACATTCATGCATTCATACTTTCTACTTTTGTCAAAGTTAAATTCACAAAAATCATTTGCAGTGGAAGCATAAAGGAGCTGTCATTTGTTTTCTCAACAAAATTCTATAAAGAGAAGACCTAGAGTTATCTACATAAACAACGTTACACTTTAACATAGTCTAAAAAAGAAAGAAAAAAGAACTGAATTTTGCAGTTTGGCAGGTGAAATATACAAGGTCAACGTGAGAGCATAACCAAAGCATACTTGTCAACTCCAGATGTTCTGAAACCTGGAGAATTCGTCGGAACGATCTCGTTTTCCGGAGTCTTTCCCGAAACCTTTCCGAATCCCTTCCGAAAACGTCCGAACTCTCTCCGAATCTTTGCCGATGGCACAGACTTGGGTTGACTTTTTTGTGCTTGACTATGAATCATAGAATATGTTGAAAAACCGGGAGATTTGATACTTTAACCTGGAGACCGGGAGATTTGTTAAAAAACCTGGAGACTCCCTAGTAAACCTGGAGTGTGGCAGGTATGCAATGTATGTGTGTGTGTTACATTACAGTATTCACCTGTTGGCTTCTGCTAGTTTCTCCAGTCTGTATTTTTCAGCCTCCGCTGGCTGCCTGACAATAGCTTCCAGTTCACGCTCACGACGGGAAATTTCCTGCAATGCATGAACTGATTAGTATACACTTTTATGCACTACAAAACAATATGCCATGCCCATTGAACACAGGGTCTTACAGGGCTTCTGGAAATACGTGCTTGTGTGGAAACACGTAATTTGCGTTTTTCACATAATCCGTGTAATCCATCAATGAACATAGCTAAATTGCTCCAAAATTATTGCGCAACCCACATAATTGACTAATTTCTGCATAATTTTGCACATCTCCCCAAAAATATTATGCGACCTACGTAATTTGACGCATAATTGATTTTTTCCGCGTTTTACAGAAGCCCTGATTTCTGAAAAAAAGGGTAATTTTCCAATTCTGACCTGTTCTTGTACTTTGATCTTCTGTGCTGTTTCTACCACCACAATCTGCATCTCTTCCTCTTTGATCTGTTGTTTGGTGATGGCAGCTTGTAGTTCATAGGCCAGCTGCGACTGGGCTTTCTAGTAAGCATTGAAAACAACAAAAACAGTCAGGAGTGGCATAAGAACAATTATGTTTGCAGGGCACTAATGAAAATTTTCCCATGGGAAGCACAGTTGACTCAGCATTACGGCGCTGGGTCTCCACTACTGTGGCCTGGGTTAAACTCTTGGCCGAAGGATATTTCCTTTCTGTTTGTGTCTCGGTCGAAACTGGTTCATGTTGGAGTTTGTTCTACTGTGTTCATGTCTTTCAGATGAGACAATAAACTGATGTCCCGTCTCGCCTTTCTACCCTACCCAGTTCTAGGGGGACGTTAAAGAACCACTGTGGACGTAATAAACCCTCTGGCAGTGACCACCCTCAGTGTCTGTGCTTATGACCGCTTGGCTGCCAGTGGCGCCGTTGAGACCCAGCGCAATTCAGCTTTCGAGCTGCAAGTTTAGGGAGTCGGTTGCAAACATTTATTTTATTTTATTGCTCCCCCAAGGAACGTTTTGGATTTTTAGGACTTGATATGGCCTAAATGCATAGAAATTTGGTGATAAATTACCAGATTTTGGCTCAATCTCGATTTAACCTCTGGAGTAATCAGGTGGTTTTGTACCTTAGTGCTGACTTCAATGTCATATCCAGCTTTCTTCAGTCATAATCCCTCTTGGCCTTAGCAATTTCAGTGTCATTCTCAAACTTGGCTTTCAGGCGAGCTTGGTCTGCAATGGCTTCCTGAAAAAGATGGAGAAAAATTAAGCATATTTAGCCAACATATGGGCACTACAAAAAGAACTATTATAGCATTATAAGAAGTGTTTCATTTTCAATGAAATGAACAGTGCCCAGGCCTTCTAAAACAAGGTGGCAGCTGCGATGTCTCACCAGTTATTAAAATTTTGATCAGCTTATTCTCATCTTTTCACAAACTCAACATTACAAAATAAAATTCACTACAACGACCAGCTGCTTTTTGGGGGAAGGGGGAACAGCCAGCATGGCACATTCTGAAAGCTTAGACAGTGTATTGAAAATTTGTAGCACTTTGTTACAAGTTTAAAACATTTTCAGCAATAACATCATTCCTCTCTAAGACACAATAAAATGCAGCAAAATCATGAACAGGTTAAAACTTCTGATATCCTGCGCACTCACCTTAATTCCAGAATCCCTTTTTGCCTCAGCCTCACCAATCCTGGCATCTCTCTTGACCTGGGCTGTTCTAGCCATACCAAGAGCATGCAGGTATCCCTATACAATACAGAATTAAAGAGCCTGTGTCAGCCGCCATTTTGACAGCATAACAAACACACCAAGTCTTGGAAAGCATCCACTTCCATCGGCTAATTTAGATAATATAGAGCACTGTTATTGATTGAATTTGGTAAATCAAATATGAAACTTTGTTTTTAGATGTCAATTTAGAGATCTCCACACGTACCTCCTCATCACGGATGTCCTTGATTGTGTAACTGACAATACTGATACCCATGTTGACAAGATCAGATGAAGCAACCTGTAAGAAATCACAAAAGCTCCATCAGAAATACACAATTGAGCTGAAGTGCTCTGTAACAATCAAGCTGCCAAACTGCAGGATATTGGTATCTGTGATCCAAAAATCATCATTATAAAAACACGGCAATTTTCTCAAATAAAACAAAACACCTTGGTCTAATATGCAGAGCATCTGACAGGGTGCGGAAATTTGTTTGGAAAATGTGCAGAAATTTCAGGGCAAAATGTGCGGAAGAAAAGGCAAATTGTGCGGAAAAAAATACAAATTGTGCGGAAATTGAAATGCCTCTTAAATGCCTTAAAACAAATTCAATTCGCCTCAGAGTTTAAATATGGTCTACCATTGTGTATACATATTAAAAGATGCTTATGCACACAAAAGCTCTGATAAAACGGGGGAAAATGTTAAGTAAAATGTTAAAAGTTCACTTAAGCTTACTAAGTTAAATGTACAGAGAAATAGGCTAAATCACTTACTGGATTTCTGATAATAAGGGACCGTTCATTTTTTATCAGGGAGGGGGGGGGGGGGGCTGGTGGAAATGAGGGGAGACCCTGTATTTTTTTGGGTGGCCCCACCTTTCATGTCCGTATTTTTTAGGTGGCCCCCCAAAATCCAATGTATTTTTTCTGGTGCCCCCCCCCCCCCCCCCCCCCTTATAAATGCTTGCCCTGTAAGATAGACTCTTGCCTAAGTGATACAGTCTCGTTCTTCTTAACGTTTTTTCTTACTTCTGTCAAAGCTAAGGAACCGATCCCCCTCAGAACTATTAAACGTTTTCGTGACACCCACCTCAGGTCCCCTATTTGACCTAGTAGAAGACATTTTACATAAAGAGGGGTCACACAATCTTTGCGCGCGAAGCGCGCCCAACTTTTGATAACCGCATTTCATCAAGCCTCAGAAAAAGGGTAGATGGTTTTTTGTGTATAGTAAACAAAGCCTGTCAGGAGCCCAGGAAATACGCTAATTATATAGGTTAGATGAAAGCTCCTAGTGAAGGGCTCCTGAGCCTTTAGGTAATATTTTTCATGCGCTCCGCAAATGAAGAAATTATTATTATTCATGTGCTTGAAGCGCGGCCCAAATGACTGAACTCACGCTTACCTAAGGTGTATTCTTTCAAACTTAGAGACTGCCCGGCAGGCCTATCAGTGCATATTATATGTTAAATTGTGCATGCGCCGAAATTTTTATTAAGTATTGAGTGAAATTAGAAACATATAAGCGAGTTGAAACTTGTAACAAAATATTGCATGCTGTAAAAAATACAAACTTTTCGTTTCCTCCCTGTTATGTGCTTGTATTTTTTTGGGTGACCACCCCCCCCCCCTTTAGTGGCGTATTTTTTGGGTGACCCCCCCCCCCCCCCCCCCCCCTTGAGGCCGTATTCTTTTGGGTGACCCCCCCCCCCTCATTTCCACCAGCCCCCTCTCCCTGATAAAAAATAAACGGTCCCTAACACCTCTAAAACGAGTCTAATTCGCCTCTTAAACAACTTATACATACTGAAAGTATGATCTCCATCAACAGGACATTTGTGTACTCAAAAGGGCAAGTTTTTGGACAGAAATTCGACGAGAAACTCTCAGCAAGCTCTCGTTTTTCGAAGGAAACTGAAAACTAGGTCCCAGGCTTTTTTGGTCACCAGGAACGCCTGGGCATAAATTTCAGTAAGGGAGCGGCCGATATACAACTTTTAGAGTCAAGTTTTCTAGAGATTTTCGTTCTTTTATCATCCAAATCCCCAGAAAATGCTAGAAATTGAGGAAATATATAACTGTAAAGACGATCTGAGGTCTTGAAGAAGTGAATTTCCAAGAATTTTTCAAATTGTGCGGAAAAAGCTCTCAAGGTGCGGAAGGTGCGGAAATGGCCAAATTGTGCGGATCCGCACCACCGCACCCTGTCAGATGCCCTGAATATGGTTTTATTGGTAGTTTGCTGCTGATTAAAGGGGCTCTCGCATGCTTAAGTCACTTTAAGTCCACCGTGGACTTAAAATAAGTAAAATTGTAACCGTGAAAACACAGTACATTTGCCTGTAGTAATAAAAATAATCCTCCAGATTAATAGAAAAATCTTTCAAGTGTTAGACAAATGCAATTCTAGGTTGATTTGACCTGTTATCAGAGGATGGAACTGGATTGCGATTTGAGATATTTTCGTGTCAGAGAAGTGGCCAGCAAGCGTGCGAGAGCCCCTTTAAGTAATCCAGGAGATGTTGAGTTTGAGCCCCACTCTGACCAATGGTGATTTCATTTATACTTTTTGCCGAATGTGAGACACAAAAAACTTCCAACCATAGAACTTTGTTAAATGCAGTTCACCTCATTGTTTGCGAACATAAAATAAAAACTGTAATCCTTAAATTGTAGTTCCTCTTAAAAATCTCCCAGCTCCACGCCGTGCCAGAATTGGCTTGGTGAGGAAACTATTCATTGCTTTGAAGCTATGACTTTTGTATGTCAGCTGTCAGTTTTCTTTTGAAGCGGCTACTTTTTTGAGCAGCTGTCTACTTCTGACAGCTCTGAGTTATTAATTTATTCATTTAGTAGAAGGAGTAAAACTAACCTCAAATACACTCTTGGAGAACTTCTTTCTGTCTCTGTAGATCTCCTAGAACAGAGGAAGCATATGACAATCAAATCAAACATCTTTTGGCATGTAAAACGGCTCTATATTCTGTTTGCTTTACTTAAGAAAATCACTAGATATTGTAGGTCGATTATTATACCTCGACAGTCATTGTTCCCATAATAGCACGCTGATGTCTTCCAGGGTCTAGCAGCGTGTCGGACCTGTTCAGTCGACTTGCCAAGGGAATGCTGACATGCGGCATGTAACATTTCCTGGTTCTGTCCCTGTATTTTAACCTAGTCAAACCAAAAAATTATAGAACTTAATTAGAAGTGATCCAGTATGGTTCTTTTTACTGACCATATAGAGTTCCTACAATGGGTGTTCCAAAAAATAGTCCTACAATCCCTATCGAGGAACTCTAAATTTTCAAAAATTGCTCTACCCCTGTGTAAATTCCAGGCTCCTGTGCACCCCTTGTGGAAATTGCCAGCAGCTTGGTCAATGGTAGACTCCACTTCAGGCTAGAATTCCAATTTGAATCACAATAAAGTGAGGAACTGTCAGAAGGACTATTCAGGCTAAACCCAACGACTCAGGTGTGGAAATTCCAGGTTCCTCGATAGGGGGTAACAGATATAATATGGAACACCCATAATAAATACCCCATCTTTAGATGACACAGACCTAAAAATCACTGGCTTTATAGTCACTTGAAAAAAGTATTGATTAAGCTTGGACCTAAAGCCAGAAGCATTAAGATTAGCTTCAGAGCTGGAAAATACTTTTCTTACTTGATTGAGACATATGTCCATTAAAACATTTTCTTGGTAGTGTCTACTGGAAAATTGGCAGACATATCTGAAAACTGGTCATTTGGCGATTTTGATTAGACAATGTCTGATGACTGGCAGTAATTTCCAGCTCTGTGCTTGGTCCACACGTGTTGTTTCTTCAAAAAAAGAAACATGCAACGGAAAACCCAGGTGTGTCAAGGATGGCAAAGAGTTCTTATACATATAGCTATAAAGGCTAAAAATCATGTCTACAAGCTAGAAAATAAAAAGAATGAAAATATTTTGCATATTATGTAAACCAGTGGTGAATGATTAAAAAATATTAGAAGACATGTCTATCAAACTTTATGTAACATAATTTTTTTGTGTCGCCCCACAAGAGTGGCTGATCAATAACGAGATATTGACATGAGAACAAATTCTTGCATATTTAAAATATGTGCTTTCAATACTATTATCACTCATGCAAATACACACTCAAGGAAATAATACACAAGCAATTGTCAAATGAATCCTGCTTAATATTAAATGTTGTAGATAGGTAATAAGGATTAATCAGATACCTGTGCAATGCAGTGACAGAGATTGGCACACCATGCCTGGTATAGACCTTTGGTGACTCCACATTCAGGTCATTGTGTTAAGAGAGATTCTATAAATAAGATCATGACATCACATTGATATTCAATTGATTCAGTGAAACTACTACAAAGTACATCATTTTAATATACTGAGGAATCCAATGAATAAAATAGCGCTTTATAGCAAAGAAAAGGATTGAGTTCACAGACATATCACTGAAGCTTAAATAAATTCAGCTTTTAAGAAGAAAAATCGTAAAAATGTAGTGGTCAATAAAGCGTCACACTACACAACACTGCCTTTGACAACAGAACCCTGCGTCACGAATTCTGATCTTAACGTGTATATACCACACTCAGAAGTGCAATTCGATTTCGCTTCCAATGGGAACTGAGACATAAAATTTGTCATTTTAGTTGGATGGTCGGAAGAAAGTGAGAGTAGTCGAAAAGCAGCTGTTTCAGTTTAGGTTTGAAGCTGAATTCAAAACAGCAGCGCGCACAATTACTATGCGTCACACAAAGGGTTGCAATCAGAATTTTACGACTCAAATCACTTTTCTGAGCAGCAGGAATGATCTGCTGTAAGCTTAGAATCTCACCGCTGTAGTTTTTGTGCAATCGGCCAAACAAAGATCCGTCCACCGGAGACGAGAGCCGGCCTTGCATGGAAACAAACCTGCGATCAATGGACAGAAAGAAACACAAGTCCACATTTGAACTGACCTCAAAACATGCGCACGAAAGCGACTGTTCTTGCACAAATATTGACCATTAAATGAACAGAGATTCGAAAAAGGACTTACCAGACACAACCATGGCCTCGTTCGGGCCGCAGGTCTCGAAAAACACCATTTGAGAGAGAAAAATGAGTCTCTGTTTAGTCGACTTCCTGATCAAGGACACTGCTTTTGGCGAATGAAGTCACGTGACTTTACGAACCTCCACACCCCTCATCAATTTATTGTCGTTATCAGTCGATATTCGTCCGCTTTCTGTCGATGTTTTGTCGTATTGTACGCCCTTATTGCCGAGCGCCCTTCGGGTCCACCCGCATACCGGCCCCACGTGCCGAGTCTTCTTTCTCTTATACAGTACGGCTCGAGGTAAGATGGCGGCCATATTAGTTATGAACATATTTACCGTGTTTCTCTCTCTTAAAACCTTTTAGAAATCAAATAAAGCGTATTCGAACACTTCCTTTATCAATCTTGAACGCTACCACCTTTTGAACCGTTCAACGCTCTGTAATCGTATTGATTTGTGATCTAATGTATACCTTCGATCAGGAATCGAAATTTTGTAATTAAAATAGCCATAGAGCCTTTAGCAACTGTTACAGGTTTGGGTTTCTGCAGATCAAGGATGGGTGAAAATATTAAGAATCTGAAGGCTATGTCGATGTCTGGCTTGTAGTCATTCTGTGTAGGCTATTTCTGTTGTGTGCCACATGAAGTAGACATAAGAGGGGGGGAGCAAGGGTTGAACTGTCAATCAACCCTAAGTATTGAAAGTCAAATTTATGTCGAGACAATAACATGTTCTTTAGTATTGAGAGCTTTGTCTCTGTGAAATACTGCAAATATGGAAACTATAACGTGAGATTTGATACTGCGGAGATGTCAACCCAAGGACTTCAAAAATCTGGAGATTGTCTAGAAATGGCGAAATTTCCTGCAATTCTCCTGGGAGAAATACAATAAATGTTGTGCAGCAGTCTTGTATTTTTTCCTGGGAGATGGAGCAAAAATCTTGAGACAACCGGGAGAGTTGATGTCCCTGAGAGTGGGTGAAGAAAGAACTTTTTGCACATGCCCCAATGTTCAAAATCAGCCAATCAGTGAGGGCGAGGGACCCTCAATGGAGAGCCCTCTCCTGAGCTCTGCTTTTGAGAATGCGAGGACATGAAAAAGCTCTTTAAGCAGCTGGATATCTTCAGTTAGCACGCAAACCCTGGGGACTATAACTGCCCTCATAGTAATCTAGATTTTGACATTTTTTGTTATTTCTTTCAGCCCATAGCACAATCATGGCTGATGATGGGGGAGCTGAAGATGAAACTGCTGCAGTCATTGCACCAGAAGTGCCCGACATTAAACTTTTTGGAAAATGGAGCAGTGAGGATGTGCAAGTCAGTGATATTAGCTTGACGGTAAGAATCTTATTAAATAATCTAATAGAGTTGAATGTTTCAAAGCTTGGGAAACTTCAAAAGATGCCTACAATTATGTGGGCTGGATGTTGAGAGGGCATCGACAATGCAAAGTGCTCATCAAATGTACATGTCTGTGTGCACACTTAATCTTACTGCCTGAATTTTGGTATTTATGTACCGTGATGGTGCACACAAAATAATTCCTCTGAAAAAGTTAACAAAGAGATGGTACAATTACATGGTGTTAGTTTTCATAATCATCCCACTCAAATAACAGATAGGGAAGGGGCCAAGGGAATGGTGCTCCCCCCTTACAAGTGAAAATTTAAAAGAAATATGTGAGCAAATTTTGATGTAGCTTATCTTTGTATGTTTCACATAACAGTACCCCCTCATTGGTGATGTGTCCCATCCCAAATTTCTGGATCTGCCACTGCACTTATAATCTATGTCTAATCAAACAATCTTACAGCTAAACCATTGCATCATGACCCATGTTTTCAAAAACATCAAATTGTGTTTTGTTTTTTTGACTTTGCTATACCGCCAATCAAACAACCTGAGCCAATGAAATTCTTGCCCTGTTTCGCCTAGTGCTGTCAACTGGGCTTCCTCTTGAACTAAAATAAACAACGTCACTACGGAAAGCCAGGCGACTGCTCTAGGCAAATGAGGGCAAGAATCTGAATGGCTCATATAAGATTTGACGGAACAGCAAAGCCAAAAACAAATCGATGTTTTGAGAATGCGGGTCATGATGTAACAATTTTAGCTGTAAATGTGGTCTTGTTTCTATAGAAGTAAATCTATTTAGAAAAAAAAAACTTGTTTTATTGACTTATCCCTGGAGCTCATGAGAATAAGCTGGGCATTGTAATTAAGAGTTTGTTGAAAAGCACAAAATAGCACATAACCACCATAACCACAGTCCTAATGTGAAAGATCGTCACTCCTAGTAATGGACTCCTGCTCATAAGATGCTAAAAATAGCACACAATCTACAGTGTTGGCGGACAGTCCTAATGTGAAAGATCACACTCCTAGTGATGGACTCCTGTCTCTAGACAAAGAGATTGCCTGCTTTGCCAAAGGAGTTGATCTTTTTTTCAAATCTCAACGTGGAAAATTGGATTTATTTAAGCATTTATAGCAGGGGAGAAGCATTACTTATCAGTGTAATAGAGCATAGATTTGGACCAATCAGAGCACATGTTATATCGTAAATCAGGATAAGCTAATACATTTTTTTTGTCCACAGGATTACATTGCAGTCAAGGAGAAGCACTCTACTTACCTCCCTCACACTGCTGGTCGTTATGCTGCCAAGAGGTTCAGGAAGGCCCAGGTACAGGCATTACTACCATTTGCCTTCATCATGAAGTGTGACAATTTTTTCGTGATGGTTTACTTTTCAAATGTCACATTTCTGGATCTCTGATTGGTGTGAAAAATATTGGTCAAAACTGCAGTGAAAATGCAACAACTCGACAAAACTTGCATGTTTGAATAATAATATTAATACATTTCTATAGCACTATTTCTACTGAAATCCAATAGCGCTTTACAATATTTCATACATATATATAAAAAATAAATAAAATACAATATGTCAATTAAAAATTCAGAAAGGTTAATGTTTGAAACATAAACTAATGCGAAAAAATCAGCACACTTCATGGATGGACGTAAATGGTAAATTCAGCCTGTAGCTTCTTAACAACATTGTTAATTGTAAACTAAACGTTTTATGGTTTCTGTTTCTAATACCCTATTTACCGGTATATAAGACACACTTTTTCACACCAAAATGACCTTCAAAATCAGGATGCGTCTTATACACGGAACATCGCTTTTTGAAATTTGCATAACAACCAAACAAAAGATCCTTTACAAATTGACTGATTCATGATCGCATTGTTCAGTTGCCAATAAAATAGCTAGGATTTCAATCCGTGAAGTCTGCCAGCAGGCGTTTTGTTTGCAAAAATCTCGGAGTTCGTAGTTGCAAGCGCCATTTTGGATTTTGTCACTCGGCCTAGGTCACACGTTTAAAAATCCAAGATGGCGCTCGTTCGCGTTCGCGACTACGATCTCCAGGTGACCTCAAAATTCAGGGTGTGTCTTATATACAGGTGCGTCTTATATACCGGTAAATACGGTAGTCCTTTTCACAGTTCCATTGGGATTCGTATTGGAATTCTAGCCTGGAAGGGAGTTTACTTGCAAATATTTGCAGAATGTTCACTTGATTTGCTAGGTGGCTGTGATGAAAACACAAATTGCCTTTTTCAGTTCCTAATTTAACGAAAAGTTGCTATGACCTTCACAACTGTTTCAGGTAACACATGACTTTGCCGTTGTCAAATTGTTGGAGTTTGGCAGTTGGGTTTTCTGCGTTGTCCATCAATGCAATCCGTGTGAACCAATCAAATCCTTGCCCAGTGCATTTATTTGGCTTCCCTTGCGAGACATGTCGCGACAGAAGCCAATTCACTGCACTAGGCGATTTGATTGACTTCCCAGAAAAACCCAACTCCTAAATATGTTTTGAATGCGCTGGGTCGCATGTTACCTGAAACAGCTGTAATCCTGAAAAGCAAATAAGTATGGTAAAAAGCTGGTAACAATGAAAAAAGGTAAAATTGATAATAATAATACTGTCTTTTCTGTATTCAGTGCCCAATTGTAGAGCGTATCACCAACTCTATGATGATGCACGGCCGAAACAATGGCAAGAAGCTGATGACAGTAAGGATCATCAAGCATTCGTTTGAGATCATCCACCTTTTGACTGGCGAGGTAAAGTATTGGGCAGGGCAGTATTTTATGTAGGATTTGTGAAGCATGATTTGGAATCAGTCATAAGTAGGGTACATGTAGATTCACCATTGAGCACTATGATGTAAAGCAGTCTGGAGGCTTTTTCTAATGTACATGTATGACGACTCCTTATTTTAGGCTTGTGGTAATGATTGTCTGATCTCTAGATTCATTTTAGACTCAATTAAAATTCCCATTGCTATTTTAATCAAATTTGCATTAGAAATTTCATCAAATTCAACTTTATTAAAAAACACCTACGGTTCAGATCAGACAATATGATACTTGATTCTCTCTTGATATTTTTATTACCTCATTTCATCAGAACCCTCTACAAGTTCTTGTCAACGCCATCATCAATAGTGGACCACGTGAGGACTCCACCCGTATTGGCAGGGCAGGTACTGTCCGTCGTCAGGCCGTTGATGTGTCCCCCCTGCGCCGTGTCAACCAGGCCATCTGGCTTCTTTGTACCGGCGCTCGTGAGTCTGCCTTCAGGAACATTAAGTCCATTGCAGAGTGTTTGGTGATGAACTCATCAATGCTGCTAAGGTGGGAACCCCCTTACATTCACTTTATTTTAGCACAGTAAAAACATCACTACTCAGAATACACCGATTCGACGTAATTTGAGGTAGTTGATTTACTTGTTTGATTGGAAAGCTTTTTGAACGATGGAAGAAACCTTTGAAACATGAAACATTTGAAGTTCGTATCTTGCTCAGAAGGAAAGTTACATTTTAATGAAATCTCGAAATTTTAGAGAGGTTTGTATGACTAAGGGCCACAGTCGCTACAACCCCAAACTTGGTAATTTGACTACTTTCAGAGAGATCTTTCATCGGTTCAAAAAGTTTTCCCATCAGACAAATACAAAATTATGTCGAATCGGTCTATACATAAAACAGACAAATATCAGACAGAGACAAATACTGCTACTGGTTTACATGTTTGCGGTATAATAATAATAAATAATAATAAAGGTCTGAGTCTCGTCAAAGTCTAGTTTTTCCAATTGGCTTGTGAAACCTGTGACCGCAACATCCATCGTAGATCAATAGGAAGGCTATTCCAAAGGGTTGCAACATTAAAGCCAAACGATTTTTTCATGTAGTTTAGACACACTAAAAAATATTCTAAAATGTCTCGTTAAGTATTCCATGTGTGCGACTAAACTAAATGTTTGATGTTTTTAACACATCTTAGATTAAGCAATAAAAGTACTTTCCGCGTGCTCTCTGCTTTCTTACAAACACGAGGGGGTGTTGGGAGAACTGATCAAAACTTGAAAGACACGAGGCGCAGGCGAGTGTCTTTCAAGTTTTATCAGTTCGACCAACATTCCACGAGTGTTTGTAAGAAACCAGAGAGCACGCAGAAAGTATTTTTATTGCTTTTAGAAAATAACATACACACGCGCGACAGCGTTGCGTGACAATCGTGTTTCTCAGGTCTCTTACAAACACGCTTTTTAACCAATCAGAATGCGCACATTCACAATACAACATAGGTGTTATTTTCTAATGTTTTTTATACATTTAATATAACAATTTTTCAAGTAATATATCTCGTTGATGAAAATTGTAGACAGTGTATGACCAAGGATATGTTACTTACTCTTATCCAGTTGTCTAATATGGTGTGTGTTCTGTTTCTGTGTGTTGTAGGGCTCATCCAACTCCTACGCCATCAAGAAGAAGGATGAACTGGAGCGTGTTGCCAAGTCCAACCGTTAGAATGTACAGCGCGATATTGCTAGTAATACAATAAACATCCATTGCTCCAAGACTTGTGTTGTTTCAGTATGGCTGTTTCATCCATTACCCCCTATTGAGGAACCTGAAATTTCCACCACAAGGTTCGTTGTATTTGACCCTGACATTTCCACAGGGGTGTTTTTGTGTTTTGACCCTGTAATTTCCACGGGGCCTTTTCACCCGGGAATTTCCACAGGGAACCCATTTGCAACTTTGGAATTTCCACTGGGGCCACAATGGGGGTTGTTTCAAAATTTTGGAGTTCCTCGATAGGGGGCGGGGATGAATTATTTATAGAGTGGATTTCAGAATCCTGTCGAAAGTAAATCAGACTTCAGATTAGACATGTTCCTATTGGTTGAGGCCTTGGGCTTTGTTGAGTCAACCATTGTGATCCTCTGAAATAGAAATTTCGTATCTGATGGGAGTGTTTATTTTGTTTTTTGACACTAAGAGCAGTATATTTGTGGACTAGTTCAGTTAGGGAGTGCGCAATAATTATCAGGGGGGGCATATCCTTAATTTATGCCTTGAAAGAGGGGGACTGCCTAAGATTACTCAGTGAAGAAGGGGGGGGGGGGGGGGGGGGTAATGTCTAATTTGAATATACATAAGAAGATGCTACAACTCCTTCTTGGTCATTCTGTAGGCACTATTAAACCCAAATATAACCTCTAAAAATCTGTAACAAAACTGTCAAAAATGTATATCAACAATATAACAATAGTGCTAGAACTTTGACTCTAATCAACATTTTGAAGATTTCAGTGTGATACTTCTTTATGAGCCAATTTCTACATGATCAAGCTTGTCTGAAAGACCTGCAGAGATGTTGCTTTGTTGAGGAGAAGCTGCATAGCAATACCATCCAGGAATTTTTGTTATAGTTTGGAACTCAGCACGCTGAGAGTTCCAAGATATAAAGTTCCAAATAAAATTCCTGGATGGTCATTGCAGCTTCTCGTACAAAGCAACATCTCTGCAGGTCTCTCGTCAGGAATGAATGAAACTTCAAAGCTTGTTTCGGTGTAGTATGCTTTATTCTCTGGCGAGCTTGATAAAAAAAACTCCTCAATGGGTAAGTAGTTAATTAGGTAGTCTTCTCACTTTGACCAGGAGACGGGGGGGGGGGGGGGGGGATGACTCTTATTTTTCAGTCATGGAAGGGGTGATATGGCATAAGAATTTCTGTGTGTGAGGGGGGAAGTAACTACCCCCCTCCCCCCCATTTCTCAACCCCCCTTCCTGATAATTATTGCGCAGTCCCTTACGACAGTGTCCTTGTATGGACATCAAAACGCTCAGAGGCGCACCGACGCAGGAACTGAGCGCGCGGTAGCCTGATACTCGGGCTAAGCGCGAGCGCGCCGGTATCGTTTTACAGTACTGCTTCTTCACCGGGCACATGGGTATAAAATGGCGATGGCATGGGCAAGGGTGCTTACGTCTCCGTCTTCTTTTAATAAGTGATGCGCGGTGAATACGATGTCACCAAGACCATAAACCATTCTCGAGCCCAGAGCTGCCCAGCTCGTCTCCTCGCGAGGGAGGCTCTGGCGACAGCCATTGACGCATGCCCGAGATTTCATACAGAGCCGTTGAGAAAAACAACTTTTTGCACATGCCCGGGGGGGGGGGGGGGGGGGGGGGGACTCCCATATTTTTTGGTCGGGAATGATCGTCGTATCTTTTAGGGTTGAAATCACGATGGTTAGGGCCGAAACTGTGTCCAAATTGTTTTTTTTCTGATGATGGTGCTTCTAAAAACCGTGTAAGAAAGATAAATTAGAAACAAACAGGGAAATTTCTTGATGGGTATCTTTCACCTTTTACCTGTGTCCTTCGCGCCTACTTGGTACATAAGACCTCATCTTTTAGGGTAATAATTTTTTGAGCCACGCCATGGCTCGCCATGTTTGGTATCTTTTAGGGGTGAAACTGGAAATTTCCGACTATCATCCCTGTCAAAAAAATATTGGAGTCCCCCCCCCCCCCCCCCCCCCCCGAGCATGCCCCAACGTTCAAGATCAGTTAAGGCCCTCAAATGAAATGGATGTCCGAGAGCCTCTCCGCGAGAAGGGGAACATTGGGTACGATCGAGAATGAGGAAAACCAAGAGAATAACGTCATGCATCTGCGGCAGCCAGCTCTGGGTACAAGAATAGGGCGTAGCCAGGACTTTTTAAGGAGGGGTCCCTTCGTATAACACATTTTCTCGTGTATTTGAAATTTTTCCCATGGCCATACATTTTATTTTTGGTTTCGAAAAGGGGAGCCCGGACCCCCTGCGCCCTCCCCCTGGTTACACCCCTGAGGCCCACATTGCCGAACTGCTGAAGCAGATCGAGACATCGCGCGCGAAGCACGGGCCTGGTTTTCTCACCTCTGCAGGTGTTCGAGGATGGTTTATTGCCGAATCGCCAAAATTTAATCCCTAATCTTCCGGAGGTGATTGGAACAGAGCGCAATCAACAGCCACATGTAATGTAATGCCCTGTTTAATTATTTTATTCTATTGGAACTTATTTTTGTACATCTACAACTACAGGTAGTGCTACAATACAAAATATAAAACCTAGGGTGTCATAAAATAAAAACTGGAGCAGCTCAGTAAGGCACGTACCTAGGGACCGTTCAATTTTATCAGGGAGAGGGGGCTGTGGAAATGAAGGGGGAGGTGGTCACCCAAAAAATACAGCCTCAAGGGGGGGGGGGGGGGGGGGCACCCCCAAAAAATACGCCCCTAAGCGGGGGGAGTCACAAAAAATACAAAAGATATGACACTTTTTATGTACACTCACTTTCATATCAACTAAGAGGTTAGCCTGCTTGCAGGCGGTACTGGGTGTTTTTATCGCGGAAAGCCCGGTCCGTTCGCTAATCGGGCGCCATCTTAGAATTTTGAGGCGCGCGGTCCCGGGAGAGAGCGCAAAAATCGGGCGAAGGGGAGGGGGAAGGAGTTTTGCGCTCGGTCCCGGACAGCGTCCCCCTCATCTCCACCAGCCCCCCTCCCCCTCCCTGATAAAAAAAATGAACGGTCCCCTATCCCAAAATTTTTTTTAAATTATGAGTAGACGTGGGGGTTGAGTGTAGACAAGGTAGGTAGTATAGGTATATTGCATGATTATTGCGCAGTAGCACGTGCAGTGAAAGGCTAAATCCACAGCCCAATCAACTGTGCAAACACCATTGTTATAATATCGTGGATCATTCAAATAGCCATTCCATGTGACTCAGTGACTGAGTAACGAAATTCTAGCTTCCGAGGGCTTGCTTGCGAGTTTTTTTATATCCTACAGCAGACTGTTCAATTTGGTATTGCTGTTTCTTCAAAGTGCTTCTGGTAATAATCGCGTGACTCATGTGACAGAAATGTGCCATTTCTGTGGAATTGACCCAAACAGTCATAGAAAGTTATTTTACATTTGTTTTTTCATTTACAAGCTGTTTAAGAATATTTTTTGTAATATTTAGTCGCCAAGATTTAAAAAATGTGTTTGATTAGCATAGCCATTCAAATGCAACGTGCCACCCGTAGATTAATAGAACCCTTTGTCCTGCTGATTGGCACATTAATAACAATGGATGGGGTCAGGTGACCCTTGCATGACCTCGTAGAACAGCCGGCTAGGAGTGTCCCCATTTCATCATCCCTGTTAGTTGTAGTGTTGGAACGCCGGTGGAGATGCGTATAGCACATTTCAGCAACATTCATTTGAACTCCAATGTTCCACCCGTCTAGGTTGGTCGTGATGGTATTGGAGGTCGCCCTGGTATGGGGGGTGCACCGCCACCGGGCTTGGGTGGGGCAGGTGGTCTCCTAGAAAAGTAACACATCATTGTTAGACCTAGTGGAGTAGATGGAGGCTCCTGTTGATGGGCTCCCTGTGCATATGGCTAGACCTAGTGGAGTAGATGGAGGCTCCTGTTGATGGGCTCCATGTGCATAGATCTCACAGAGAAGTAGATGGAGGCTCCTGTTGATGGGCTTCCTGTGCATATGGCTAGACCTAGTGGAGTTGATGGAGGCTCCTGTTGATGGGCTTCCTGTGCATATGGCTAGACCTAGTGGTGTACATGGAGACTCCTGTTGATGGACCCGGTACGAATCGATTGACAAAAGGATGTTAGTAGCCTTAGAAACTAAGAAAAAAGTCTCAAGTCCAAATACTCCGGATGTTCTTCCACACACGTGCACTAGTAGAAGTTCTTCTGATCAGCCGCCATCTCGAAAATCGCGCCTCCAACGAAATACTTTACTTCTCAATATTAGGGACGGACCATTAGAAAAGTGATGGGGGGGGGGGGGGGAGGCAAAAAGCAAAAAAAAAAATCATACAAGGGAACAAATAAAAAAATAAGTAAAAATCCAAGTTTTGATTAGGCAATGAATTATGTTTGACAGAACAATAAAGTACTCTAAAAATTTCGGCGCGCCAGAATAACATCCAAGATTTATATATTACAAAATGGTTTTGAGAAACTCACGCAATGGAACAATACGGTCCCCCCCCCCCCCCCCCACCCCAATCACCTTTCTAATGGTCCGTCCCTTATTTTCCCTACAAATATAAATTAAATACATGTAGTTCCATGTCACACTTGGCGTGGTTCGCTGTTTTCAGCTTACAATGACAAGTCACGTAAACAGGTTAGCAAACCTGTAAGCTCTGTAAGGCCTCTTGTCTAGCAAATGCATGTAAAGGAGACAGAAGCACTAAATGCTACACGATTAAGATACGTCTCATTCCCATTCGGATACCTGGAATCCCTGTCTGGCCGAGTGGGTGCTGGTCGACTTGGTGCTGTGGGGCGAGATGGTGGGGCCGGAGGTCCTCCGTATCCTGAGTTGGGACGACGCGGCACTAGTGGACTGGGATGGGATCCCCTAGAATAATTAGTATGAGGAAACAAGGGAAGAACGTATGGATGAGTATGAGAGAGGTTACAGGTTAGAACATTAGCAAAGATTAGGCAGGGGGTTACATGGCACTAAAAGGATGGGCTAGAAAGGACGGAATGGATGAATATATATATATATGAAAAACAGGTCATGTGGCTGTTGTTGTTGCTGCTGTTGGTGTTGACGTCGTTGTTGTTACCAGAGACCTTACGCTGCGACGACGGCAACGAGGACGACAACGGCAGAGAACAATACACTTGATTACAGAGCACAAAGCGCGCACGTGCAAATGTATGAAATCAAATGCATTTCAACCGTTGTCTTCAGAACTAGGACGTGAAACTGCTTTGTTTTACGTTCTGACATGATTTCAGTTGGGTGTCAATTTGCTGATATCAAATTTAAAATGCAACGGTGAATTCCAAACTGTTGCTGCATATTGAGAAATATGAACAAACGAGTAGACGAAGTTCAGTGAAACGTCGCCGTCCACGTTGCCGTCGTCGCTGCGTAAGGTCTCTACTGTTTGCTGCTACTGCTCTGCTGCTATCGTTGTTGCCGATAATGTTGTTGCTGTTGTTGATGATGGTGTTGTTATTGCTATCGTTGATGTTATTGTTTGTGTTCTTATTGTTGACGATGTTGTTGCTGTTGTTACTGATGTTTTTGTTGTTGTTGTTGTTTATGATGTGTTGCTGTTATCATTATTATGTTACAGGCAGTGAACAGAGGGGCGATGAAATTATGGGAAAGCGAGAGAGAATGCATAAATTAGGCAAAAGGGAAAGAGATTATTATTTATACAACATATACATCAAAAAGCATAACAGTAGTGCATAAAATAAAATAAAGATTTCGCATGGCTGTGCCGTACAATGCTCTTTATCAGAAGCTCAAAAGTTCAACCTATGAGCTACTGTCTTTATAGTATTGTCTCACTGTTGTTACTTATATGTTTTCAATAAAGTCACGCCGAAAGAGCAAAAGGTACAAAGCTTTTGACCGAACGGTATCGTGGGCATTATAATTTGAGTAACGCTTTAATTTTTTTTTTGCTGAAAATAACGCGTTCGTACGGCGAAGTATAGAGAATGAGGAGAGTATTTAGATTTTATTTGTTAACCTTGTTGAAGCAAGGATCATGACGGGACCATAAATAAATCCGTGCGTTGCTAGCTTGTTACCTTCTCTCTTTCCGCGTGACTAACTTTATTGAAAACACCATATACAGTATACTGACCTGATATCATTCTCGTCGGAAACTACAGGGGGAGGGGTGGGGGTAGCCACGGTATGCATGTCAATATCCGCCACGATTTTGAGCGCTTCTTTAGTACTATGATACATTTTGAGCATTTCCTCTCGATGCTGGGCTCCTCCTCGCTTTCCTCCATGAGGTCGTTCTATTGCAAAGATTGCAAAGATATTTGCGGATTCTAATTACAGCTTACATGGACAAATTTCACTCATGTGAAATCAGTCCACGGATACTTTTTCACCCTCATTAAATTTGCCATCTTAAGGTATGGGGAAAGGTCCGCCGTCTGATCGAGCAGCATCTTGTGTTTCTTCAACTCCCCTTTTAGAGCTTTTTCCCGCCACCAACCCCGTTCTCCTCCCTGTACTTTGCCATTATGTTTTGTTGCCCTCACCTTCACTGGGAACTCAGAATGAAGAAGTAATTTATCTAATGTAATAGTCAGATTTTCATGATTTAATAAAGGGGCTATAGGCTCAGGTTGCCTATAGCCATTTAATCCCAAATAAGTCGTGGTGTATTAGTTCCCAGCGAACAGAGCTCAGGCTAGCCGCAGCATTCGTTCAATAATGGGGGCGAAGGCATAAATGGTATTTAGAAAATAACACCTATGTTGTATTGTGAATGTGCGCATTCTGATTGGTTGAAAGGCGTGTTTGTAAGAGACCTGAGAAACACGATTGTCACGCAACGCTGTCATGCGTGTGTATGTTATTTTCTAAAAGCAATAGAAATACTTTCCGCGTGCTCTCTGGTTTCTTACAAACACTCGGGGAATGTTGGTCGAACTGATAAAACTTGAAAGACACTCGCCTTCGGCTCGTGTCTTTCAAGTTTTGATCAGTTCTCCAACATCCCCCTCGTGTTTGTAAGAAAGCAGAGAGCACGCGGAAAGTGCTTTTATTGCTTAAATAATGCATGTACCTGGCTTGAAAGTAGATGAAGTGACACATATTTTGCCAAAGGACCCCTTTGAACCTTTCCCATTCCCCTAGACAAAAATGTCTAGCTACGGTATTGAAAGTGTTTTTCCCGGGAAAATAATGATAACTGCTCAGTGCGCTTTTTAAAAGAACAACACCCTGGGATAACTTACCG
Source organism: Scolanthus callimorphus (assembly GCA_033964015.1). Classification (NCBI taxonomy): domain Eukaryota; kingdom Metazoa; phylum Cnidaria; class Anthozoa; order Actiniaria; family Edwardsiidae; genus Scolanthus; species Scolanthus callimorphus. The sequence goes on from CM066911.1 coordinate 40,671,746, forward strand.
CATTCCACATGAATAAATATGAGCAAGGAGCTCCTGAGCGATGAATTCCTTTACCTAAAACGACAAAATTAACTGTCAGAAACAGACCATATAACCTAAAGTATAACGGCGTTCCTACTATTATAAAAGAGCGCAGGGGTTTCAATAGAGGGCGGCTACCGGCGGTGGACTAAATTGTGAAGTTATGAAGAGATGCTGATGGTAGCTTTACAGCCTTTTAAAGAGCCTGTGTCAGCCACTCCTTTGTTATTGTTTTCTTTCAATATTAGAAGATGAATTACATGTAGAAATCTCTTAATAAACACCTGAAAACAAGTTTCAGATTTGATTTACCAAATTCAATTGAGAACATTGCTCTACATTCTCTAAATCAGCCGATGGAAATGGATGCTTTCTCGGACTTGGTATGTTGCTATGCTGTCAAAATGGCGGCTGAGACAGGCTCTTTAAAGGTTTGTCTGTCTGGGGAAGAGCAGGACTGGACTTGCCTTTGCCCAGCGCCTTAGGGTAGGTGTCCAAAGGTAATTCCCGTCTTCTTTTGACGGGAATTTTTTTAGGGGCCGGGAAAAGGCAGCACTGGATATACAGGATATACTGGATATACAGGATATACTGGATATACAGGATAAACTGGATCGCCGAGCATAGTGTGCACGCCCATGTGATACATACATTGTTGACAATCATGAACATGATAGTCTTGGGTACGAGGTCCCGGATGGTCTTGCTGACGATTCGGATGTACGAATCCACCAGGTTTCTGATCGTCTCTACTTGTCTCTCCATTTGCGGGTCCAACGTACCGATTTCTCCTTGCTGTGGATTAAAAAATAAATATCATTAGTAGACATCCACACTACCACGAATCCTCGGAACCTGATTGGTTCTTCTACTCTGTTACGTGATGGATAGTACATTGTCTATCAACTATCATAGTACAACGTCAATTTTGGCGCCTTTTCATTGGTCACGAGTGATCGACATGGATAGTATCCGCCTTTGCGGACGACACCCGCTTCGCTCATCCCAAGGTCCAGTAAAACGTGATTGTGCATGTCAAGACCCAAGCCTTCTGAGTGGCTGATTTCAGCGCATGCTCATTGAGAAAGTAATGGGTCCTAGAGGCAGCGACCTATCTGGGAGTGCACGCATGCGCAGGGGCCAGATCTGGCGCGGGTTGTTCAAAGGTGGGTTAAATTTAAATCAGGTTAAGTTCTGAACAAAATCACCGAGTCACCATGGTAATAAGCGCGAAACCACTTTCAAACAACCGACACATACGGTTGCAATTACGGTTATTAGCCGTCCCGTATTGTACGCACTCATGGAAGTCTAAACGCGAGATTTGATACAGAGCTGCTGACATACATATACTTTATTTACACTCGAATTTAAGAGTAGCTTTTTTACAAGCTAGTATCTTCGAGAAAAAAGTTTTCTGCGTATGCCCCAGCTTTCAAAATCAGCCAATCAGCGAAGGCTCTCAAATGGGTGTCCCCAGAGCATCCCCTGCGAGCAGACGAGCCGGCGAGCTCTGGGTATGAGATTGACCCTGGACTAGATTACGGTGTAGCATACCAAGCTTTTGTCTTCCGTGTTCTCTCTCTCGGGGTAAACTCCAGCTCGCAGGAACGATGCCTTCCAACTGTCCACTGTCTCTTGGTTGTCAGCTGACAGCTCCAGCTGTTTGTGGTCTTTGAACAGGTTTCTGAAAAAATCAGAAAACATCATGGTAAAGCCGTGTCGTTAATGGTATACGATTAGTAAACCATTACATTCAAAGAGGCTTATTTGCAGCGAGGAAAAATGTTAACATTTCCTTGATTATATTCATGAGCACAATTAATATTCAAGAAATCGTGTTTGAATTTTCTGCATAGATGCGAGTCATCCACTTACTTGGTGTCTGGGTTGAAGAGCGCAAAGGACACTTTTCGGGACATAAAACCAGCCTCCACATCACGCAGGCGCACTCCGTCCAGTCGCAGCTGGTATTGGTCTCTTTTTCCTGGAATATCGACAGTTAGACGCGTCAATTCTGCTAAAGATATTCCAAGTGTGGACCAAACAATAAAATGTTGAGCTAGTCAACGTGGAAAAGGCGCGTTGTTAGCAAAAAGGGGGTTACAAAATGTAAGCTGCTTGAAATGATAAAACCACAATGTGTCCTCCAAAGAAAATAAATTTATAAAATGGGAGTATTTAAAGGCCCATCACCAACCTGGAGCCTTTGCGCCCCGTTTTCTTTTGTTTTCAAATTGACCCATTGTTTTTCAGGCCTGATTGGCTAAGAGGCCGCAAAGGCTGTCGGTTGGTGATGGGCCTTTAATCTTAGAAGATAATGTTACGACAAAGTTTAGCTGCTGAAAGATGTTACTGCAATTTTCATAATTCCCTGAGCTCCCAGAGGTGTTCACCCGTTTGATTGGAGGAAGCCAAACCACGGTTTGTTGATCGGTGAGTTCACAGAATTAATATATAGATTTAGCCACTGGCTAAAAGCGGAGCTCCTGGTTACATATTTTTCTGTGTTGGGGTCTGGGTTTACCTGTGTGGGGGCACGCAGACACGGACGCGCCAGCGATACCCAAATGAGAATAATGCTGAACCATGAAAAATGAAGTCGATCCCTATACCTGAGTTCTACTTTGAGCTATTGTATTCTTCCTGCGATACCTATGGTGCTCCGCTCTGCGGCCTTTGGCCGCTAAGGAGCTCCGCTATGAAAATCGCAGTAAATGGGCTCCAGTTTTACAATCAACCTCGCATATATTTTGATACCAGGGTGGGTGCAGCAGTGACGGGCCTTTCCAATTCCTCAAACATTCTCAAAGAAAGAAATGTCAAGCAAACTTCCTTATCTTCAAATTCTAACTTAACAAAATACTTAATGTTGCGGGCTTCCTGTGTGGCAAACATACGCACCAAAAATAGCGGGAAAAATCAACCAATCAGAAACGTTCCTCGCACAGACACTTTGCAGATTAGTCATAAAGATATAAACCATACCTCATCATCCTTAAACCACGTCAAACCCTCAGCTGATGAAAAAGAAATGTCAAAAAATGAAAAGTGTCTAGTGGAAAGCAACAACGGAGCGGTAGCACGTAGCAGGTAGCCGGCTCTCCAGTGTTTTTTTCTAATGCCTTATTTTTCTTTCCCCCCCAGGCTACCTGTGCTTTTGCCCAACACAGGTATCCTGAACGAATGAATACGCGCAGTGCATGACGGTAGTTGTGTTACATTTCACGAACCAAGCGCCTGTATAAGCGCCTTGTATAGGCGCGTTGCATCCTGGTAATTGTGACACATTCAAAAGGCTGCTAAAGAAGAGAGCGCGCGCGTTTATAACCGGAATCGTCTATTAAAGGCCCATACGCGACCGGGAACCTTTGCGCTTTGTTTTCAATGGATCTATTGTCATTCAACAGCTGTGATTGGCTGATACTGAAGGTCCCAAAAGGGGTTCCTATTGTTCTTCGTATTTCAAAAGTTCAAACTGCAAATTTGCATAGAGTTTTCAACTGCGTATTATTCTCTGTGAGCCTGCAAAGCGACTTGGGTGCTTATGGGCCTTTAAGTCCATTACCTGTTAGAACAAACCAGTACTCCTTGGAGCCCATGCCCACACCCTTCATGAAGCCAGCTTGGGAGACCGTTAGCCAACTTTACGGATAATCTAAAAAAAAGGAGGCAACTTTAGCGTGGTTTGTTTGGTGGTATAATCATGAAACAATAGAGGAAGTGCATTGGGGCGCCACGAGTAAACTGAAAACCCTGGGTATAGTGGGTTTCGGATGAGTGTGGAAAATGATTTGTACTTGCGTTTATTTATTGGTCGCTCATTTCTATCAACCAATCATACTATGACTAAACGCAGCTGCGTATTGCTCATCGCGTGATAGTATTTTTTTACTGGCTTGGCTTATAAAGAAACAGTCACGTGCTCACCGCGTGATAGTGTTTTACTTTACGTGGCTTACAAAGAAACCAATCACGTGCTCAACGCGTGATAGTTGTTTTACTTGGCTTGTGATTGGTTGAATGGGAAAACAATCGGCAGCAATTTGTATTTTCTCTCGTTTATGATTGTCTAGTTGTTTTTGATCTTTTGCAGACGTCTAAAATTCTAAGAGATTTATCATGCCATTCATTTTCATTTGTTTTTACAACAACAACAACAACTTATTTTTCCTGGCAGGCAGTCCTTAAAACAGCGGGCGCATTACAAACATTTACTTGTGTGCGCTGAGAGTAATCTGTGCGTGTGTACTCGCTATAGTAAAAGTGTTGTCGTTTGTATAAGTAACGGTAACAGTATGTTTGAAAACATGCATCCTTAGTGCAATAACTAACAGTAGACTCTCTATCCAGGCGTATTCCCTGAAACACAATGTAACAAGCCTCATTTCCCACATTCGAAATTGAACCACCTTAGGCAAGTGGACTTTTACACAAAAACTTGGATTCAAATAAGATCGCTTCCGTTGGACCCCGTTTTAACGACAGCACCGTGGTTTACATAAGCCCGTGGAACAAAATTACTATTTAGTGAAATAAGTAAGACACTCTCTTCTCGCCAAGAATTGATCCCTACCTGATTAGTCACCGTTCTCTTCTTTCTTTCGTTTGCTGTAGATGTAGCCTGAGCCTGTCAACAGAATCGACACTCAGACGCGTGTTTTGTTCAGTTTTCAGTTCCAGCAAGAAACAAGCCTAGAATAACTGAGGCAATGCGCACTACCACTAAAATGACCAATATACGACTACAAACTTGGTTCGAAAACACGGAAACTTCACCCTGGCTCCCCCCCCCCCCCCCCCCCCCCCCCGTCATAATGCAATTGACCTTCTGGTGTGTTGAGCGAATTAAAACAAAAACGATGTGGATGCGATGCGTGGTGCAAAACAAGGAAGTTCCCTAAGTAGCATATCTTTTAACTTACTCTGCGAAGCCCACAAAGTCCGGATGGTTAGTATTGATATAAGCGAGCTCCATTTCTATAAACGTTTCCACTTGTTCCTTAACTCGGACTTCTGACTTCCGGATGTGCTCTATCACTATTCTCTCTACTTGGTCTCTTAGAAGGGGGTACTTCCCGATCTGAAAAATAGGCACGCGTGGGGTACGTGAGCGGACTATCCAAACTCACGGGTAAAACGGTATAGACTATGTTACTTTCTGAGGTATGTTTGTTCAGCAGGCAAGACGTAAAAAACTGCAAATGCGAAGTGAAATCGCTGCAAAAATATTAATCGTAGCATTGAGACAATGACTGAAACAGTTTACCTGTAAAGCTACGTTTTTAATTCTTCATACTGATGCCTGTAAAATCTGTGTGAATCGATGCGTAAAAAGCCTGTCAAAATACAAGGTAGATGTCATACTAGTCCAATACTCTGACAAATCTATGCATGGTATTGTTCTTCTCCATTGTATTGCCTCGTTCTATAATACACTCCATTGAACTCCATTGTTTTAGACAATGCCTTGCATAAATTTGTCAGTGTATTGGACAACCCTCGTAGATGTGAGAAACTATAAACTAGAACCGCTCGCTTTATAGAGAGCGTAGGAAGCTGATTTAATGGAGTGATTGTTTGGCAAAGTAGAATTACTTTACGCTAAGTACTTTGTTGATATGTGCAATATTCGCAACGATTTCACTTCGCGTTTTCAGAGTTTATGTGGGATTTTGCACGTCTTGCCTACTGAACAAAATGGCGGCGGAAACTGTGATAAGGCCTATTCATGGGGCTGCTCTAGTCTCCTCCGCAAGCGTGTTTTCGGCTCGGTTTCCAGCCTTGGCGGTTGAAGATGAGCCCGCCCCTCCCCCTCCACTTTTTGTTCGTGCCTAGTTTTCTCGCGCGTTTTCGCCCCAGCACAGGAACCCCGCGCGTTGTCGTTTGAGCCGAGAGATGTCTGCGGAGGAGCTGCTCCAGCCTTTCCAATATTGATACGTAACGTTTTCGTACCGAAGCATGAAGAATACATACCTTGTTAGCACACTTTTGAACGACAGCTGTCAACTCTGTCATAACCATATCGACACATTTAACAGCGGGCGAGCGAAGCTTGTCTATCTGCCTCTTCACTATCGCCTCAAATGCCATATCAGGAGTGAACAGGCCCACTCTGATTCCGTGAATGTTTTTTATGGCAAACATGATCTCTCTTCTTAGCTGCTTCTCATCAAATTCCATCTGAAAGTTCACAAGTTTGATTGTTTGAAATGGAGCTTCTTTGTTAACAGAGCAAATTCCCAAAGAGGAAAGTTTCATTCCATTTGAGTAGCATTTGTGTAAAATGGATAAAAAAAGCCTCCGGAAATTAATGGTAGGTAATTAATTCCATTAAGTTCACAGAAGTGTCAAGTTCTTCGTTCTTTCCATATTTGTGCTGCAGTTAATGTTGCAAATTCAATAGTTTCTTGTGGGGTTAATTTGAAGAGTTTGTGTTTCAATGATGTCTTGCCCTCATATTAAGATAAGTAATAAGCATTTTCCATTGAGATATGACAGAAACATATAAGTGAGTTGAAACGTGTAACAAACATACATCACTTTAGTGCCAAGCTGCGGAATATTCGCAGAATAAGCAATTGAACAGATTTTGAAAAAAATGTTGTTGCAAGACTTTAAGATAATATTAGTATATTATCAATTACCACTGTTGCTCTACTTTATATGAGTGAAAAATGAAGTATTATGAAGAGAAAACCTACTTGGGTTAGCAGTCGAGAGTTCATTATTGACCAAATATGGTCATAAATTAATCTATAATTATCCACAGCTTGGTTCGCTGTTACATGTTTCAACTAAGTTATATGTTTCTGGGTATGAATAATACGCATTTTCCATGTTGAACGGCAACCCAAAGGTTACAAGTTCAGCCCAAAAGCGGTATGGGTGAAGAAAGATTTTTGTTATAGGAAGTGACGTTCTTGAAAAGGAAGTGAAATTTCAATTCCGAGGACAAATTATCAGCAACCAGATATCAGAAAAAAAACGAGCTCAAGCTAGCTGCCAATATCTTTCATTGATTTACACCTCAAAGACGATTAAAAAGGGGAGAAAGACAAAGTAAACCCACCTTGACTAGTTCATATGGAAACCTCTCATGGAAAATTCTGTTGATCTTGGCTCCTCCTGAGAGCTCTACAGTATTAATGGAGTCACCAGATCCCTCAATAGCTTTATCAAAATCTGCATTATATTGTTGGATCATTCTGGGAAAAGAAAATTGAAAGTGAGGTTAGCATATAGTCCAGTAACTATTGGGTCCTAAATTGAAATGGGCAATTCCAGAAAATAAAGGTACCCCTCCCATCCCCCCCCCCCCCCCCCCCTACGGGTGGCATTTGGAAATTCCGATGGGATGGGGGGGTTTAAGAGCTCGGAATTCTGATTGCAAGGGGGGGTTTATTTAAGCTGGATTTATTAACCTGCCCGGAATTCTATATGCATGGGGGGGGGGGGGGGAGGGTAAACCATCTTGGAAATTCTGGATGCATGGGGGGGTCAAAAACTAGTGCCGCCCATGGGGAGGGTACCTCTATTTTGCTGGAATTGCCCAATTCAAATTACAACTACTGGCAGCAAGCCTCTGATTCGAGCCAATAACATAAATTCTGTTTTAGTAACATTTAAGCTTAACTTGTTGGCTACCAACCAGCGACTCATGCTGTCCAAATCTTGTTTAAAGTTGTTTGTAAATGAGAAGGGTCAGCAGATACAAACAGTGTGAAGTGTGTGAAACTAGTGTCATCTGCATACATTCTTGTTTTAGAGAAGTTTAGGCAATATGGTAAATCATTAATATAAATTAAGAACAATAATGGCCCTAGGATACTTCCCTGAGGAATACCACATGTTATTGGTCTTGAGGTTGAGGTGAGTGAGTGTGTGAGAACAGGCATATACTTACTGCATTAACGCTTTTGTTCTGACTGATAAATCTCTAGGATTATAGTTCTCATAGCCTTTGACTTCTTTCTCTAGAGCAAACAAGTTATCTTGAAGCTTGCTTCTCAAAGCCGGAAGGGTATCTTTGATGTGATTGGTTAATTGCTGTAATCAATACAAAAGTAAAACCAAATAAAGGTCACCATAAAGGTCACCAAATAAAGGATCAAATAACCCTGTCTCTTATTGCACCTGATATGGGTGTGCACACATCTAGAGTTTTTAGACCTTCAAATTACAATTTTCTGGATTTTCCAGCAATTGAACTGAGTAATTCAATTTCAGTATATTAATACAGCAAAACCCTGATTTAGTATTTTACTTATTGTTAACTCTATTTTACTTACCTGATTAAGAACTTTTTGTAGGTACTGTGTTCCCATTCGATCAGCAATATGTCTGAATTTTGAAAGATAATAAAGATTAAACTATATTGTATGATTCCAGAAAAAATCCATACCCTTCCCCATAGAAGGGATTGAAAAATTCCAATTCCAGGGAGGGGGGGATTAAACTATATTGTATGATTCCAGGAAATATCCATACCTTTCCCCATAGAAGGGATGCAAAATTCAGGAAATTCTGAAAATTCCAATTCCAGGGAAGGGATGGGGGAGGTCATATCTCAAACCCCTATGATTTCTATCAGGGTATGCTGGAATCACACATTACACTGCACCATGCTGCATACATCAATGAAATGTTAAACAATCTGCACATGTTTGTATGATATCTTAGTCAATACCTGTAAGCTGGATGACTAAGAAAGAATTTTCTCTCAGAGGCAAGGGCAGCTCTGATATCTTTCCTGCCATCGATGTCAGCTTGACTTCTATTTACAATACCAATATAACCTAGTCATAGATAAAACAAAATAGTCACTATCAAAATATACATTAATCCAAAACAGTCCCTTGAACAACTTTGGCCATGGTCCCAGATGAAACAAACATATCCAGGACAGAATCACCTCAGGGCCAATGGCCCCTTAGTTGGACATCTTAAGGACCATTCTCTGAAATTTTGAGCCTTGAACAATTAATGCTGTTCATAAATTCAGGGGAACCATCCAGGCGATTTACAGGGTTGGATTTAAGAAAGAGCTGCCACTTTTTCTTAAAATTCAATAAGGGGCAGATCCAGGACTTTTTCAGAGGGGGGTTTGCAGCACTAAGTTTGACTGGATATAATCGGTACTGAGTTCAAAACTTTTTAATAACTACAAATAGATTGTATAGTATTGACTCTCATAGGGGAGGGGGGGGGCCTGCAACCAACACAACCTCTGCCCCTGTCAATGTATGTTGTCATACATCAGTGACCAACACATATACAATGAACAAGAACCTTTCTTACAGTACCTCTTCGCAGTGGAAGGACTTTGTTTTCAAGGATATCTTTTGCATCTGTCCCTTCATCCATCAAATCTAGCTTTGTTATCACTCCTATCGTACGACTTCCTGCAACGTAATCAGTGAAAAAAGGCAACAGTATTTTCTTATTTTGCTTACTTAGCATAAAATTTGTACCTGATATAGGTGAAAATATTATTTTCTATCCCTAAGGTTTCCCTTTTTGGTATATGATATTATAATCCTACCACTACATCTTGACCATTTCAAGATATTCCATCAGCAGTTAAATGTATTGGTAGAGTTTTCCAATTTTCCAATCTAAATTTCTATTTTGATAAAAAAAAAATGCCCATTTCCTATATTTTGACTTTCCCAGTTCTCTTTTACAAAAGTCACTTTGAAAGCTCATTGCACAGGACTTCTGGTATTTTGCGTGGTCACGGACAAAGTGACTAAGTTGTACATTTGTTTTTTCAGTAAAACGTTAATTAAATTTAAAACCTCTCACGCTACCAATTTCTCCGAAATTTGCTTGCAAAATTCATACGCGATTGACCGCTTTTTGCACACGAATTCGACCCGTGATAATCTGCCGTTTTTCCCACGAATTTGAACCTAAAAAATCCATGAAATCGGTTGTTTTTCCCGCAAAATTGACCATTTTCTGCAAATTTTGCCGCAAATTTTTTTTTTACCGCGACCTTCCAGAATTCCTGATTGCAATACCTTTGGTGAACATAATTAGTGTATAAGAGAGGATCCACTAAAAAATCGATTAACATTTTAGGAAAAAAATATGGTGCCAAAACCATGTCAAATCACTTCAAAGTTCTAAGCAAATCCTTTTTAAAGAAACACCATTGTCAATTTAATCAAAACAATAGTAACCAAGCTAATCAACTGCAGCTCTACCTTGTGGATCCACCTCCCTTGCAAGCTTGAGAGCATCAGAATTTGCTAGATCACTATTTGCAGGAGAGACAGCCAGTATAAGGCAGTTTTCCTTGGTTATAAACTCCAGGAGCATAGATTTGATCTGTAGCTCAATATCTGCTGGCTGGTCACCAACTGGCACCTTAGTCATGCCAGGAAGATCCACTAATGTCAAGCTAAGAACTAGAGTATAGGAAAATATAATTTATGTGTTAAGGTGTCTATAGCCAGATTCTCAATTACTATGGTCGTCTAGACCTTTAGTACGTGAAAAGAGAGAGAGAAAACAAATCACCATGCTCTTTTCATCTTCATTTGGGCTTCATTTGGGTAAGACTACTCATTTAAGGGCAACCAGGTCACACGACCTCCAACTGCAAAAGGCCTATACCTATACATTGTCCTTTCTTACCACTTGGAGAATACACTCTGAGGTTAATTGGCATATTAGAGATTCCCTTGTTACCACCTGTCACACGGTCTGTCTCTGCCACAATCTCCTTACAAACTTCACCAAAATCTGTGAACTTTTTATTTTACAGTGAAGGAATTCAGCATATTCTGAAATAAAAATAGAAGAAATTATCTACCATGACAATGTATCTTTGGCAAACAACTTATGCATGATCCTGTAAGATCTTCTAGGATGCTGCTAAAGTTTTTAGCCAGGGATGTTTAGGCCAGATGTTGTATACAACAGTCAGCCTATTTTGTTAGCATTTAACAGGGTTTGGAGGTTGAAACAAAATATATCTGAAACTTGAAGAGAATGCTGGAGCCTGTATTCTAAACAATCATTCCATCTTTGGAAAATCCCATTTTTCTGTCTAAGATTTTACTTCACTTGTGAAAGAAAGTTAAAAATGAAAATTGATTTTGAAGGGATTTTTTTCTTTCCAGAGAAAAAAACATTTGGCATACACATTAGAGCAGATTTCCAATAAGTGTCGAAAATACAAGCAAGGTAAATACACTTAGCCAAAAAAAAAAAAAAATAAATTCAACTAAGGGGCCAATCAGGTGACAAAGAAGGTATGCCTTGCGTTTTGTCCTGACCCAAGAAAACATAAGACACTGTGTTTTTATTTTTTCTTCGCATTCTCATTGGCAGAAAACACAAGTCTAATCTACTTTGGACAGTTATCTGAAATCCTGGTTCCAGTCTAACTAATAATCATAGGAAGTTTTATCAAGAGAGTGTGAATTCCTAGTCTCCCCCGCAGCCCGTTCTTTGTGTTGGTCAACGGGCTGCGAGGGAGACTAGTGAATTCCTCACCCTGATAGTGAAATAATAACTCATCAAATAATCTGGTATAAAAACGCTTCAAAGCTGAGTCCCATTCAGCAGTCTTTCAAAATTTATCAAAAATACTCAAGTTAAATTACAACTAGAGCACTGAATAAAACATGTTCATATGACAGGCAATTTAAATTGGTAGTCATTCCTAAATTTAGCATTCCTTCCTTCAAGAAGTGCTTTCCACATATCAACACCTCGAAATCTGACATCATTGCTCTGAATAGAGATAACATTAATCCTAATGCTAGGAATTATAACGGTAATTCTACGGCATGTTGACAGTTCGAAATAAATAAATCTACTTTCGTACCACTTCTCGAGGGTTGAAGCTGCAAAATCAAAGGTCTTCTTGTTACGATCCCGGACCCTCGCGGAAGAAAATCCCTGAAATTTATGGAAAATAAGGTTTAAGTAATATAACTAGATGTGCATTCTGTTATATATCTTGATGGTGGCTTTACCTTCCAACAAAATTCTCCAAGACGCTACTTTTCCCTGCGCTCTGACTCCCGACCACTGCAATTTGGGGTAGATCTATCAAGGAAGAATACCCAATCGAAGCAAATGCATCTTGAATTTTATTCACGATCGGGATCAGATCTTCCATGCCCCGTTACCCATGGTGACCAGCTAGATCCCAGGCAAATTTACCGGGTTGATTTCAAGTTATTTTGAGGAAAATGTAGATTTGGAAAGAAGTTCAAAGTTTTCCCGTCTTCGGGAAGGACGGAAATTGAACGCCGCCTTCCACGCATGGATTCAAGGGCAATGCCGCTGAGTTTTCGGTTCGTTACCAGTCCTCTCGGGAGTTTTTTACTTCACGCATGCACGCATGGTGAACGCATCGTTCTACGAAGTCTACAAGAAGCAATAAACACAAGCACAAAACACGCGAGAAGAAAGGTAAACAAATGATGAACGTAGACACGTGGTGTATGGATATTGGAACCTTGGCAATCATTCCTTGGGCTGAAGGTAATTAGTTGAGAAAGATAAAAATAGGGCACATCACTGGCGGATACCACTTTCAGATATTATTATACATTGTACTCACTATCTCGATTCTGATTGGCTAAAAGCGCGCGCTTTACTTTGGGAATCACGCACTTTAAGGGTCTCCAAGAATCAGCATGCTGATTCTTGAAGAATCAGCTAGCTGATTCTTGATCCTACGCGCGCAATGTATCATGGGACTACAGCCCTTGAATGTTTCCCCTATTTAACAAGGCGCTTGTGTAAAAGAAATTGCTTGACATAAAAACCAGAAAACAGTATTTAATTTACTGAATCAATGTATAATAAAACAATTATTGAATTCGGTTTTGTGATTTCCAGAATAAACAATATCTCGCCAGGTGGAATCAGGCTCGGGCTTACGGCCTCGCCTGATTCCACTTGTCTCGACATTGTTTATTCTGGAAATCACAAAAACCTCATCCAATAATTGCTTATAATTATTATACCCGACGTACTTAATCGATAATGTTATACATTGTCCTCACTATCTCGATTCTGATTGGCTAAGAGCGCCGCTGTACTTTGGGAATCACGCACTTTGAGGTTATCCAAGAATCAGCATGCTGATTCTTCAAGAATCAGCTAGCTGATTCTTGATACGCGCGCAATGCATCGTGGGACTTGAGCACTTCCCTATTTTAACAAGGCGCTTGTGTAAAATAAATTGCTTGACAGAAAGAAAAGTATTTTTACTGAATCAATGTATAATAAAACAATTATTGAATTCGGTTTTTGTGATCTCCAGAATAAACAATGTCTCGCCAAGTGGAAACAGGCTCGGCCTCACAGCCTCGCCTGATTCCACCTGTCTTGACATTGTTTATTCTGGAGATCACAAAAACCTCATCCAATAATTGCTTAAAGTCGATAATCAATGGCAATCGATACCAATCAATGTCAATCGATAGTAATCAATGATTGATATTGAAATCCATGACCAAACGATAACCAACCTAGCTGTACTGTGACCTTTTATCAATTGACATTGATTGGTATTGATTGGCATCCATTTTATGTATCCAGGAGATAAAGCATTTAGTTGTTAATTTTGGGTTAATATAGTCTCACTCACTATGCGCATTGACTACCCCAAGAGCCATTCTTTTTGTAGGCATAAAACACTTTGCCAACATCAACTTCAAATCCTTTCATGACACAGGTTATTTTAAGCTGATGCTATTAACATCGTTGTTGTCCTTAAAAAAAATGATTGTTCAGCTGCTAGCCATTTTGCATTGAGATCCTCTGGTTGAACCTCACATGGAATCTGTTATGGTGAAGCCAGCACGTTGCATTGTCATGTGATGTGGCGCATACACTTTTAGTACAAGACCTTCACATTGGCTACAATGTCACTGCCAATCGATGTCAATCAATCAGATTAGCAGATAATAGCTCCATCACCGAAGCACAGGGAGCTCATCAACAGGAGCCTCCATAGAAAATATCCACCCGACCCCTCCCCCCCACCATCGCACTGCACTGCATCGCACTGCACCAACATTCTCACTCTCAAACGACCAATTTCCACAAAATCCACAGACTATAGATTGTTCTAGTCTGTGCATATGATTAGAAGGGGTAGCGAATGGTAAATCTGACACTTGTCGAGATCCGAGACTGGCATCTCAAGACTGAATTTTCTGTATTTAAAAGTTTGAGGGTGAAAATCCGAGGTTCTGAGATGCACGTTACAAATTCCGAGATTCCGAGACTCTGCTAAAATTTGGTGACTTGATAATTTAGGGACCATTCGCTACCCCTATTAGGGAGTGCTCATTATTTAACAAGGGTGGGCCGGCATTTTTTTCAAACCCAGGGCCCAAAAATTTAGACCCCCCCTAATATGCAAGCCCAAAAATTTTGACCCCCCCTCAAATGCTAGCCCAAAAAATATGACACCCCCCCCCCCCCTCGTAGAGTTACTGTTCTGCCATGTGAATAGAAAAATCACATAGTTTTTTCCAACTCTTAAAAGAGTTGATTGATCCACTGCTCAAATAGGGATGTTGCTGCTGGACTATGCTAGGTTAAAATTTGCAAACCATATACCCATATTCAGTCACACGCCCCACATGGAAATCAGTGTTTTTTTTTAACCTTTGTAAATAGACAGTTGTTGTGGCCAGCGTGCCTGAATAAAGATATATGTATGTATGTATGCTCAAAACTGCTAATCACCATTGATTATTATTATTATTATTATTACTAAGGGACCGGTCATTATTTATCGCCTGGGGGGAACGAATCATGTTGAAAGGAACCCCCGACATTTTGCAGAAAGAGAGGATCGGATTCTTCTTCTGTGGCGCGCCCAGATTTTAAAACACACATTTCATCAACCCTCAGAAAAAAGGTTGATGAACATTTCATTTTTTTGGAGAGTTAACAAAGGCTGTAAATTCTTTATATGTGCAAAGCGCGCCCTAAGGAAATTCTTATTACTCACGGGCGTAAAATGCGGCCCAATGAAATTCTATGCTTGTAACGTCGAACTCACGCTGACCTAAGGTGCCAGAGTTCTTCCAAACATAGTAGCGACTGAATGCCAGGCTTTTAAGTGGGGGGGGGGTTGTTTTTTGAAGTTATTGGCGCATGTTCTCTTAAACTGTATTAGATGTCTAATTTATGCACGCGAAAGCGCGCCAAAAATTTTTAAACGGCACATGCTGTTACAGTAATGAATAAAAATGATTTACTATCAAAATCTTGTCCATGCTATTGCAGCCATCAATGTCACTGTCTAACAATCAGCGCCCAAAAAAATTTGGCCCCCCCCCCTCGAATGTAAGCCCAAAAATTTGAGCCTCCCCCTAAATCGGCGCCCAAAAAATCAAAGCCCCCCCATATATTTGCCGCCCCCGTTAAATAATGACCACTCCCTTAGACCTAGTGCATTCTATTCCCTGTGCATATGGCTAGACATAGTGGAGTAGATGGAGACTCCTGTTGATGGGCTCCGTGTGCATATGGCTAGACCTAGTGGAGTAGATGGAGGCTCCTGTTGATGGGCTCCCTGTGCATATGGCTAGACCTAGTGTAGTAGATGGAGGCTCCTGTTGATGGTCTCCCTGTACATATGGCTAGACCTAGTGGAGTAGATGGAGGCTCCTGTTGATGGTCTCCCTGTACATATGGCTAGACCTAGTGGAGTAGATGGAGACTCCTGTTGATGGTCTCCCTGTACATATGGCTAGACTAGTGGAGTAGATGGAGGCTCCTGTTGATGGTCTCCCTGTACATATGGCTAGACCTAGTGGAGTAGATGGAGGCTCCTGTTGATGGGCTCCTGTACATATGGCTAGACCTAGTGGAGTAGATGGAGGCTCCTGTTGATGGTCTCCCTGTACATATGGCTAGACCTAGTGGAGTAGATGGAGGCTCCTGTTGATGGTCTCCCTGTACATATGGCTAGACCTAGTGGAGTAGATGGAGACTCCTGTTGATGGTCTCCCTGTACATATGGCTAGACCTAGTGGAGTAGATGGAGGCTCCTGTTGATGGTCTCCCTGTACATATGGCTAGACCTAGTGTAGTAGATGGAGACTCCTGTTGATGGTCTCCCTGTACATATGGCTAGATCTAGTGGAGTAGATGGAGGCTCCTATTGATGGTCTCCCTGTACATATGGCTAGACCTAGTGGAGTAGATGGAGGCTCCTGTTGATGGTCTCCCTGTACATATGGCTAGAACTAGTGGAGTAGATGGAGGCTCCTGTTGATGGTCTCCCTGTACATATGGCTAGACCTAGTGGAGTAGATGGAGACTCCTGTTGATGGTCTCCCTGTACATATGGCTAGACCTAGTGGAGTAGATGGAGGCTCCTGTTGATGGTCTCCCTGTACATATGGCTAGACCTAGTGTAGTAGATGGAGACTCCTGTTGATGGTCTCCCTGTTCATATGGCTAGATCTAGTGGAGTAGATGTAGGCTCCTATTGATGGTCTCCCTGTACATATGGCTAGACCTAGTGGAGTAGATGGAGGCTCCTGTTGATGGTCTCCCTGTACATATGGCTAGACCTAGTGGAGTAGATGGAGGCTCCTATTGATGGTCTCCCTGTACATATGGCTAGACCTAGTGGAGTAGATGGAGGCTCCTATTGATGGTCTCCCTGTACATATGGCTAGACCTAGTGGAGTAGATGGAGGCTCCTGTTGATGGTCTCCCTGTGCATATGGTTAGACCTAGTGGAGTAGATGGAGGCTCCTGTGATGGTCTCCCTGTACATATGGCTAGACCTAGTGGAGTAGATGGAGGCTCCTGTTGATGGTCTCCCTGTGCATATGGCTAGACCTAGTGGAGTAGATGGAGGCTCCTGTTGATGGTCTCCCTGTACATATGGCTAGACCTAGTGGAGTAGATGGAGGCTCCTGTTGATGGTCTCCCTGTACATATGGCTAGGCCTAGTGGAGTAGATGGAGGCTCCTATTGATGGTCTCCCTGTCCATATGGCTAGACCTAGTGGAGTAGATGGAGGCTCCTGTTGATGGTCTCCCTTCGCATATGGCTAGACCTAGTGGAGTAGATGGAGGCTCCTGTTGATGGTCTCCCTGTACATATGGCTAGACCTAGTGGAGTAGATGGAGGCTCCTATTGATGGTCTCCCTGTACATATGGCTAGACCTAGTGGAGTAGATGGAGGCTCCTGTTGATGGTCTCCCTGTACATATGGCTAGACCTAGTGGAGTAGATGGAGGCTCCTGTTGATGGTCTCCCTGTGCATATGGCTAGACCTAGTGGAGTAGATGGAGGCTCCTGTTGATGGTCTCCCTGTGCATATGGCTAGACCTAGTGGAGTAGATGGAGGCTCCTGTTAATGGTCTCCCTGTACATATGGCTAGACCTAGTGGAGTAGATGGAGGCTCCTGTTGATGGTCTCCCTGTACATATGGCTAGGCCTAGTGGAGTAGATGGAGGCTCCTATTGATGGTCTCCCTGTCCATATGGCTAGGCCTAGTGGAGTAGATGGAGGCTCCTGTTGATGGTCTCCCTGTACATATGGCTAGACCTAGTGGAGTAGATGGAGGCTCCTGTTGATGGTCTCCCTGTACATATGGCTAGGCCTAGTGGAGTTGATGGAGGCTCCTGTTGATGGTCCCCTGTACATATGGCTAGACCTAGTGGAGTAGATGGAGGCTCCTGTTGATGTTCTCCCTGTACATATGGCTAGATCTAGTGGAGTAGGTGGAGGCTCCTGTTGATGGGCTCCTGTCCATGTTCGATCATCCCGCGCCTCAAGCATGTTTCAACATCCGGTTTTGTCCAACGTTCGAAAACGTGTACAGAAACACACACGTGAACGAACCGAGTCTGCGTGTGGGTCGGGCCCATAGTTTTTCGCTTCACGTTTCAGTAATTCGAATCATTGCGTTTGCGTCAAATACCTCACATTTTAACTTTAGTTAGCCACGGTTTAGAATGGACTTCCAGTGGGTGTTGAAAACAAGGAACATTACATCTTTGTTTTCCCTTTTGCGCTCCTGTTGGCCGAGAATGGTTGGTTGTTGACTTTGTCTCCCAATCACGGATTGCGAACTAAAACCACACGCACAAGTACTTTAGTCACTGAAATTATTGCTTTCATTCCACCCTCTCCTTTTGCATTCACCCTATTAAATTACACGCATCTTAATTGGAAAATCCGCAAAGAAATGGTTGAAATGAAAAGAGTGCTTGGATAACTTTCAAGCAAGGAGGGAGAGGAAAGGCCCTCAAAATAGTCATGAGCGTCGGCAAAGTTCAGGGGCGGATTTATAGGAGAAAATCGCACTGTAGCGCAGTAGTGCCGGATTTGTGACAATAAATGACAAAACAAAGATGAAATCTAACTGTTAGCAATTGCCACAGTTGCAATAGTCTAAATCCGCCCCTTGAGTTGCTATACACGTTCGACTGCAACCACTGAACAGCTGAACTCATGACATCGCTTACACTCGCGACTACTCCAGTTGTCTTGTATGTGTGTATTTACAATTTGACTTTTTTTTCCACACTCGAGTAAAATATGCAATAACCTTCGACTTGCGTTAATGCCTCTCTCCGGTTCAATCTTTTTTGTCGTTGTTCTTTGCGCGCGTCTACAGTCTCTTCAGTTAACTTGCTTGCTCTTCAGTGTTCTCCAAAATGTTAGATGCTTAGGAAGATTATATTTTCCCATAAGTTTGTGCTGTAGTGCGTTTACGTTCTACCCTTCCCCCTTTCTTAGGAAGAAGAAGAAAAGACTAACTAATGAGTTTCAGCCTACGGGAGAAATTTGAGATATGCATAGAGATATCTTATTTTTATTATCCCATAATCTCGTGCCGTAGTGCGTCCTCTTTCCCCTTTCTTTGGAAGAGGAGAGACTAGACACTAGTGATGAACCAGTCTACGGATAGAAATGGGCTTCCTGTGTTGACTCATTTTCGACGCGGATTATAAATGACGTTTGCGATTGGATTCCCGCAATGCTTTTCGACCCCTTGTTGGGAAATAAAATAGTTCTGTTCACATAGAGACAACAAACCGTGGCTATGACAGGGATTGTTAAAGGCAGCGGCGAGGGTAACACCTGAAGAAGCGAAACAGAAGCGATTTGGTATTGTTGAAAAACAACGCTCAAAAGTGATTGCTAAAAACAGGATGGGAAAGGATGATTATTGGTCTTTATAACGAATCGAAACAAGTAGCCAAGGAGTTGGCCTTTTAAGCGCAGTATGGGTTCCGCACTTTCTTTGAATTCCGACACCGTTTCCCAAACACGAGCCCTAAACTTCTCACCCCACAAGATTTTGGCGAAGAGAGCGACTGTTCAATAATACTTGAGGTAATCTTCTTCCGTCTCATCGCCAGTCTTAATTATTCTATTATGATGGCAATTTTATTTTTGAAATTTTGATGTCCTTTTAACAAATTTTCCGCACCATAGTGCTTCTGGAGTATAGAATGTGTATAGTCAATAATTAATAGGTAGAAATACCATATAACGAGAGCGCCATTAATGCATTTCGGCTAAACAGGCACGATTCAGAGAACGACCTTGGAACTGTATCTTAGTCAGAGAGGAACTCAGAAGACTTTATTTGATGGTAAAATCACACCCACTTTACTGATTTTTAAGTTCACTTTCTATTATACCTGTTTCATGTTTGTCGAATAGCAAAACGCTTTTAATTTAAGAACACGGGTGCCTTTAAAAATTCATATTTTTTATCGCTTAGCCGACCATGATCTACACAAAAATTACTTTTGATAGCTTAGCTATCTAGACATTTAATTTTTCCATTTAGTTTATGCAAATTGCATTTTCTTATCAGTGTATACCTTGATAGACTTTAAGGTTTTACTGACAGACGATTGAAAGAAACTCATTTAGTGAAGTTTTAATTTTCTAAAACATTGAAAAGGTTTTGTTGGGGTCTGTCTGCTTTGATTCTGCGTCTTTTTTAAAACACCAGGACCTAGAAAACTATGGAAATAAATTAAATATTCGAGCTTTGTTTGAAATTTTCAAAACAGGAAAATAAGGTTATCTACTGTCATTTCCTCAATTCCATATAAGCCTACCATTTTCGACTTTCCTAAAGCAATGTCAACTTACTTTAGATTCGCCGATAACCAATCCGTTTTGACAGCACAATGCCATACAGCTAAACTAGCTCTTATCTTTGCTTTCAACTACGAATTGGATTTTGTGGAAGCAGTACTTTCTTAAATTAGTTAGAAGTTCGATTCAGCATCTGTCAAATATTTTTGAGATGACAAGATTGGATTTGATGACATATATGTTGAGAAACGTAAATCGCAAGATTGTCTGATTTCGTTTCTCTGTGTATTCTTTGTTAAGTATTTTTATGCAATTTAAAACACTGATATATCAATTTTTGTCTGCAAAAACGCAGTGATACTACATTAGAAGAAATGAGACAAACAAGAAACCTTATTAAATTCAACAGTGTTTAGGGCTTAAATTAATTATGATGGTCGCTAATTTCTTATTGTTTCCGTTACTAGAGCTGAATCTATGAAAACCGATGTTTCAAATGAGCCCATTAACGACAAAACTAAGATATAATAATTAAATCACCCAGACAGCTCGCATCCGAGGAGGTTTTCTCCGCGTGTAGTCTAACTGAATTATTTAGAAAGCGTTCTTGCCAGTACTGTCTAGATTTGGAAAAAAATGAGGGATTCAAATGTTTGACGACGAATCAGTCATCTTATTTTATTTTCAAGAAAACTCATTAGCCTAAGTAAGTGGATTATCGCACACACTTTTAAGATACGCCATGTGTGGGTGCAGAGGCTGCCAAAACGCGAACGACTTTGCGTCACGGACCCAACCTCAGAACCTGGACCCAACAGTCTCGCGTAGTCCATTCGTCTCGTCTCCGGCTCGTCACCTCGCGGGGGAGGCTCCATTCTCTTACCCAGAGCTCCCCGGCTCCTCTCCTCGCGGGAGAAGCTCTTTCTGCGCATGCACCAACGTTCAAAACCAGCCAATCAGCAAAGGTCCTCAAATGGATGTCACAAGAGCCTCCCCTGCGAGCAGACGAGCCGGAGAGCTCTGGGTACGAGAATGCGCGTAAAAGAAAGCAGGATATAAACGCATGCACAGAAAGCCATTCCATCACCCAAAGCAAGTCCTAAGCAGAGCCTTCGGTCATCTGGCCAGCCGAGGGCGAATGCGATGTTGTCTGTCAGACCAATATTTTGACGGGATCGGTCGGATGATTGTGACGAAAAACATCGGCTGGAGATAGACAGTAATTTCAGCCCGGCGAATCTGGCTGAAAATTGCGGGTTCGCGTGCATGTAGGGTATACAATGTTTTACACAGAGCACGAGCTCCTCGGCTTCGACATAACATTTTCGCGTCCCTCACGATTTCCCAGGCGAAATTACAAGCTGCGCTCTGGTTTTTCCATACGAAGTTGAGCCGCAAAGGGATTAATGGACCGATTTTTAGATGATTGACGTAAATTTAACCGCTTAACGTAAGTCTATGACAAAAACGTGCCTCATACTGACTAATCTCTCTGTTCACTTAGGATTTAATGAAGAGTAACGAGGACCAACTCCCGCAAAGAGACAAATCCTTGACTGACTTCATCGATACATCGCAGTTATTAAACGCAAAAAGGAAGAGGTTCAGTTCAAACTACACAATGAGGTCCAAAAATTGAGACAGAAAAGAGAGAAAATGGAGCCACATCACGAACACAGCAAACAAATCAAGAATCTGATCAAAGAATTCACTGTTCTTCACGAAGAACTCGATGAAATTCTAGAAAAGGAGAAACGAAACCTGGAGAGGATGTTACCGAAACAAACAACTCCCATTTGTGGCAATCTTGAGGTTCGGCAAAGAACCGGAAGTAAAATAACTGGAAGTGACCCAGCCGGAAGTAACTATGAAACTTTAAGAACCGGAAGTTTGGGAACCGGAAGTGAAATCGCACATGGAAGTGATAATGATAACAGTTTAGAGCTTACACCGGAAATGATGGAAAGGCTGATGTATTTTCAGAAATTCAATGACCAGCACATTAGTCTTCTGACATTGGTTTTGAACGATATACAGGAATGCAAGCAGTTTCTGTTGAAAGGCGAAAGTCTGCATGATAGTGCGGTTTCTATCTCCCAGATGACAGACGTGAGAAATGCAGTAGCTGTCAGTGTGACTGACGTGGATGAAACTGATGGGAAGAAATGAGGGTCATTGGGTGCTATGTGCAGCGCAAGGTGGCGGAAAAAGTGGCAAAGCTGACATTTAAAAGTTAACTCACAAGACTCGAGGACTCCACGCGGTTGCAGAAGATGCATGGGCCTTGCATGCGAAAGCAGGCACTATTAGCTGTTTTACGAAATATGCGGTCCAGTGCATTCAACATCGAGTGGGCTTTGGCAGTTCCCTGCTAGCAGAAGCCACGGTTGAAAAACACAAGAAAAATAAATGAAAGTAAAGAGAATGGAGGGAGATAAAAAGTAGCCTCTGCTCGCAGGGAATGTTCGGCAGTTGTATTGAGTATTTCTGCGTAGTTAAGTTCGGCACTTAGGGCTAGCTCCTGTCGCGATTAATATAACAACGCAAGAAAACTTAACCCAACTGCCAAAATCTGCGAAGCTGAACAGCGAGTCGTCGCGTCTTACCGAAACAGGCGCAAGACTGTCTGGCTTTGAACCTTTGATTATTGTTTATTGATCCTCTCGTAGCTGCGTTCCGTGAATAAATAGATACAAACCGAACAATAAATATAGATAAATATAATAATACAACCTTTGGTGTATTTTTTTTTTCTGTACCAAGCACGTGCGTAAATTCAGTGTACAGGCAAAGTATACCGGACAAACGAACTCTATGAGCTAAAGGAGGATTTTGTTGGGCTTCTTGGTGGTTCGGGTGGCAAAGGCGGAACTGAAGGAGTTGTCCATAACACAGGAAGCCCGAGATAGTTAGTCATGTCACGTAAAATGTACGACCGAGAGCAAATGGATGAAGAATGAAATTCAGGCTAGACGTTATACTGAAACGCGTTCAGTAAATCAGACTTCAGCGTCATGTCAGCGAATGCCTTGCGGAATGATTCATGTTTATTTGCAGCAATGGGAAAAAGTTTTCACGGGTAATTCGATCCTAGAAATAACATGATTGTCAAATTTTTGCCTTAGGGGTATATGGGTCCTCGATCTATATCGCATAACTCTGTTTCCCAACGCCCGTGCATATTCAGCAGTTCAGTCACGCTATAGACTTAGCAACGGGAGTGTATCAATTTCCTGCGCAAACCTTCGAATGCCTTGGTCTTACAAGTTATATGGCGCAAGAAAAGAGGAGCTTATTATTCTTGAGGAACTTCTTATTCTGATTATTCTTCGAAAGAGAAGAAGCCTTTCTCAAAAGATCTAAAATAAGCATGAATACATCGAAAGCAGTGGAAGATGCCAGAAGTTACATGGCAAGAAAGGAACTCTATCAGTTGTTCGAGGTAACTTGATTCTTGTGTTGTGATTCTCTGCCCGGTTGTGATGTCTTAAAACAATCCCGAGGCAAAATTTTGCTAGAAGCTTTGAGAATAACTATAAACGGCTTAAACTCATACGATTTCTGATATTTATAGCAAAGAAACTTGTAGGGATATTACGAAATCATTCAATACTAAAAAAATACAGCCCTCTATTGTCTTATCAACGACTCTGATTCTTGAGACGTTACTGAAATACTGAAAACTTTCTATATCCAACCTTGTATTATATTAAGTACCTTTGACCATTTTGAAAAAGTATCCGAATCCTTATTTAAAATGCTAGTCAAAGTACCATGTTTTAATTGAACATGTTTGACAATCTTTCGCTCGAATGACATAACATTCGCGTTTACAGGGAGTAGTCGAAATCAAAGAAGGCCGACATACAAGCGATTGTTTTGTTTTGCTTGTTTTTAAATGTGCGTGTCTAGACGACAGTTTGTTGTTCTTGATCCTTTCCTGCTTTAGTGTTCGTCTTCAATAGTCAATAGTTCCTTCACGTAGCTTTTCATTTCCAGATCAGTAAATCACTGAATTATACTGCTGTTTCAAAAATGTTGTAGACCATGTATATAACCAGGGCCGCAAGGTTATACGGGTAAATGCTAACAAACTGCAAACTGGATGGTGGAGCATTTCATGTTTAACTGAAAAATGTACAATGAAAAATGGAACAAATTGCTTGATGAAGTTGCATTAATAAATCCTACCTAGAAAAGCTAAATTTGTCTTTGACTGCTTCCAATTACAGTAAGGAAAAAATTCAGCAAACAAGATTTGAAGCCTAAAACACTTGAATAAAGTTGTCTTGTCTTGTCTTGCATGCCCCTTCTCCCCCCCCCCCCCCCCCCAGACACACACACTTTCACTTTCCCCATGACCACCACCACCACTGTCATTCATTCAGTCAGTGAGAATTTTCATACATTTACTGTATTTCACCCACATTGTCACTCTCAGGGAGAGTCATGAGGGAGAATCTCAAGATTTTTGATGAAGTTGGGTTGACTGGTATGCATTTATTTATATTTACAACACTAACTCGATAAAAACCAATGGCGAGAAAGCTAAAAAAAAAACCAGAAAGTTAAGGTCCACCATTCTTTTACCACTCATGTCCATTGATTATTACTAACAATGTGTTTACCTTATTCAAAGAGCCTACTAACAGGCCTAGTGCATAACAGACCAGAGGATCCAGTACATTTTATGGAACAGTGTCTACAGCGAGTTAAGGGAAACAGACATGGACTAAAGTGGGACTCCTTTTTAAATTTGGACTGCAATGGCGATAAGCAAGACAAAACTCAACAAACTGCTGCTGAGATCGTAAACTTTGACAAAATATTTGAAACAGAGACTGAAGTCAGGCCAGAAGGACCTTAAACCCCGGGGGGGGACTCCCATATTTTTTGACCGGGGATGATCATCGGAAATTTTCAGTTTCACCCCTAAAAGATACCAAACATGGCGGGCCATAGCGTGGCTCAAAAAAATTATTACCCTAAAAGATACCCTAAAAGATACCCTAAGAGATGAGGTCTTATGTGCCAAGTAGGCGCGAAGGACACAGGTAACAGGGGAAAAATACCCATGAAGACATTTCCGTGTTTGTTTCTAATTCATCGTCTTCTCATCGAATAATCTCTCTTTCTTACACAGTTTTTAGAAGCACCATCATGAGAAAAAGCAATTTGGACACAGTTTCGGTCCTAAAAGATACCAATCTGCCTAAAATTTATTGAAGATCAAGATCACCCCTAAAAGAGACCAAACCAACGTGATTTTAACCCCTAAAAGATACGACGATCATCCCCGGTCAAAAAATATGGGAGTCTTCCCCCCCCCCCGGGCCTTAAACTACTACAGTAACAGAACAGATAGAAGGGAGATAGAACTACAAACTGCAGAAATAGAGCCAGCAGCTTGAGAATTCCAAAAAGAAACCAAATTATATTAAAGCTGCAGTGCTAATCAATGCAATAAATGCAGAGGCAGATTCAGAAGTTGCAAAAGAGGGGGTAGGTAGGAGACTAATTGCAATGGGTTTGCCAGGTGTGTGAAAATTAAAATATGGGGATATACATGTATGAGGAATGGGTTAAAAAAAGCAGGGATGTCAACCCTGTCGCTCGAAAAACTTTGAGACACCAAAATATAGGGCTTTTGAGACAAAAAAACACCTAAATATGTCTAAGGTTTTGCTGTATGTTAGTGCTTTTTAAGGTCGAGAAGCAAAAAAAAAAAGCCTTCGGCGATTTTTCAAAGAAAATCGGGAGAATTTATTTCCAAACCGGGAGACCGGGAGATGAGGTAAAAACAGGAAGACTCCCGGCAAAACAGGGAGAGGTGACATCCCTGAAAAAGGAAGGGTGCTTTTCTAAACAAAAATGTAAATATTTAAGGCATAAATAAATTTGACTTGACTTGACTGAGATGGCTGCTTTTCCATAGTCTCTAATCACAGGGGGGACCCAAGCTCATAATTTGTGACTCGAAAATTTGTAAGAAATTGTTGATAAAAATCCACAAAACTTACCTGGCAGTTAGAGGTATTTGTCTTCATTGCCCCTGTGGAGTTTGACAAAAATCGGTTAACCTCTCTTGAATGTGAAGAAATTTGACTGTTTCCCTGGCGACAAGTTGGAGGGCAACGGTATGTTTTATTGACTGGGAATAGCAAAACCGGAAGTCACGTGACTGAAAAAATATCAAAACCGGAAACCATTTCTCTGTTTTTGTTGTTCCCTTTGATAATAAAGCACCCCCCCCCCCCCCCCCAAAAAAAAAAAAAAACGTTGCTTGCTTAAAATCTTATTTTAATGCAGAATGACTGAGCGAGTTGATTTCCCGGGAGATTTACGGAGAAAACCGAGAGATTTGACTCAAAACCGGGAGTCTCCCGTGAAATCCGGGAGAGTTGGCAGGTATATGCGTTTTCGTTCTAAGAAAACCCCTAAAAATACTTAGCTTAAATATGTGGGCTCCCTGTGGTTGTTCGTCTCTGACGCCCAATGCATCATGGGTAATCAGAATATTTCTTCTGTTTACAGATCAAATCAGGTGTTCGCTCAGCTCAGCTCAGGTGTTTTGTTATTCCTTATTTCGCGTTTTAGAACGCTCTTTCAAAGATTAATGCTCCTAAAGAGAATCTAGGCAGAAGCATTAGTTACAAAGCAAGAGATTTAAGGCGAAGATAGCGTCAAACTGGTGAGTCAGGGTCGACAAATTTGAAAGATTATTGCTTCATACAGTAAGCTTACGACTACGTTCTATGGGTTTATTATTATGCCTTATGGTTTCTTCTAGAGATATAGCTTTTTCGCTATAAACTCACTAATTCTATGAAACGTCATGGCGTTTGAGAAAGGAGAGACAATCACTAGTTTTGGAAAGCTAAATTCCCCTCTAAAAATTTATACACGGTAACACCAATTATTCGGCGCAGACGAAACATCGCGTATAGCTGCGCCGTGATTATTGTCAATTTCAGATGATTGTTTAATTCAATGTCTTATTTCCTTTTGAACCGCAGAAGAAATTATTCTTTTTGAATCGTTGCGTTGGCCTCCTTTCTCTCTCCCTCCATCCATCTTCCCATAGTTTACAAATCTACCACCACCTGTTAGATTTCTTTTTCTCAGAGAGTCAGAGGTGATAAACATATGGCATGTTGCATAATACTGACAATTTCTTTGCAGGCAAAGGTCAATGGAGGACAGTTCTTGGTATCTTTACAAGAGTGATTTAGGAGAGGAGTTGTTTTACTACAACAGCCAGACTGGAGAACACAGGTTTCCAAAGGACTCTGTTGCTTCCTTGAAGGTATGTAATATCATGGTTGTTAATAATAATTGACTTTAAGCAAGACTTGTAAAGCTCAGAGTGTGTGGTTCCAGAAATTATCCACCACAGAAGGGTGTTGAAAAGTGTCCCATACATATATACATACAATCATATAACTTTATTTAACCTAGGGGTTCTTATCAGTTGCTTCAATACTGAAGCATCTGTTTTTCATAAGAACCATGCCCCACCCCTCTGAAATGTCAGGATTCCGGAACTACGAACAGTCCCAATGATGAATGGCAATCAAATTATGTAAATGCTAAGTGAATGATTATTATCTTCCCGTTTCCCAAGTAGCCTCCCCACAGGCTTTCTTTGTTTTTTTGTGTAGAGCAGAGGAATATTGGTTTGCCTTGTGACTCGCATGTGCACATTTGTATGGGATTCCTGCACACTCTTGTTTTGTGGGGTCCCTGTGGACTCTGTATGTACACAAAAGCTCTCAAAAAAGCGCCAACCAAAAACAAGCCTCAAAACAATGTGTGCACGCTTGCCACAGGAAGCCTGCCACATGTGTAGAGGGGTGTTGTCCGCCCGCACGCCTAATAAGAAAGCATTTCGGAAACAAAAACTTCACCAGAAACAAAAAGAGCCTGCGGGCAGGCCATTTCCCAAGTTACTGCAATTGGCTGCTTCGGAGGCTACATGACTCCATGCTTGTCCAATAGGGAGTGTAGACAAGGGTTAGGAAAACAGTCTAAACCTCTGTGGATTGAGTTATGGTTCTGGGATCAAGGGATCCCTGGATATAAAGGAATCATAAGTTTTCATGTTTTTTTCTTTATTTTTAACAGTTTTCCTACAATGGTTCTACCAAGAATTCCACTGATGAGCAGGAAATGCACCAAACAATGGACAAGAAACCTTTTTTGGCGAGCCTTCTGTCCCCTGGTAATGATGTTTGTGAAGACTACAATTCTCATCAAAGCTGCCATGAAATTCATGGTGCTGCCAATTATCAGGGACTGAACTCTATTAGAGCAGAAAAATCAGATGGCTGTTTCTCTAGCAAGTCGCTAGAGGCATCAAGGTGTTTTCAAGTGTCAGTTAAAAGAGAAGATGCAGCAAGTGACCATGTTGTACCACATAATACAATAACATGTCAAACAAAACCTGGGGGTGAAGTCACATTGACAAACAAGCATCTATCATTTCACACTGATCCCTTTGTGAAAATGGAAATGACTGAGTCATGTTTAGTTGAAGATGACGCAAGAGAACATGAAGTTCCCCAGGATGCTATCACACACAAACAAAATAGCACTGTAAGTTCTTATTTATGCAAGCAACAGGAGAACTCCATTTTCCTCCAGGCAAACTCCTCTTTCGCAACAGAATCCTTGGTGTCTGTATCTGATCAACAGCCATCACTATTAGATGATCTTTTTGCACTTGATTATTGCCTCAGTCCTGCTGCAGTTCATTGCGAAGATACTCAAGTCAAAGAAACGTCATTTAATCCCCTTCATTACAAAGAAACTAAGGGAGTTCTTTCCCAAGTGGAAGTTCAAGAAACTGTTTCGTCAAGAAATGTCTCTGCCTCTTTCATCAAGGTCAGCCATGAAAAGGAAATACAAATGATACAAGAAAAAGAATTACAGACTGCTTTAAGATATTGTACCAAAGATACAACCACAAGAAATAATCCACCAGATTTCGAACCTCAATGTTGTACGAGTCAGTCTGATTCCGTTGTGGATATTAAAACAAAATGTATGGAATCTAATACTTCTGAAGAAAGCTCGGGTGAGCTAGAGGATGATGTAACCAAGGACCCAACATTCAGCATCGCAAATCTACTGCCTTGTGAAATGGAATCTCCAGATGGAGAGAAGAACACTTATGGATGCAGTGAATGTGGAGAAATGTTTCCCAGAAAACGGAACCTTCAACGGCATGTATTAAGGATACATGACCATTCTCCAGATAGAGAGACAAATGCCTGGTCTTCAGATAAAGAAGAGAATATATTTCATGACTGCAGTGAATGTGGCAAAACGTTTACCAGAAAAAGAAATCTTCAAAGGCATGTGTTGAGGGTACATGTCAGAGAGAAGAAGCACAGGTGTGAATATTGTGGGAAAGCATTTGTGGAGAGGAGCTGCCTCATCAAGCACATCCGCATGCACACAGGTCAGCGTCCTTACCCCTGTACAATATGCGGACACGCATTCACGCAGCCGCAGAACCTGAACAAGCACATAAGGACCTGTCACATGAAAGACACTATCAAGAAAGAAATTCTCAAGCCACACAAGTGTGAAATTTGTGAGAAATGTTTTTTTGATAGGGCACACCTTGATCGCCATAATATGATCCATACTGGAGTTAAACCCTACAAGTGTACAGTTTGCAGTATTGCGTATAGAGAACTCCATCATTTGACCAGGCATCTTAAGTGCAAGAGACATAAGCGTAAAGAGGCAGCGATACACTCTAGAACTAGTGATGTGCAGGAGAATCCTGGGCCAGAGAAATTTCAAGATTCTGAAACTACGAATAGTCCCGACAAGGAATGTCAAGATTCCGAAACAACAAACAGTCCCGACAAGGAATGTCAAGATTCCAAAATAGCAAACAGTCCCAACAAGGAATGGCAAAGTTCTGAAACCACGAACAGTCCCGATAAGGAATGTCAAGATTCTGAAACTGAAATCATCAGCCACCAACACTCTGCACGCGTTGAACCCGACACTCTCACTCCCAAAATACCAATTTCCCATTAAAATTTAAAATGCATAATCTAAAAATAGACTCTACATAAATTGGCTAGACCTAGTGGAGTAGGTGGAGACTCCTTTTGATGGGCTCCCTGTACATATGGCTAGACCTAATGGAGTAGATGGAGGTTCCCTGTTAATGGGATCCTGATTCTCCTACTCCTGTACATATGGCTAGACCTAGTAGATGGAGGCTCCTTTTGATGTGGGATCCTAATTCTTCTGCTCCTGTGCATATGGCTAGACGTAGTGGAGTAGATGGAAAATGAATCTGGGCGATATTTATTTTCAAGAATTTTATCCAGAAAATGAAATTTCTTTTATGAAATCTGTTTCAATTTCCAGGTGTCCTTATGTGGGCTCCCTAACCTCTTGTAAATTTCCAAGCCTTGAGGGTGGAATGAATAAATAATCAATGAAATTATGTAAATGCTAAGTGAAGAGTTATTATCTTCCCGTTTCCCAAGTCACTACTACTGGGATAAACGCTCGCGTGCTTGACCGATAATGTTGGTTACCATGGCGACTGAAAGTTAGCTAACAGCGAGATAATCAGATTAACACTCTGCTACTTGGGAGAGATGATACATAGCGAAATTTTCTGATACGGTAATATCAGCGTATAAGAACCTGGATTTTTCCAATTAGCCTAAGGCTAAATAGGTTCTTATATAGAAATGGAATAAGTCTGCTATTTTAGGATGCTATTAGGTTGGGCACCAGCGCTCAGTACATATAGCTACTACAGGGCATATGTCATGTCTATTCTCGATAATTACATTGTGTAATTCAGGATTTGCAAATACATGGTATTTTTTTATTTAGTTAAATCTTTGAATCTTTTATAACCAAAGCCCTAGACTAATTGTTTTCGTCTTTAATACTAGCCTGAGTTAACAGACGCCCGCTTTTGAGCGGGCGTCTGTTAACTCAGGCTACTTTAATACCTAAAGTTTTGTAAAATATGAACCTTTGGAGAATTCAGCCTCAATAGGCCCTTATGAAAAAGGGTTTTAAGATGAAAATCTTAGCTCCTTATACGCGGTTATTACTTTAGTTCAGTTAGTTTCTTCAGGCGATCGAGAGAGCAAAATAACCCATTAAACAAGGCCCTTTTTCGAGAGCTCGTATTACACAAACTCTTAGCTAATGGGCCACCTGTGTGATGACGATAATGACCCGGAACTTCTCAGTTTTCCCTCGTCAGAGAACTTAACCTGACACGACCAGTCCTGCTGATAAAACTGATAAAAGACAGGTACTTCCGTCCGCAAGATTAGCAAACGATAGCTGCGCAAAACGGGAGAAACACTCGCTATACCTCACACTTTTGAAATGAACTCGACTTTTATGAACCAAACAACAACCTGCGTTTATAGAGAAGACTCTGAATGGGCAAAGATTGTGAAGACACTAGCGTATTGCGTGATGCTTCTATTGGCACTAGGAGGTAACATTCTCCTGGTTTCCGTAGTTTGGACCCAGAAGAAACTACGGA
Organism: Scolanthus callimorphus; assembly: GCA_033964015.1. Lineage (NCBI taxonomy): Eukaryota > Metazoa > Cnidaria > Anthozoa > Actiniaria > Edwardsiidae > Scolanthus > Scolanthus callimorphus. The sequence continues at coordinate 40,703,392 of CM066911.1, forward strand.
CAACAACAAATGTATTGATTTCCAACATGGCTGTGAGCGATCTACTTGTTCCCGTGTTTGCTATGCCAAGAACAATCGTGGAAATTCATTTTGGGTTTCGTCGTTGGCTAGTGACTGGCACCACTGGTTTAGCTCTGTGCAAACTTGTCTACTTCCTTCAAGATGTATCAACAGCTGTATCAGTTTTGAGTCTGTCTGTTCTCACAGTTGATCGATTTTACGCCGTTGTTTGTCCTCGAGAAAAGCCACCTTTACGCGGAAAAATCAAGTTGGTTATCTTCACTATATGGGCAGTCGCCATGCTGCTACACAGCCCCTATCTCTACACGTTCCAACTTGTTCCCTTGAATAATTTAACATACTGCCTTCTGGTGTGGCCTCCACACGTCAACCCTGCTACAGCAATGAAAGCATTCTTCCTTACATTAATAACACTCTTATATTTCATCCCGCTCTGCATAATCGTTCTTCTACAAGGAGTTATCGTCAGAAAAATCCAGCGCACACAATTGCCTGCATTCACGTCTTCATTTCGGCACCGAAGACGAGCTAAACGTAACAAGAATATTTTGCGTTTTACTATCGCGGTCATTGTGTTATTCTTTGCTTGCTGGTCACCGACTGTTATTTACTCTTTTCTGCTCTTATTTGGTAACTTGCAGATCGCTTGCGTTCTTCCGCATTTCCGGTTTACAACGCAGTTTCTCGTGCAATCGAACAGCTCAATGAATTTCTTCATCTATTTTATATTCAACGAGTCCCATCGAACAATATTTAAAGATTTATTTTGTAAACGAAACATATTTATGAAACGGTTATTGAAACGTTCTGGGAGAGACGCGCATTTGGGACGCATGCGCTGTAGAATGGGCAGCCCTCGTCGTATAACGTTAGTGAACCCAACGAAAAGGGTACTCAGAACGGGATTGAGCTTAAGAAGATGCAGTCGGAGACGTTTAACTCTGAGGCAAGTGGTGCTTTTGTTACGCAGTCATTTGTAAACGAGGGAATGCCCCCATCACCTTTGTGACCTGTATAAATTGTGACCTGTATAAATATCACGCACTAGCCTGCGTGCGAGCCGGCTCTCCACAGGAATCCCGAGCGCCAAAATAATCAAATATCCGAAAAAAACTCACTGGAGAGTCGGGTCACAGGCTAACGCACTGAAAGAAGACCTAATCAGTACAACATGCCACACTGCACGTGTTGGCAAGACAGCTCAGCCTTTTGGAGCCTTTTGCATGCATTGCTACAATTGTAGCTGAGAAGATACTTCGCTGATTATTTATTCACAATCAAAGGCTCCAACGAAAGAAATCGGTCTATATAACTGTTACTATCACAGGGAATTTCAGCAGAAACCCATTTGAAAAGCTGAATTTCCCAAAGCACAATTCACTTGGATAGCCATGGGAAATCCGAACACAACTCATTCTCATCTACCATGGGACTTTTCCCATGGATGGGCTTCTTCAGAAATTCCCTGTGCATGTTTGCAAAACCTTAGATGTACTTGCAGTCTATATTTATGTAATAATGATAATAGTCATGAAAAGTAATAATAATAATAATAATGATAATAATAATAGCAGTACAATGGCTCAATTTGGGTGTGCATGATATATATTTGGGTGTGCATGATATACTAGTAGCTCAACCAATCAGAATGCAGCATTGACAATAGACCACTAGTGTGATTTGACTAAATACATTTAGTCAAATCACACTAGTGGTCTATTATCAATGCTGCGTTCTGATTGGTTGAGCTACTAGTAGGCTATAAGTTATAGCCTACTAGTAGCGAAAAGTCTCGGATTTGAAAGCCAGAAAATGGCAAATGACCAGAACAAAAAAACGTTTTTGGCTATACAAATTGACCTGCTAGTGTGATTTGACTAAAACAATTATTCCTCTCGCCCTCATGGCCTCTGAGTCAATAGCCCATTCGGCCTTCGGCCTCATGAGCTATTGACTCAGAGCCCATTCGGGCTCGAGGAATAATTGTTAAATATAGCCAAGAGCTTATTACCAAGGGCCTGCATCTAGCCGTCATGGTTTTGCACACACGCACGGGAGTAGATCTGATGCTGTTTTTAGAACGGCTTTTCGTGCGCTAAGAAACAAAGGGGCAGTGTTTCCACCAATCAAATTACGCTATCTTGACAGCGCGCGAACACTTGACAGCCCATCGACAACCGAGGTGGAGTTTCAGATGGAGTGTGAGGCAGACGATTCGTCCTTTTTCGCCAAAACTAACGATAGAACAGAGTTTTCTAAGAATATGGCACGGGGGTGGGGGCTCCCATATTTTTTGGTCGGGGATAATCGTCGGAAATTTTCAGTTTCACCCCTAAAAGACATGGCGGGTCATGGCGTGGCTCAAAAAATTTATTACCCTAGATACCCTAAAAGATGCAGAGGTCTTATGTGCCAAGTAGGGGCGAAGAACACAGTAAACAGGTGAAAGACCCATCAAGAAATTGCCGTGTTTGTTTCTAATTTATCGTCTTCCCGTCGAATAATCTCTCCTTCTTACACGGTTTTTAGAAGCACCATCATTGGAAAAAAACAATTTGGACACAGTTTCGGCCCTAAAAGATACCAATCTGCCTAAAATTTATTGAAGATCCAGATCATCCCTAAAAGAGACCAAACCACCGTGATGATTTTAACCCCTAAAAGATACGGCGATCATCCCCGACCAAAAAATATGGGAGTCCCCCCCCCCCCCCCCCCCCGCCCCCTTACCGGGTTCCTAGCTCTTGCAGTAGCTCTAGCTCTTATATGAGAGTGAATCATTAAGCGAAAGTGAAAGTTCTTCATGGCAGTCAAACAAAAACAAATGGCGACCAAGAGAACGATGTTTCTCGAGTATCTGCAAGTTTTAGTAATTTTTTTGCCATTTCTCGCTAAGATATGAGGAAAAGTACTTACACGACCTTCCAAATAAGGTAATTGGGAAGTTCCTAACGCAACGTCGGCAAATCGACAGTATTTGGCGAAATTTTGGCTCTTTCTTGGTGTTGCAAGGCATAAAGACAATAGAAGACAAAAGACCGTAGAACGAAACAATAAGATAATCAGCAATTAATAGCTCCAATAATAAAATACAATACATCTTGCAACACCAAGAAAGACCCGAAATTTTCTTGATATGGTGTTTGGCTTTTAAAACGTCAACAGACTTGTCGAAGGTCCTTGAGAGCATGCGTAGCTGGTCCAAAAGAAAAAGCTGCGCTGGTTCACCATTTTCGGTTTACACCTGGAGGGGGGGGGGGGGGGGGGGGGCAAAAGAAGAGATGTGTACAAAAGAAGAGATGTGTACATTCATATTGCTATTGGATTGTTTGTATAGCGAAAGTGTATTAGAAAGTATATTAGGGTATCCAGTGCGCCTCTTTTCTCGATGGAAATTGCGAAAGACAAGTATTTCTTTGTCAATTTATTTTCGATCGATCACCTCGTGTGATTCCGAGTCACGCAACGCCAGCACGCGCCGCGTGACGGCCTTGCGACATGACACGATATGACACTGATTAATACAGGAGCGGTCAAAACAGTTGTACTCGACCGGGATCCGAAGGGAGGGGTGCATGCCGCAATCAACCTTCTTTTAGGGGAAAATGCCCGTATTTAACAGCGAATATCTCGTAAAATAATACAAAAGATAGGCTCAGCACCAGGTTCTTTATAGCAAAAGCAACACATCCATGCAATAACATCCAACATCCCTTACTTGAGAATGGAGAAAATGGGCATTGAAAAACAGGTGGGGGGTTGGGGGTGGGGTGGTACAACACCGGACCTACCACCTCCCTTGATAAAATCAGGTCCCGGTCGAGTACAAATGTTTTGACCACAGTCCCTAGATCCTCTCTGTGGCGTGACTAATAACCGACAAGCCGCGCAGCTAGCAGGGGCCTGGGGATGAGGCTCTCACGTCCCCGGGCTTCTTCTCAGTGGGGTGGGGTGAGGAGGGAGGGTTTTTTTGGGAGGGGAGGGGGAGCGGGGTCTCAGGCCCCTCGTTGTGTGTGGTGTGGGCCATGGTGTGATGGTGCGCGTGGTCCGCCGTAGTCTTGTTAAAACGGGATATCATGAGGCACTGGAAATATAGCTCGCCTAACACCAAACGTAGGAGAGAAATCAAAACTGTGCACAGAGCGCTGAAGCCGGCCACGAGAGACCCTTTGTGCTTCTCTGTGAAGCCTTTTCCATTCATTTCGAGACTAAAGACTGATAAAAGATAAAAATATATAAGTAGAATTCCCGCTGCACAGAGGACAGGCCGGCAGTCACAAAATACCGCGCTCTTGGGACACCGATCGGAATGGCTTAATTTGCGCATCATGATCAGATTGTAATTTTTACTCCTATTTCGAGTCAAAATAAAGATTGGCTTTAAACAATGTGACTTGATCGATAATAAAAAAGTGATCGTCATGCAAGAAATACAGTAGAACATGTGACATGACCTCATGCTGTTCTTCTGCTGCAACTTAATCTAATCTTCTCCGGTTTCGATCTGCCAAATTTGACATGTTCCGTGTGTCAGCGAGAGCAATATAAATAGCAAAGAGAGCTCAGAAATTCAGTTGGACCATCGAGCGCTCACGGAAGAGGACCGACATGATGGCTCTAAAGGCGATTTTACTCTTGGGAACTCTTCTATCGGTGGCGAACGCTTTCTCTGCTATTCAAACTACAGGTATGCACTAGAATGATATATATAGGTTATATTCGAGCGCACGCAAATTGAAGGTCTACTCGTGAGGAGAACAAGTCAGGCTCGTTTCAAGAGTCGTTACAAAAAGCAAAAGCGCGGGAATCGAAGATTTGAATTAATTTGAAGAATAAACTTTGTCCCGTCTGCTCGATAACCTAGCCGAATACTAATAAGTTTTCTGGGATACTAGCTTGTAAGTCTACAAGGTTTCAATATTATTTGCAATGGAGAACAACTTTGCCCTGGCTACAATAACTACAATAGATCATCTGAACTTTCAGTTGTGATCTAACGACCTATTATATGTAGTCTCTGTCCTTTTCGTTTTCATTCTTGGTACAAAGAATAATTTAGCCGGAATTTGAGGAGTGTGTCTCTATTTCTAATATTTCAATGGTAGTTAAACAGTATATAAATTGAGCTGAAACCGGAAAAAACATCTTGAGTAAATATTAATTTAGAAACGTTCGCGATGATTGGACTGGCCTCATGTTGGCGATCGCGCCCGGGCAGGCGTACTTGTGTGGGACGAAAAGCGGAAATTTTGTTGAAAGTTCCTTGAAATGTGACTACAAATAAACGGTTACGGCTTATATTTCTATGAAGTTTTTTAAGGCACAATTTATTTGGCCTTTTGTGATCCTTTTGATATCGTTCAGTGACATTTTCAGGGAAAAATTCAATGAAGTGATAGGCGGATATGCCTTTATTGCGAATATTTGAAGAATATTTATAGTGGAGCAAATCGTCAAAATCGTAATGAAAGAGGCGGGCGCGAAGGCGCGAAAGTTCAGTATTTTAATATATTTGAATTAGCCATTGGAAGGGTGTGTAGTAAATCTTTATCTTTTAAGTGTGCGTTGACGAACAAAGTCTAAACAAAGTCTAAAGTGGTTTTAACCTTTCACGTGACCTTTGAACGCGCAAACAGTGGAAAGCTTTAGCCAGTAGCAAACTAGGGTAAAAGAAAATGCTTATTGATAACAATACTTTTATATTTCTTTTTATTCAGTATGATTCACATAATCTGACTTCGTTTTCCGTTTGATAGCAAATACTAGTTCAAGTTTTCAGCACTTGAAAGGTCTCACCCCAAGAAGTCACGTGAACAGTCACTTACAATTTCGGTGAACATTCTGTTGCTCCATTTGACGGACAAGTCATAAGTGGAAACACCGGAAATTCCACTTTAGGGGCTAGCTCAAAAGGCTGTTCCAATTTTCCGTTTTTTTTTTTTTCGGGTTAGGGTGTTCCATTTCTTTCTTTCCATTTCTGCGCAGATGTCGTTCTCCTTGGAGTTTTCAGACAGAGAAACGCTTGTCAGGTCTAGCCTCGCTTCCCTATTTTTGTCTGCACTAAGCAGGAGCGCTTGCTCTACACTGGCTACGCAGGCTACCTATCATTTCTTGCCGCATTGTTTTCCGTGCTTCAACGATCAATTCCCAAAGCAACGCACGGTTTTTAAAACTACATTACATTCCTTGTATTATTGTGTTTGAGCAATAGTCTGTTAGTTTAACTAAAGGAGCTTTGCATCATTTGCTCGAACGTGACAAGGAAATGTCGCGCCGGCCGTGACTAAATTCTTCTCTTACAAGTTCGTAATGCTGCGCGCGCAATGTTGACACCAGACTAGTCCCATTCTCTTACCCAGCAGAGCTCCCCGGCTCGTTTCCTCGCGGGGGAGGCTCTGGTGACGGCCACTGACGCATGCGCGAGATACCAGCCAATCAGCAAAGGTCCTGAAATGGATGTCACCAGAACCTCCCTTGCAAGGAGGCGAGCCGGGGAGCTCTGGGTACGAGAATGGACTCTGCCGTTTTGTTCGGGATTCCTGTGGTTAGGCAGGATGTGACGTCATCCCTTTCCAGGGCAAGCCCTAGCTCTCGCTCATCTCCGAGCACAGGTAACCCGCATTGAAGGCCAAGAAAATAAGGTTTCTATGTGTTTCCAAACTCAGTTTTTCGATGCGTAAGCCCTGCAGACCCTTAGATCATTATAATTCTGACTTTGGTCCGAGGCTTAGACCCAAGCCAGAATGTTGACATACATGTATTACATGTATTAATCTTATGAAACTTCTAGTCGGGGTTACGCTGCGCGACAAGTGGTGATTCTAGATGTCGTGACCAGTAAATCTTGTCGTGCGGAGTTATTCATCCGTCATGAACCGTGAAAATTCTGTGTTAGTAATCACTCTTGTAAATCGTCGGGATTTATGCAACTCTTAGACATTTTTAATTAAATTTTGAATCACGCCTAAAATGTCATGATCGTGATTTTGTATGTTTATTTCATTTTAATTTGTTCATGTTTTATAGATGACGAACTGTATGTAGATAAACTTCTAAAACAGTTGGACAGCGTGGAATTAGCTGATGGTAAGATATGTTCGAGTCCGAGGGCTGGCGCACTGAAAATATCGATTCGTTTACTCGGGGAGGTGACCTAAATTTCACTACCTGTCCCTATAGTACTGTCCTTGGGCATCTGTCATCTTTTGTTGAGGCGCCATCTTATTTCGACATGGTAGTTCTATTAGCAAGATGTTGTTTTTCGTTAAAGCTGCATCTCTCATAAGTTGAAATAAAGTTGGAATAAAATAATCGCTGATAATATCTATAGGCACTTTCTAAATATCTAACAATCGAATAAGCTGGAGAGGTGGTTAGCTTAATTGTTTTTTGTTAAATGCATCTAGCGCTTCAAACTTGGGCACCTCCTCAGGTAACTTGTTCCACACCCCCTATTTTAGGGGGTCAATCGCCCTTCTAAATTTTCTGGACAAAATTTGGGGTGGACCATTGCGTCTACAGGAGTGTGCAATGCATATACTAGTCTAGCTCTGAGATACTGGCTGATTGCATTTTTAAACCGATCAGGGGGGTTGAGGACCTCCTTTATAAAGACCCCCTCCCCTGGAATTTCCACTCGTGAATCAGACCCCCTCAGCTGGAATTTCCAACCTCATAAAGGAACCCCTCCCCTGGATTTTTTTTTTCTGGCAAAATACACCTGGAAAATATATTTTTGGATAACATGTCCCTGGAAAGTCACCTTTTTTACCCCCCTCCCCCTTGAATTTCCAGTCTCCAGACACACACCTCCCCGTGCGGTTTAAAAATGCAATCAGTCATTAGAGCGGATTTCACCAGGGACGTCCCTGATTTCACATCCTGTCAAGACTTGTTATGCTTTGGGATCTCATTGGCTACTCGCTTTTCTAAGCCAATCAAATTCTGCAGTAAATACAATTGTGTAATTACTTAGTAATTGGCTTGCAATTGGCTGAGAAAAAAAGCCATTTAGGAGCAAGTCGTCATTCCTCTCGATTCTGATTGGCTAGTGATTGCTCAATTGCAATTGTTTTCACGACATTCATGTGAAAACCGCCAAAGCACGATCAATCTGCGGTTCTGAACTTAACATTGTTGCCCTGCACAGAAAATCCTTATCAAGAATATACCGAGCACCTGCCGAGCACTGAAGATTTGATGAAGGAAAACAAAAAAGGTGAAGCCCAACGACGTCAGCCTTTCTTCCCCAAGTTCCCCATAAAACTTCATTAAAGTTGGATTTCTGAGAATTACTACGCTTTGGTAAACATCCTAGCCTTTACAGCTGTTTCAGGTAACACGCGACCCAGCGCGTTCAAACATCGAGAGGACTTTTGGCAGTTGGGTTTCCTGTGGAGTCAATCAAACTATGTGAGCCAATGAGATCCTTGCCTAGTTTCGCCTAGTGCAGTGAATTGTCTTCTGTCGCGACATGTCTTGCAAGGGAAGCCAATCGAATGCACTGAGTAAGGATATCATTGGCTCACACGGACACGGATTGCATTGATGGACAGCACAGAAAACCCAACAGCCAAACTCTGGCGGCAACGGCGAAGTCGCGTGTTACCTGAAACAGCTGTAACGTTTAAGGAGCGAAGTGCACACCGTAGGTTGCACGCAATGAGCTAGTCATACTCTCACTTCGCTTTATTACGAATTTGATATGATACTTTAAAAAAGAAAGCTGCAATAAGGTACTAGATGTTTTACGAATGGACATTTGCCATGTTATGTTTTTACGAATTTTCTGCCCTGTAGACGTGTTGATTGAACTTGCTGAGCTCAAAAATGCACGTGACAGTCTGAATGTGTGTTACCCAAAAATATTCATACCCCCCCCCCCCCTACGGAAGGTATTGGAAATGCCAGAGGGGTGGGGGATCAATTTACCTGTTATATTTCCATACAAATACTGTATTTTTCTTCGGAATTCCAGAGGGGTGGGGGGGGGGGGGGGGGGGGGGGGGGGGGGGGGGTTGGTCATTTCTCAATACCCTTCCGTGGGGGAGGGAGGGGGGGAATGGATATTTTTTGGACACACACAATGTCATGATGCAATCATATCAATAATTGGATCCGGATCATATGTTGTAATTCTCCCAGCAAACATACTTAAAATATGTGAAAACTTTTCCAGTTTCAGAAACAACGAAAGAAGATGATTCTCCAATGTTTGATGGTAGGTGACCACGTGATGGCGCAAACTAGCGAAGTTGTAGTTTTGTCGGCATTAAAAAACGTGATTTACATGTCCATACATTTTCAGTATTTTAACCGCCGTTAATTCTTCCCACAAATCAGTACCCTGGAGAACATATGGTGTAAGTCATAGTAAAATATGTGAAAACGTTTTTAGTTTCAGAAACAGCGACGGATAGAGATGATAATTTTCCAATGTTTGACGGTAGGTGAACTCTATATCTTGACCGAACGAAACTGTTGGTTTCGGCAAATACTGAAACAAATAAAGTTAGACCCCGTCCACACTACACCGTTTTCAAACGAAAACGGATACTTTTTGCTCCGTTTTCAAAAGGATTTGCGTCCACACTTATTGTTTTCGTATTGTTTGCCGTTTTCGATGATCGTTTTCGGCGTTGTAGTGTGGACGATAGCCGTATCCGGAGCAAAAAGTATCCGTTTTCGTTTGAAAACGGTGTAGTGTGGACGAGGTCTTAGTATTTAGAATATCTTGACTCGAAATGGCGAAGAGCTGACGACTTCGCTCTGTAGGGATGTCAATCCTAGGACTTCCAAAAACTGGAGACTTTGAGAGACTGCCTTGAAATAGCGAAACTTCCTGAAATTCTTCCGGGAGAAATACAGTAAATGAATGACAGTCGTCTTGAATTTTTTTACTTTTTCGGGTTTTGAAAGGACCACCTGCCACCCCCTCCCTCTTGCTTAGCCCCTGGTCTCGCATAGACGCAGCGACAATTAGAAAATATTAGCAGGTTCGTGATTTGAAACAATTTATTGTTTTGAAGCTGGTATCGCACCGTATGAGGCCCTTGGATGTTATAAAGACGTTACGCGCCCCAGGCCCATTCCTGAATTGCTGGAAAATCTACGATCACAAATTGACTGGTACAACATGAACAAGACTGTCATAGCTTGCGCAAAGCGTGTACAGGCCAAAGGATACAGATACTTTGGTATTCAGTTTTATGGAGAATGCTGGAGTGGAGAAAAAGCCGGTGCAACGTACGCCAAAGACGGGAAGTCGGATCGGTGTTGGAAAGGAGTTGGAAAAGGAGGATCATATTTTGTCTACAGGTTTAGCGCAGGTACAGTACTTTACCTTCAAGATTCATTCATCCATCCACTTTTCTTCTGACTTATCCACCCATCCTCATCCATTCTATTCCACCAGGCTATTCATCTTTCCACCTAATCACCCATCGATCCGTCTGCCCGTCAGTTACTCCATCTGTCCGTCCGTAAATATTTTCTGCATTTTCATAACTGAATTATCATCACTAGTGTCGCCATCATCATCATCATCACCATCGTCGTTTAGTCATATTTCTTCTACTGATCATGACCAAGGCCTGAGCTAGAAATAATGTGTCTTCCCCCCCCCCCCTCCCCTTTTTACATAGCTACTACGACCAAATTCCCAACGACACAACCTACTACCACCGAAGCTACTACAACAAAGGAACCTACCACTGAGGCCCCTACGACAAATGAACCTACCACGGAGGCCCCAACTACAGAGGAACCAACAGAAGCCCCGACTACCTCGCCAGCTGCACCAGGTATGAATGAACATTGAACTGAATCACCATCCAACTTTTAGTCCCTGCTCACTAGGTCCCGTTGTATTATATAAGTTATGGGAGAGGAGGCCTGGCGGAGCCAAAGATGTCAAAGGGAGGGTGGGTGTTTGAATAATAGCCAAGAGGCACCACCAGGCCTAAGGGTGAGCATAATGAAACCAACAGCCGCCACCGATACATGGCGTCTCCCATGGACGACATTTCGGCGCTTGTTCTTAAACCAACTAACATATGCTAATGAGTCGATATCTTATATATGTACTGCTGGGAACCAGTGAGAGTAATCACTTATTATTTACTACAGAATGCTCCCGCTACCGCACTTTGAGTTCCGGTGATCGTGCAGTAGGAAACCGCGGCTCAAGGTACTTATGTGACAACAGACTTATCCGAGGATGGTACCGATTCACCGGGGATGCCGGAGACCGCATGCCTACTAGATGTCCGACCGTACGTCGCTGTGGTACGCATGCTCCAGGCTGGATGACGGGAACGCTGCCCAGTGTTGACGAAGGCGCAGTTTCACGGACGGTTTGCTTCCACTGGGTGAAGAACTGTTGTAAATGGAAGAACGTAATTCAAGTGCGGAACTGTGGCGGTTTTACGTGTACCTCCTAGTGAAGCCGCCAGCCTGCCGACTCCGATACTGTGGTGACAAAGAGCAAGGTGGGTGGGATTGTTTGTGGTGGATGATGCTGATGCTGGGTGATATTGATGATGGAGAGGAGATAGAGTGCAAAGGCGGTGGTTTTGATGCAGTGATGATGGCATGGTGATGGTTGTGGTGGTGACTTCATGTTAGTGAGGGTTATAGTTGTTGCGGTGGTGACTGCATATTATTATTAAGATGGCATGAGGATGGCTGTGGTAGTGGTGACATTGGTGGTGATCTTGACATGATGATCATGACATGATGATGGTAAGGGTTAGGGTTGTTGCGGTGGTGACTGCAGATTATTATTAAGATGGCATGAGGATGGTCGTGGTGGTGAATTTGGTGGTGATCTTCACGTTAGCGAGGGTTATGGTTGTTGTGGTGGTGACACCCCGCTAATAATAATAATAATAATAATGTGCTTATATAGCGCTTTATCCTCGCGGCTCAAAGCGCTTTACATTAATGGATAACTCATCCTATAAGAACCAGCTTTATAAACATGAGTGTGTGTTAGTATTGTGAGTTCTGTGACACTGAGGTTGGGCAACTTCCGACGGTCCTAGTGGTTCTTTAACGTCCCTCTGGTTCCGGTTAGTGTAGTGTATGTGAGAGACGGGGCCTACGGTTTAACGTCCTTATCCGAGAAGACGCGAAGGTCTAACCATTTGCAGATGTTAGAGCAAAGGCAGCACCTTCTCCTCAATTATTAGAAAAAGACCCTGAGTGTTGGCCCGGCCAGGGTTTGAACTCCCAACCTCCCGAACATAAGCCCGGCGCTCTACCACTGCGCTAACCGGTCGTCGGTACCGACCGGTCGTTAATACCGACAAAAGGCAGTCCTCCAGCGATACAGAAACGACGGAAACTCGCTGCCGTTATTACGGACTCTCGCTCAACGGACACCTCCCCCCTAGGGTGTCCGTAATAGCAAGACTTGACGTGGTATGTCAAAAAATGCTGACAATTCAATACGATTAGGCGACGGGATACGATACAATACCGTAAAAGAAATGTTCTACTTAATAATCTCTACAAAACCCATCGTAAACTCGTAATAATCTGCGACGACCATTTTGTATTGAATATTTTTTCAAAAGCTTTCTTTCCGCAATTTCGTTTTCAGTTCCAACAATGACGCCTTCTCCTCTTCCAACAACTCCCAAACCAGGTTTGTGTTTTGAAATGTATTTTTTTTGGAGTTGAATTTAAAGTGACATATATGTCCTCAAACATAATACATGTGGAGCAAAATACATAGAGCAGACAACATAGACAGCTCGGTTGTCCTCTTTTCGCTGCCCCCAGGCAAAGTATCTAGCGTTTATCTCAGAATGAGTGATATTCGTACCAACTGTCTGTTGTCTATTTTCCCTTTACCATTTGTCCTGCCTCGATCATTTAGTTAAAATTGCTGTAAAGTAGTCGGAGTAAGTCCCCCAGATGAGCATAGTTGCTCTTGGGGCAAACTCTGGAAACAGATATTTTTAAATAAAAAAAAAACAAGGTTATTACATGCACGCGCGGAGATTGGAGTTTTATTTTCGACTGTTCACTCGATATCTCCCGAGTGAGCCCAGCGAGCAAATGTTGAGCCACTTGCGAGCAAATGAAAGAAAGAGATTTTGTGGATATCGACGGAACAATTTTCTAATTAAAAACTCGATTCAAATCGAGAGTTGCAAATTACGATTTTTATTTTCAGGCCGCGAGTGTTTTGTTTACCGCCACCTGAGCAGCGCTAGCCGATCAATGGAGCGCAAGGGCTCACTCTACCAATGTGACAACAACCTGCGCCCTGGATGGTACAGGTTCAGCGGCGATGCTGGTGAGAACATGCCTACCAAGTGTGTCCCCAAATACCACTGCGGTACGCATGCTCCAGGATGGATGAATGGCAAGCTGCCCAGTGTTATCGAGGGCGCAGTTAAGCGCCAGGTTTGCTTCCACTGGTATTCCAACTGCTGTAAATGGACAACAGATGTAAAAGTCCGAAATTGTGGCAGATTCTTTGTGTACTGGCTACAAAAGCCACCTGTGTGCCGGCTAAGATACTGTGGCGATGCTACCCCACTAGGTAAGGAGTAAATTCCCCGTCAATTTAGCCCCAGTCAGCCGCCATTTTGTCTGCCTAGATACATACCGAGTCAGACTATTAAGAGAATTAAGTAGGCACGTTCTCCCCAACATCGCCATGACATACAGAAAGACCAGACAGACATGACAGACGGAAAGCCAGACATGACATACAGAAAGACCAGACAGACATGACAGACAGAAAGACGAGACAGACATGACAGACAGAAAGACCAGACAGACATGACAGACAGAAAGACCAGACAGACATGACAGACAGAAAGACCAGACAGACATGACAGACAGAATGACCAGACAGACATGACAGACAGAAAGACCAGACAGACATGACAGACAGAAAGACCAGACAGACATGACAGACAGACAAACAGGGCTTGCACTATTTCGAGATACAAGATGCAAAAACTGACTGAAGACAGACTACAGACTGATTGCCGGGACAAACGGACTGACAGACAATGATATACGGGTGGAACAAACAACCGAAAAAATATCAGCTGTGTTTCTTTCTTGAGTCTGGATTCGGCAAGGAATTATTATGGGGATGAATCAGTTTTTCTATCTAGTCTTAATTAGGCGCTCATAGGCTTGTACTATTGTTTAACCTTTTTATCGATAGATTTTGATAATCACAATAAATGCCAATTTATGCCCAGGCTGAGTGCTCGATACATGCGTAGAGCGAAATCCTAGAATTGAGAGAAAAACACAACCTTGGCTTCCGAGAGGCCTGTTTCGCGCGAAAAAATGATATCTTCAACCTGTGAGGATATGATTTTTATCTTCACTGCGAAGGAGTCATCGCTTTCTAGTTTTCAGATTTTTGTAAATTAAATGTCATAATTTTTTCAGCGGTCCGGTATCCATCAAATCGCGCGCTCTGATTGGATCGCGAGCGGTCCGGAATCCTACGATCTGGACCCCGGGTCCGGATGAATCGCGCGCGCCCTAATTTCTGTGAAGTTTTATGCTGTTTCAGTGAAAGCAAAAAAATAGATATATTATTCGACCTAGTCCGGTCTCGGTTAGTATTTTCAAGACCTCGGTCACGGTATTTCACTATGCTGAACTCCCAGCCGGTAAATAACATATATGTTTGGTATTTCACTGATGTTTATATAATAAACAGATCATTTACAAATTAAATTTTCGATCAACATTCGAAGATAAAATGCGTATCTCCGTGCGGCCATGTAATATCCTCTATATCGTTTGCCTGGTCACCACTCATCTTGTGATTTCTAGCCGACTATTGTGAGGTACAAGGGCCAGGAAACCACAGGAACCCCAAAGACTGTTCCACTTACATCACGTGTCTACATGGAAAGGGGATCATCCGTTCGTGCCCGAAAGGGCTTCATTGGAATGACAAGAAGAAGGCCTGTGATTGGCCAAATCAAGCGGGTTGCGTCATTGGAACCCCCACTCCCACGGGTCAGTAAGAAATCAAAGCGCCGCAATGGCGAACTCGTGGATGTGAGCCATCAGTGGCTTGTCATCATTCCGGGTTTTGATGGGTTTCTGTGGTAAGAGATCGCTGGTGCAGCCGTAATCTAGTTCCCAGGCCCTTTTGGTCGTGTTAACAACAACGCCATTTTCGCCCCCTAAGTATAACTCGCTCCTGTCCTTCGGACATCCACGAGTTAAAAAGCGTAGTTATTAACCCCGGCGCACAGAAATCTCATTGAGATGCAGAACATGCAACGAATATGTAAGAAACGTCCAAGGATGTTATGCGGTAAAACTACAGTAAACGTATGAGAATAAAGCAAAAATATAACCTTGACACAACAAAATTTGAAATTGATTGTCCCAGTGAAAAATATTCAGTGGATATATTCAGCCCATGCAGTTTTACGTATTGAATATCTGTTGTACTACAAATGTAACTTGTGACATTCGAAACAGAAATCACGTATAGAACACAAATTTATCAGTTTGTTAATGTGATAAACGCATGAGAGGACGAGGAAACATTGAGATTCACGATCATTCGTAGGCAGGAGAGAATCATTGTCGAAAGCTTGCTCTTCGCGATTTCGCTTTTTTTTCTTTTAGTTCCATTCACGACGCCTCCTCCTCCAACAACATCCAAACCAGGTAAGACAATTAAAGGCCCATCACCAACCGAGAGCGTTTGCGGACTCTTAGCCAATCAGAGCACCCGAAAAACAATGGATCAATTTGAAAACAAAAGAAAACGGTGCGCAAAGGCTCCCGGTTGGTGATGGGCCTTTAAGAATACTCTATAGATTGTGACTTTAGGTTGCCCACATGTATATATGGTCCACACACAAGGCCGTAGCTAGAAATTTTTGTCTGGGGGGGCCAAGCCTTAGTCATCCTTTGTTTTTGGTGGAGGGGCAAACAGATTTTTCCCCACATGTTGACACTAACATTTTTACTTTGCTGGGGGGGCAACTGCCCCCCCCCCCCCCCCCAGCGTCGTAGCCAGGAATTTCTGAAGGGGGGGGGGGGGGGGGCGGATAGTGCAAACATGGGACGAAAATGTTCAAATTTCCTCCAGCAAATACAGTAAAGGTATGGGAAAATCTCCTGAGAAAGGGGGGGCCCTGCCCCCCCCCCCCCTGGCTACGCCCCTGCCCCCTGTTGTTCAAAGGTGGATTAAATTTAAACCAGGTTTAGTTCTGAACAAAACCATCGGGTCACCATGGTTATTAATCCTGGATTAGTGCTAAACCACTTTCGAGCAACCGGACCCAGGAGCGTAACTAAAAATTTAGGTGTGAATTTAACAAATTTCCAGGATTTTACATTGGTGTGGACTCTTAGGCCCGTTCACACGGCGAAATCTTAGCTGCGATTTGAGGTGCAATTTTTGCGGCGATCGTCGACGTCATATCGCGCGGTGTGAACGGCCGGCGATTTGGCTCTGCGATATTTTTCAGTTTTTAGGTGATCTGAAATCGCACCTGCATCGCTGTGGAATTTGAATTTGAACGCCTGCGATGTCGCAACGATGTGGCATCACCGTGAGGTCGCCACAGAAATCGCACCTCGAATCACAGCTGAAATCGCGTCGTGTGAATGGGCCATTATTTCCCTACGTCATCATCGTGGTCAAAATGTTGTGGACTCACGAGCCGCAGGCGATTGAGTTCACAACAAATGGAGCCACGTCAGTAGCTACCCTCTCTCGCGATCACAGGAGCATGGTGCTCTAGGGACGAGCAGGGCTGGTCATAGAATCATTGTTTTAGCTACTACTTCCTACGATATACATAATTTGAAACTGCGAATTTTAAAGTTGATCGCTTATTATTATCACAGAATGTCCCCGCTACCGCACTTTGAGTTCCGGTGATCGTGCAGTAGGAAACCACGGCTCAAGGTACTTATGTGACAACAGACTTATCCGAGGATGGTACCGATTCACCGGGGATGCCGGAGACCGCATGCCTACTAAATGTCCGGCCGTGCGTCGCTGTGGTACGCATGCTCCGGGCTGGATGAATGGAACGCTGCCCAGTGTTGACGACGGCGCAGTTCCGCGGAGGGTCTGCTTCCACTGGGTGAGCAACTGTTGTAAATGGAAGAATGACATTCAAGTGCGGAACTGTGGCGGTTTTTACGTGTACCTCCTAGAGAAGCCGCCAGCCTGCCGACTCCGATATTGCGGTGACAAAGAGCAAGGTAGGTTGGACTGCCTGTGGTGAATGATTATGCCTTTCATTATCTGACCAACCTGTACTCACAGTTGTTACTGCAAGAGGTTGCATCCCGGGAGGGACTCCCATATTTTTGAGGCGGGGGTGCTCGTCGTACCCTTTAGGGTTTGAAATTAGGCCTCTGGTACCTTTTAGGGGTAAAATTTGAAAACTTGCAATTTTTGCCAGATAGGTACCTGTTAGGGTCCGTTCTAGCAAATCAAGCTTGTTTGAAGCCTGAATTTGAGACGTATTTTCGCTCAGAAAAAATACAAGAGAAAATTACGAGGGAGAATACGTCTTTAATCCATTTCCAGCCGATAAATGAAGAATACAAAGCAAAAGCGACTCCGAATAACATGTTAAACAGAAGTGCAATATTTCGGTTTTACTTCAAACCATTATCAAGCAAGACTGAACACGTCTTGTTGGTACCTTTTGAGGGTCAAAATAAACTAAGCGACGCCATTTTAGGTACCTTTTAGGGTAAAATCGAAAGTTTCCGACGAGCACCCCCGCCCCAAAAATATTGGAGTCCCCCCTGGGGGTTGCATAAACATACTATTATTATTAACACAGATATTGCGTGATATTGATGATAAAGAGAGGGATGCTAAGGGGATAGTTTTGATGCCTATGATTGGCGTACGGAGTAACAATTTCGTTATCTTTGTTTTCAGCTCCAACCACGACACCTTCTCTTCCAACGACACCCAAACCACGTAAGTGGTTTCAAATGCTTTATCGAGTGTGACTTTTAGTGACACAGTATTTTCTCAAAATACGTGCATGAATAAAATAAGTAATGAAAATTTCTGGATAATATCTGAAATGCGGTCTTGCCGTGAATTCCTCTCACACGGTTGTTTTCTTTTGTTGAACAGTTGTCAGAGTTTATCGCTTGTGTGAAGGTCGAAATGGAGTCCTCAGATGTCCGAAAGGTCAGCGGATAAAAGTGCTTTACGCCAACTATGGACGAACTCACGGACGACAAATTTGCCCCCATAATTCCATTCGCACCACCAACTGCCGGTCAGCGGAATCCAGCAGACTCATTCGTTGCGCATGTCAAGGAAGATACGTGTGCCCGCTGTTCGCTAGGAACGAGGTCTACGGTGACCCGTGCTACTTGACTTATAAGTACATAGAGGTCCGCTATTTCTGTGTTTGAAATAGCGCTCAGTGTATTACGCACTCCTTTAGCGGGGCCAACTCTGTAATTAAAGCCGTAGATCAAATTTTAACAGTATTTTAATTTATAAAAAAATAAAAGCAAAAAATGCACCATACTACCAAAGGCTAGGAAAGGTTTCATTAGTATGCCAGAACGGCACTATATATCGCGCTAAAGACCTTTAGGCCCGTTGCAAACGTCGATCCTTTGCCGTGTCCCGGAGTCAAAAGCGCATTGGAATCCAGAATCCACAGGGATAGAATCTGGAATGCCTGGGCTGGAATTATTTACATGCAGGAACCGATAGACGCTTGATTGGTAAAATAAAATTTCTGACAATTCTTTAGGTTCGGTACGGCAAACGATGGACGTCTGAACTGGGTCATATTATATGTGATTTACAAATCATCACATTCAAAATGTTGCTCAGTCAATTTAATAAGCGCGCGTGAAAAGGAAAGTTTCTGGTTTGTCCTTAGCCTAGCAAAGAAAGAAAACAATTTTATGTTACAAAGAAAATAAGAATAAAAATGTTTAAAACTTATCAAGTACTGTATCCGTCTTCTATTTTATCGCGCACGTGAAATCAATGGGATGCGAAGAAAAAAAACTGTCGTTGATTTTAGTCGGACCGATTTGGACGCGCTGTGTTTTCAATGTTTCAAATACACTCGTTTATCCAAATAAGGTGAGCTGGACCGAGGCGGGGATCCGCCAACAGAATCCAAGATGGCGGACATGGGCATTTATTCAAAGTCCAGTTGATGGATCGGGTACCTAGAATGTACAGGCTAACCTAGGGATAACCTGCGTAGCAAGCGCAAAAGGGAAAAGGGCCAGAAGGGCCGCGCGCGCGGCTGGGGGCGGGCATTCTCTCCCTTGTCCCCTTTGCGCTTGCTACGCAGGCTAACCTAGGGATAAATAAGATTCTTACCCAATCAAATGTCCAGAATCGCCACATTTAACCCTGGGCTAGTGTTAACCGACTTTCTAGGAACCGGCCCAGATAAAGAATTAATCTTCTGAAGCGAACCTTGCGTTCCATTCCACGCTTTTCTACACGGATCCAGAGGGGGTTTCACGGAACCCTCTTTAAGCACCAGACCAATGAGCACTTCATGACTGAAAAAGGACAATTCATATTCAAATTAGGCGACTATTTTGACGGTCACAATAGTCGCCTAATTTGAATATGAATTGTCCTTTTGTTTTGTTTGATTATGCCTTGTTAAGAAGACGACTATATGGCTTCAGCCATGAAGTAGATACCATTGTGATACCCAGGCTATTCGCAGACGAGCTCTCCATTATTGCCCATCAGTCTTCGAAGAGTGAAGAAGAAAAAAAGTAAAATCCTTGATCCGCCATTGAACCACTCATTGGGCAGGTGGGGAGTGTAACAACCATTCCTAGAGGACCCCTTTGTGTTCAGTTCTTATTTCATCATGATTCCTTGTACCTGACGATAGAACTTTTTTCTTTTCTAACGCGACTTCAAGACCAAATTTGCGAGTAACTCAGTATTGCTTGTTTCCTCTCCCATCCCCCCACACGTTTGGGAGGCACTTAGAACAATGGATGCACTCAAATCAAACCGCTGTGCGTTATCATTGGTCAGTAGATCATTTCATTCAATGTTCCCACGGCTTTGATTAACACATTGTACAGAGTGGACAATTGTGTTAATGTGTTAATCGCCGCCAGTGCACTAAGTACTTATCCGTCCGATTTTTGTTTTAAAACGGTATAAGTATAGCGATGGTAGAGATAATTCACGTTGAGATGGAGAGCCTTAAATAAGCAGCCAGCCATGGCGCTAATTACAGAAAGAACTCATTAACACACCAAAATGGGTAGTCCATAAGTAAGCGCTTGCGCATAACGGTCCCTGAAGTCCCCAAAGCATGAAACACTAGTAATTACTATTCTTATATTATCTGTAAAATATGCTGAAAAGCCTTTTTAAGGAGATTATTAAAATAATAATTATTACTAGACTATTGCTCTTTGGACTTTTATTTGAAAAATGCGCTGTATGATGTTTATATGCCAATTTCTTCGTTGCATTGATACTCGTGTAATTCTGCCGTTAGTTTTCTGGAAAAGCAACATTATTAAAAACAGAGTAATGGCATGAAACGAATGTTAATTTTTGCATATAAAATTAATATCTATATAAGGAGAGCGATAATCCCCCGTGTGCTGTACTTGACTGAACAACTTGAAAGAGCTGCTTTGGTGTTAATCACGAAAAAATGAACAAATGCATCTCTATGCGCGGGCTTGATGTTGAGACTAGCATTGACTGTTAAATAATCGGCAGTGCGCATAATTTTGTCTTGTTTTTTTTTTTGTGGAACGGCTTAGGCCTACGGCAAATGTCTTGCCAGAGTCGCGCCGCACCAGTCGATCGAAAACAATTTACAGTTTTCTTTATAAAGTCGAAGCGGCATCCATCCTTTGAAAAAAGGAAACGTTCGTCAAGTTCGATTTGCGCTGGGCCTAATTACGGGTTTACCTCGGCGTAACAACCATTCCCAGAGGACCCCTTTGTGTTAAGTTCTTATTTCATCATGATTTGTTCTACTAAACAAAAGAAGTTTTGTGACGCAACTCGTGAACAATGCACAGGTTCTGGGGAAAGGGAACAAAGAGATGGTACAATGACATGGTGTTAGGCTTCATCTATAAACTAAGCCACAGCGAAGGTGAGCTATCAGTCCATCGCAAACGCCCTTGTAGAACGTTGTCAATAGTACTTCGGAGTTTCCAAAAAATTCCAGGTGAGTCTCGCAATATGTTATTTCTTTTTAACTGCAAATTGTGCGAACTACGCCAACTAACAAACCGCGGTTAGGCTTCCGTCAATCAAACGAGTGAACAGCTCTGAATGATTTCACGGAGGCTGGTTTGAACTAATAATACAATAGGACTTTAAGGCTTCAAACCGGCAAAATTTCCAACACAAAAAGCAAATGAAATTTAGAAACAAATCCATGTGCCTGTCTTAAAAAGTTAATGGACGGAATCCAAAGCGCAGTTTGGCGTTCGGAAATGAAAGTGCTGTTCGTAGAATTATGAAAATCACAGCACTAGCTGTCGAGAGGCCATAGTTAGTATCGGCCTATGGAGAGGCCTGAAGTTTGAAAGTCTCGTAGTTAATCGTGTACTTACATAGGACGCCATGCCTTTATTACTGGGGATCCAATATATTACTTTCCATGCGAGCAGAGCTGACTGCTTTTTGTCTAACTGCATTAGCTTTTACATTTTTGTTTTCTTGTGGTTTTCAACTTCGCAAAAACAGAAGTTGCCTCTGCTAGCATGGTACAAATATTTTCTGTTAACTACAACAAAATGCAAGCGCGACCGTGCTAAAGAATGCGTAGCTTCTAGGAGAATAAGTATCCACCGAGGGAAAATGTTCACTTCGATTCAGAGTTTGTTCTAACGGAAATTTGCGCGCTTTTTGTGTTCATTGTTTGGCTTTGTTTTTTAAGCGCGCGCACTTTTTAACTGATATTTCGAACAAAATGCGCGCGCAAATAGGAGAATAAATTAGTTAGGCCCGTTTCAAACGTCGTGCTTCTCATGTGCCGAACCTTTGGCAGATTTCTTTTCTCTTGGTAACATCCAAAAGAAAACATAGACATACGGCAAAAACTAATTTAACACTCCAATTGTTTTTGTTCTATTTTCTTACATTTTTACCGTCTCTGATATTTGAAACTATTTCTAAGCCCAAAACAATTTTCAGGACAATTAACTAAACTTATTCTCCTATTTGCGCACTTTTTAACTGATATTTCTATAAATCGAACAAATGATTTTATATGAATGTCTTTTCAGAGTCATGTTTTAAAACAGCATTTTTGAGTCACTGAAGCCTTTTTGTGCTTTTGTTTTTTTAAAACGAGCGTATTTTAGCTCACAGGCGATAGTGTATAAATAAATAAATCAAATCAATCAAAAACTAGTGTTTTCTCTGGATTTCTTCCAGTCTTTGGGTCTATCTTGTACTGCAATTTTAGGCGTTCGTAGAATTTACAAAATTGAGAAGTTTCAGAAAATTGCGACGATTCGCCGATTAGAATATCGGCTGACATAAGCAAACGAGGCTAATAAATAATTTAAACGTTTTCGAGCACTTGCTTTTAAAGGCGCCCAAATGGCTGGACATACAACTATGCTTTGGTGTTTGGTCTTTGGTCTTTCAATTATAGCGCGAAACAAAGGAATTCTTTCCTTCATTGACCACGAAACAAAGGCGTTCAAATAATGACCAAAGCAACCTTTTCTGAACTAGGTGTAAACATCAGTGGCGGATCCAGGATTTTAAGAAGGGGGGTCATTTTTGCTGATGACACCACGCCAAACAAATATAGAGGACCTCTCACGAGGCGAAATCGTGGTTGCGACATCATGAATTTAATATACTGGTATACATTGGGTCACATAAAGAAAAGAACCACTCTGAAATGACAATAGGTCTTTAAAGAACCGATTCCAAAAAATCGGTTCGTTTGGAGAGGGGGGGGGGGGGGGGGGGGCATTTGCACCCGATGAACACCCCCTCCCCCCTTGGATCCGCGCCTGAACATGCTAGGAACCATAAATGGGAGCACATTAAAGTCCATCGCCACCGGGAGCCTTTGCGCCCCGTTTTCTTTTGTTTTCAAACTGACCCATTGTTTTTCGGGTGGTCTGATTGGCTAAGAATACGCAAAGGCTGTCGGTTGGTGATGGGCCTTTAAGTAGAACTCCAAAGTATCCGACCACATTTTCTGATGAAAAATACTTCAAATAGCTACACCCCTGAAGCAGCTAAATTCATGGTAAACAAGACCCTCCTCCGCAGAGGTCCCTTGTGTACGCTCTCTGTTGTCCCGAGGCATTTTTGCTCTTCCTCGTTCCTAGTCCCCGAAAAACGTCCGCGCTTCGTTTCCTTTCTTCTGTTTCCTTTTCTTTTTCTTAGAGATGCATGCGGAGGAGACCACAATACACTCTTTTATTTCCATAGTTCAAAATGAAGACAGCTGCAGTTGTGTTGGTTGCCTGTGTAATGATCTTGCTGACTCAGACGGAATCCCGTGGATTGAGGAAGAGCCTGAGAACCGAGAAGGGAAAATGAAAAGGATGGACCTTATACAGCGCTTTCCTGCGTCCTGCAAAACGTTGCGCCAACGAAGGCTGCAAACACGAAACAGATTGCTGTGGTGAGAATTCGTACTGTGCGCTTAATGGGAAATGTGCAGAAGAGTGGCAAGACGATGTAAAACGATGCGCCGACCTTGGTGAAGACTGCAAAAAAGGAACGGATTGCTGTGGTGAGAAGTCATACTGCACGTTTAATGGGAACTGCGCAACGGATTTAGACGACACTGTGAAACGCTGCGCTGACCTTGGAGAAGACTGCAAAAAAGGAACGGATTGCTGCGGTGAGAATCATACTGCACGTTTAATGGGAACTGCGCAACGGATCTGGACGACACTGTAAAACAATGCTCCGACCTGGCGAAGATTGCAAAAAAGAACGGATTGCTGCGGTGAGAAGTCATACTGCACGTTTAATGGGAACTGTGCAACGGATTTAGACTAATGTATCTGAATCAGGTTAAAAAGTCTTCAACCAGAGTAGACTACGTCATGAGCACACTTTCCAAAAGCGGATGTAATGCAGAAGTATAATACCGTGATAGTATTTTTTGCCATTATTTGAAAACTGTTGTAATATTTTGATTGGATCACGATCACACATCAAAAAATAAAATCAAGCACTTAGTTATACCGCGACTAAGTGAATTGAAAGTCCAATAGGCCATTTGCACTAACTGGGTCACGTGACCCAATCCCATACATTCTGAATAAAATCTTGAAAATTCAACTCGATGCTATTTGCTCCAGGTTGGAGATTTTAACCTGAAAGTGTCTGTCTAATATCAATTGGTTCTTTGTATTTCTAGAATTGATTTATTTTGATTCTTGTTCTTATCCAGTCATCTTCTCGGTCAAAAATTGTATGGCCCTTAAATTTGAAGACTCGTCTGACGAGTCCCCCCCCGTCTAACGAGTCCCCCCCCCCCTCAGCTACCCCCCCCCCCCCCCCCCCCCCCCCTCTCAGCTACTGGTATTACAAGCCTGTGAAAGTAGTATTACTGCACTCTGAAGATGACCGATTTTGCACGCGCATTTGAATGGTTTCCCGATCGTACGTCTAGTCAAAACATGTACGTTTTCTAGTGAGTCTTGAAACGAAAGAAAATGTTTCCGTTCGTCGTATAAATATATTTATTATTATATAAACTATTGTGTTTGATAAGGATTTCTGCCACTGAGAAATATTGTAATTTGCATGTATGAAAAATTACCACAGTGCCCAATATCTGAATATCGCGAAACTGGAATTAATGAAATCAAAACATTTTCACAAAAAATTAATGTAATAAACAGAATAATACATTGGCGCTTAGAGATAAGAAACTATCTTCTCGTGTTCAAATTTGATTACTCACTCGTTTGCTGCGCTCTGCACTCGTGAGATATCGAATTTCGCGTGCTCGCGCCCATGTATTTCACCAGGAGCCCATAAGTAGGAGCTTTCATCTTTGGTACTGGGTCCGTGAGGCAGCGTTTTTCCTGACCTATCTATTTTTAGAACAAATTTGGCGCGAAACGTTGTAAAAATTGTCCAATCAACGTCCAAGTCTTGATATTGTATAAATATCGCCATCGATAAACATGGCGGAAAGAAGCGAAGACTGACTCTGCGAGTCAAATTCCTCATGTAAATGTCTATAGAAGTTCATTACTCAGTTCGGATAACAATTATAGCAGAAGTCGTTCATCTAACCTTAAAATACCCCGAAAAATCGCGTTTTGGCCTCCGCCGCAATCTTGTGTTTCGGCACTGTGCGGACCTCTTGGGGAACCAGCAACAAATTCTAAATGCAAATTTGCATCTAAAAATAACTAGGTCATAGGAAATGCGCTACCTCAACTTTATAATATTCATCCATTATTCATAGGATGCTCATCCAATCTCTGCACTGGATTTGGATCAAGTGACACTACTTGTAACCCCCGATACCACATGGCTAGGTGTCTGATACAGAATACTAATTGATGTTATTAGTATTCTGTATCTGATACAGAATACTAATTAGACCAATTAGTATTCTGTATAGGACACCTTCCAGTGCAGCCCTCAGTCTTTGAACAGTTGGATATTTGTTTCAAATAACAAATATCCCCTACTGTCCAAAGGCTGAAGGGGACCACTCTAGTGAAGTCTTAGTAGAGCAGTACCTAAAAAAGCTTCACCTGAGAGACTATATGTTGTTTTAGTCCCGCTAGTTCCATGTGGGATAGGAATCATGCCTTCTGCGCATGCTTGCTACAAAACGATTGGCGTTTTTTGTGCATCCGAAAATTCTTTCATTTTCAATGCACATTGTTTCAAATATCCCCTACAGACTAAAAGCTATAGTCTATATGTTGTTTTAGTCCGGCTAGTTCCATGTGGGACAGGAATCATGCCTTCTGCGCATGCTTTCTGCAAAATGATTGGCGGTTTTTGTAAACACCTGAAATTCTTTCATTTTCAATGCACATTCAAATTAATATAAGTACGAAAGTTAGAATATCATAAGTACTTTACAATATTCGTGTCTATGTTGTATCGGCAGATACAAACACTCGCTGATACAACATAGCCACTCATATTGTAAATAGTACATATAGGTTAGATGAAAGCTCCTACTTGGACTCCTGATTTCACTACATCTTCGCGCCATGCACCGTGCAATACCCTCTATATGCTGTGCTGGGGTGTCGACAAATTAATCTTAAATAAACAAAAGGCAGCATGGTTGTTTTTACCCATTTATTAGATCAACACGTTATCAATTGACAACAAGGTCTCGTTAAAGCAACAAGTCGTAAGTGCAGTGGGTCCAGCAGTACAACTTGGTCAGCGGTGTTACTTTACACAAGCTTTCTAAGGTACTGGGTCCCCTCTCCTGGAATAAAAAAAATGACAAACGACAAAGGGATAAACATATTCTTGTAGAACCCCCCCTCCCCTTTCTCTCCCTAACACATAAAACAGCGTATTTAACCTCGATCCTTTCCTTTGAGCCAAAGTGCACAACCAGAAGTGTCCATCTGTTGTATTGTGCGGCCATGTCACGGGTGGAAAATTCTATTGTTTAGAAACACCACAACCAGCAGTGTCTATCTTGGTCTTACGCGCTTCTTAGTTGGGGTGAAAAATTATATTTTTAGACACACCACACAGGTGCGCGCGTAATACCAAGATTGCACTTCTGGTTCTAAATAATAGAGTTTTCCACCGGAGACATAGGTGCGTGCATATTTACCCGTACATATTAAGACGTACCCGTAGATTTTCAATTTGTAGTGTGCAACAGCACTTTCAGAAAGAAATACATGAAAAACAAACTCACAGTAAGTGGACAATGACAATCAAAACAGGCCAGGCCAAATTTTGTTTTTTATTTATTTACAGGAATTATCTCATATGTAGTCACCACGAACAGATGAGTTATTCCGACGGTTTCTTCATTTTGTTTCCCGATTTAGCCACGCGAGAAACATTGTTGCGCGCGACAATTTAATTTGTAGCCGAGACACAAAGAAACTGTTTCGTCGTGTTTCCGAGACACGCGTGCGATGTTTCCTAGTTTAGCCACTCGGAGAAACATTTCATACCAAAAAAGATACCCGAGCCATAAATGTTTTACCCAAAATACCTGCTCCCAAATTTGATACCCCAAAAATAGGCCTAACTGTTTTTAACCAGTCAGTATCTTGATGATCAACTAGCCTGTCAGAAGTTTCAAGCCTCCAAAAAAATACCTGGTAGAATTTTCAACCCCCAAAATTACTTTTATTACAAATTTCATAAAAAAATACGTCGGACCCCTCCCCCCGTCATTTTATATCCGAGTATCCCCCGGCCCCCCTGGGGCGTCAACTCACCTGAAAATTTTACAGCTTGGCCAGGGCATTTTGAGGGTGTTGCTGGGCTTCGTTTCCCATTGTCCATCGTCTCGACAAATGTATTGGTAGGCCGGCAGGTACTCAAAGTCGTAGTTTTTCTGCTCTTGTC
The DNA here is from genome assembly GCA_033964015.1 of Scolanthus callimorphus. Lineage (NCBI taxonomy): Eukaryota > Metazoa > Cnidaria > Anthozoa > Actiniaria > Edwardsiidae > Scolanthus > Scolanthus callimorphus. The sequence continues at coordinate 40,730,960 of CM066911.1, forward strand.
ACACGTTATTTGGCAAATGATGTCTTTAAGTTTGTCATCTTTCTCGCACGTAACATTTCCGTTGGCAGGAGGGTTGACGTAGTTGCACTTAATATCTGTTGAGTGAATAAATGGATAAGGTTTTGCCGTGCCTGCGCGCAGTTGTTGTTGTTGTGGTGGTGTTGCTTTTGTACTCAACAGGGCAATCATGGGCAATCCCATTTCCCAGTGTAAATTTTCTCCAAATCCTTCCAAATCCCAGTTGTGTGTGACGCTGCAAGCCGCTGACCGAAATACTGAGTATGGTCAAGGGGAGACTGGTATTTTATGTCTTTTTCACGTGTTTACATTGATTTTATCCTGACAATTATTTTAAAACGACGTTTTTTTCCATCGTTTTACAAGGCCCTTTTGAGAAAGATAATAATATAGAATCCCATTCCCAGTTCAGTAGACATTAATTCCCATTCCAGTGGTCAAATTCCAGTCCCAGTGGCGCCAATCCCTTTTATTTTGGAGCCAGTTATGTCGATACAATAGTCCGTCACATAGCCACGCGCGCAAGGAATAAGGCTTCTCACATATACAAACATCTAAGCCGCAATGAGGCGTGTGCCGCACTTTCGTCGCAATCTTCGTTTATTGTTTTGGACTCCGCCTCGTCGCAATTTGCCCTTAAAATCAAAGAGGCAATTCACATCAAACGTAATAAGCCTTCCCTAAATAGACAAGTCCAACATATCAATCTCAAACTTGCAGTGTATAAATTAGCATATGCCTCGGTTTTCATGTGACGTCATAAAAGCTAACTTCTAAACCAAGAGGCCTAGAGGGATGTCCTTTCTGTGATGAATATAACTAAATTCAAGGATTTGTCACACAAATTTCGGCACTTTCTGCCAAGTAGTTCTCGAAATATCGCCAAAGCTATTTATGTCACGCAACACTAGTCACGTATTTTGAACTTGCCGTATTTCACTCGATTTGCACCGTTCTTACCTTTTTGGCACGTCAGCATGTTATAAAAGTTCATATCTTACCATTCTCATACTTTTCTTGTTGTTTGGATTGAAATAGCGTTGTTTTGGAGACCGGTTAATTCGGGCGCCATTATGGAGCCCCTCTGCTGGGCACCAACATGGCGGCTCCATATAATTACTGTACAAAATGGCGCACATTCACTTGCTAATATCTCGCTCGGAAAGTGACCAATCGGCCTAAAATTTACCCAGGAACATAATTTTGTATATTCTTTATAATTCTATTAGGCATCCAGTGTTTAGAAGTTAATTTAGAGAAATAAATTTCGTCACGTGACAAGTGAAAACGGCCAAGGAATTGTAATTTCTCTAGCTATTTCGGCTTGTAAATCACTTTGAATAACTCACTGATGATGACTGATGATGACTGTCGAAACATGTCTGTTAAAACTTTCATAATGTTTATGAATGCTTTAAACTAAGAGAAAGTGTATTGTAAGCCCTTTTAAACTTATATTAATTGGACTCAAACGGTGCAAATAAAATAGTCTGTTTGTCTGTCTGGTATTGCGTAGTGTATGGTATTGTGTAGTATATGGTTTTGCGTAGATAGTGATATTGCGTAGTAAATGGTATTGTGTAGTATATGGTATTGCGTAGTATATGGTGGCATTGCATAGTGTATGGTATTGCGTAGTGTATCAGGTATTGCGTAGTGTATCAGGTATTGCGTAGTATATGTATTGCGTAGTATATGGCATTGCATTAGTATATGGTATTGCGTAGTGTATCAGGTATTGCGTAGTATATGGTATTGCATAGTATATCGTATTGCGTAGTGTATCAGGTATTGCGTAGTATATGGTATTGCGTAGAGTGTGGTATTGCGTAGTGTATGGTATTCTTGGTGTTCATATGACGTCATCAAAATCCTAACTTTGAATCTATGGGCTCTATGAAACTGTGCTTTGCAGACCAGCTACTGTGTAGGAGTCTTCACACCAAATTTAATCGGATTCCTGTTTTTTTAAAACTCCTGAGATAGGTGTGCTGGAATTTCTGTCACGCAACACTAGTCACCCTACTTTAGGCATTGATTTCTCGCCATATTTCAGGCAATTCTCCAGTTTGGAGCATTCGATGAAAGGCAACATGCTAAATAAGTGCAACTAAATCACCTTTTGGACAATAATAGCTCATATTGTGGGCTGACGGCATATTAGGTAATTTGGCCGCCATGTTGGAGTTCGGCGAGAGACATTTTACTGTAAATGGTCTGCACATTCATTCGCTTAAATGTCGCTTGCAATATAATATAGCAGTCTACATTTTGGCAAAACAATTGAAGATATCGTTCTCTTTCAAAATATAGGCTTTTCGTTCGAAACAACTCGCTAAAAATCAAACGTCTGCGGAAGAGAACACCATAAGAAAATTGCGTAGAATATGGTTATTGCATGGTATTGCGTAGCGTATGGTATTGCGTAGCGTATGGTATTGCGTAGCGTATGGTATTGCGTAGTGTATGGTATTGCGTTGTATATGGTATTGCGTAGTATCAGGGGCTAGTTCATAAATAGGGGCGTCCCTCTCTAGTATTACCCTATTGATAAGCAATTTAACGGACCTAGTTATTTACAGAACGGTTTTACCGCTAAAATTGTAATGCTTTTGTTTTACTAGCCTTTTATTGCGTAGTGTATGATATTGCGTAGTAAAAGGTTATTGCATGGTTAGGTGTTTGGTATTGCGTTTCAGCTTAACGATAAAACGCCCTATCATACAAATAGTATCATTTTTACGCATCACACTTACTCTTTTTCTCGTACTTTATAGGTGTGGTCTTTGCGTTTGTGAATACGACTACAAACAGTAGCAGCAACAATATCTTGAACAACATCCTCGCAATAAACTTCGTTCAAAACTCCGTCTTCGTTCGTCGAATGAATCAACACCGTGTCCTCACAAAGTACGTGTCCTATAACGGAAACTTCATAAAAATAACGATAAATACATTACAAATACAAACTATTGTTTTCTACAAAAAGACAAATCAGCTGTATCATAGAAAACATACCTTAAACCTGATATTTACAAAGCAAGTTATTAAACCGTAGGTTCTAAATCAAAGATCTGACTTAGAGGTTTCGGGCGGCGTGTGTTGTAGTTTGCGTTTGAGTTCAAGGGGGACCGAAAATCTGATACCTCAATATCTTGAACGTTTCCGATTCGTCTTGAGCAGCCCAGGCGGTTTCCGCTTTTCAGATGTAATTTCATTCCTCGCTGGACTTGGGTGGTATTAATGTGTTGTAGTCGTGTGCGAATTCATTTGTTTTGATCACGCGGCTGTCAGCTGGGTCAATAAGCAGGAACCCGCCCGCCAATCACTGGTCAGAACCTCGCGAAATTCTATAGGGATTCTCGAAATCTAGGATTTTTAAGGCCCGTTCACACGGGCGCGATCTTAGCTGCAATTTAATTGAGGTCCGATTTTTGTGGCGATCGTCGACGTCAAATCGCGCGGTGTGAACGGCCGGCGATTTGGCTCTGTGATATTTGTCTGAGTTTGCTGGCGATCTGAAGAAATCGCGCCCGCGACGTCGCAGTGGAATTTGAACATGTTCAAAACGCCTGCGGCATCGCAAGTGAAATCGCCATAAGGTCGCCGGCCGTTCACACCGCGCGATATGACATCGCCATGAGATCGCCACAGAAATCGCACCTCAAATCGCAGCCGTAATAGCGCCGTGTGAACGGGCCTTTAGAGAGCTACCCTTGCAATCTCGATTTCTAACAAATTAACGTAAATTACAGAGATGTATGGGAAGAATCTTTGATGCCTTGATCTCGCTGTCCTACATTTACCACTCGCCATCCCTCTCGATCGAAGATTATCAGGGGCTAGCTTTAACGTCCTTATGATAACTGTTTGTCAAATGCCCCGGCCGGGGGATGGGGGTGCGGGGGTTTATATTGACTAGTGCATTACCCCTGAAAGGTCCCCAAAAGGGCGTGGCTTAGTTGACGTAAAACCCGAGCTACAAACTAGATAAACGTTCATAGAGTAGAGTAAGAGCAAACACCCAGTTTCCAACATGGTGGACGCTCAACATCCGGGGCTTTATTTTCGGTGCACACAGGTGACCCGCATATTGTTACACACGGAACGTTAGAAAGCGCATCTTAGAACTATTTACATATTCTTAAAATAACAAATAAAGAAATATACATCAGATAGAATAGCAGATACATATTTCATTAGATGTAGGGGAGGATATTTTGTTGCGTTGCTGCGTTGCATTGCTGGAGTTGCGGACGTATATTTCTGAGCCCCGCAGGTGTGAGGAAAAATGTGAGCAAGGCGAGTAAAATGTCCGCCAGGATAACATGAAAAAAACATCTATTTCTTTACGAACAAAAAATGATTTTCTTTTCACGATTCAATAGAGAACTGGCCAAACGGCTCAGCAGTGGCTACTTCCTTATAAATTATACAATATAATTATACAATATAATATAATCTCACAATATAGTCATATCGATACGCATGGACGCAATGACGGTGTTTCCATCAGATCTATCGCCTTCGAGCGATTATCAAAATATATTTTTCTCTCTGATTGGTTCATTCCGGATAACCCGTTCATATCCCAGATTTGTGAGATCTATACTCTGATATCCCCGTCCAAGATCAACTCACTCACAGCCCGTCCCACGGCCGGCGACTGTTGAATTCCATGACCACTAAATCCGTTCGCAAAGATGAAGTTTTTAATACACGGGTGACGCCCGATAATCAAGTTCTGGTCAAGAACGTTGTAGGCATAGTAACCGGCCCATGCCCCTTGCACCTGGAAAATAGAGAACGACCTGTTAGACAAGGAATTTCTGGCTGTTTTAATTCATCATTGCTTTGTGTGTGAAGGTGTGAGTGTCTACGGATCGGCGTAACGTCTTTGAAAGTTATCATCCCCATCCATTTCTGGCTGTTTTAATTCATCATTGCTTTGTGTGTGAAGGTGTGAGTGTCTACGGATCGGCGTAACGTCTTTGAAAGTTATCATCCCCATCCCCATCCCCATCCCCATCCCCATCCCCATCCCCATCCCCATCCCCATCCCCATCCCCATCCCCATCCCCATCCCCATCCCCATCCCATCCCCATCCCCATCCCCATCCCCATCCCCATCCCATCCCCATCCCCATCCCATCCCCATCCCCATCCCCATCCCCATCCCCATCCTCGTCCTTACGCCAAAAGCAACCATATTCCCTGCTAGCAGAGTCCTCCTGGATGAGGGTCGCGAAATGCAGAAAAAAGACGCCTCGGGGCTCTGCTAGCAGGGATCCCGAAATCACACCAAACTATTATGCGTTTCTGAATCCTGCTCCTGCGAATATATCCTGCGAATACCCTTCCTGACTTGGAATACTATATAAAGAAAGAAAACTTCATGATTCACAGGGTAGAACTCCTCGGAACATACCTTCAAACATTCAAACGCGGGAACCCTGTGTGCAAGCTTGGGCCAGATGACTTCTGTAAAGAAGTCATAGTTCACCTCGAGATCGCCAATCTCTGGTTCATCATCCTGGGAAATCGCATTTAAAGAAATAGCGCATCAATGGATCATGTCAACCATAAGCGCGCATGCTCCTACAATCCACCCAAATCGACCAAAAATGCAATCCCTAAAATGCAATCCCGTAAGGACACAGAACACGAGGACACAGAACACGAGGACACAGAACACGAGAACACAGAACACGAGAACACAGAACACGAGGATACAGAACACGAGGACACAGAACACGAGGACACAGAACACGAGGACACAGAACACGAGAACACAGAACACGAGGACACAGAACACGAGGACACAGAACACGAGGACACAGAACACGAGGACACAGAACACGAGGACACAGAACACGAGGACACAGAACACGAGGACACAGAACACGAGAACACAGAACACGGGGACACAGAACACGGGGACACAGAACACGGGGACACAGAACACGAGGACACAGAACACGAGGACACAGAACACGAGGACACAGAACACGAGGACACAGAACACGAGGACACAGAACACGAGGACACAGAACACGAGAACACAGAACACGAGAACACAGAACACGAGAAAACAGAACACGATGACACAGAACACGAGGACACAGAACACGAGGACACAGAACACAATGACACAGAACACGAGAACATGAGGACACAGAACATGAGAACACGAGGACGCAGAACACGAGCTGTAAAGTTTTACCTAACTACCTTCCTACACTGCACGAATCAAGTGCAGACGCAAGCGCAAGAAAATCGAGACGCGTCGTTCCCCTCTGCTTGCTCCTAGTGTAAGTCATGGGTTAACGCAAACGTAAACAAACTAATTAGGACAGGTTCACACACGAACGCAAGCGCAGGATGGAAGCTCAAAACAAGTGTGAAAAACGGTGACTCGCTCGAAATGGTTTGTGCGCTCATCTGTGTCCAGAGCTGAACTACCAGGTTATACATATCGGGCAATAACGTTTGCGTTTTTTTTGCCGATTCCAGTCATTCTTTTTGTAAATAAAGCACAAATGACCCCAGAGCTGAACTACCAGGTTATACATATCGGGCAATAACGTTTGCGTTTTTTTTTGCCGATTCCAGTCATTCTTTTTGTAAATCAAGCACAAATGACCCTAGATTAGCTGCGAATTCTCCGATCTTTGCAATCTTTTTCATCTAAGTAACAATTCTTAAATACAAAGACGACCCCATATAGTGCAGGAATTTGGTGAAAAATTGTTCATTTTGATGGAAAAAGCATGAAACTTGGCAGAGTGATAGAGTGTCCCATGCTGAGCAATTCTGGATGTAGACCCACCCTTGATAACGAATACTGCCAGTTTTCTAGTAGTGGAATAAATTATCCTTTAAACTAATAAAATGAGGTGTTGCCTTTTGCCTACAGACACGAAATTTTGTATCGTGACAGAGTATTTAATACCCTACAATTCTACAATACGTAACACCCCCCTGATCATGTACTTCCAGAGTTCAAAGATGGAATTCATTATCACATAGAATCAGTAACATAGGGCAGTGCCTTCAAGAGACACGCATGGAAACTGGTGTGAAAATGGACCATGGTGCAATAAGCAATATTGCATGTAGACCCACGCCCTAACTCATGCACTTCCAGTTTTATCGAAGTGGAATTAATTATCCTTTAAACTTAACAATATGACGTGTTGCCTTTTATCTTCAGACACGGAATTTTGTATTGTGACAGAGTATTTAATACCCTACAATTCTACAATGCGTGACACCCCCCTGATCATGTACTTCCAGTTTACCAAGATGGGATTTATTATCACAAAATCAGTAACAGAGGGCGTTGCCTTCAATATACACGCATGCAAATTCACGTGAAGATGGACCATGGTACAATGGGCAATTTTGCACGTAGACCCACGCCCTGACTCATGCACTTCCAGTTTTATCATAGTGGAATTAATAAGTCTTTAAAGCAGGGTTCCCACGGGTCCTTAAAAACCTGAAAAGTCAGATTTTAGAAATGTCATTTTCCAGGCCTAGAAAGTCATGGAATTTTCACAAAAACCCATCAAAGCCATTAAAGTCATGGAAATATTTTACAGAAGAAAGATTTGCGAGATGTTGAGTGTGTATATTGAATAATAAAAATAAGGGAACCTGAAAAGGTCCTTGAAAGTCCTGGAATTTTGAGTACCTGCTTGGACAAAGTGCTTGGACAAAGCAGGGGGAGGGGGGGACGCGTTGTTCTCATGCCGGATAAATTCGTCGAAATCGCCTCCACGCACTTGACAAAAATTGAGCAAACAAGCGCAGTCCTCTTTCAAAGTCTTCTTTTAAAGCTTACCAGCTTATGTCTATTTGGTCAAGTGTTGTTACAAAAATATAATGTCTCTATATGTCACGATTTTTGTTGCTGCAATCATGTTGTGATTTATTCCATCCGCCTGGTACTGTAAGTATATGACGGGGGGGGGGGGGAGTTGCTTGATCATGAATAGCAAAACTGCAATAAATGACACACTCTCACATGGGTCGGGGTTAGGGTCTACATGCGAATTTGCCCATGGTCCATTTTCACATGAATTTCAATGCGTGTATTTTGAAGGCAGCACCCTTAGTTACTGATTTTATGTGATAATGAATTCCATCTTGGTACACTGGAAGTACATGATCAGGAGGGTGTCAAGTCTTGTAGAATTGAAGAGTATCAAATACTCTGTCACGATACAAAAATTCGTGTCTGAACTCATAAGCAACACGTCATTTTCTTATAGTTTAAAGGTATAATTATTTATTCCATTTCGATAAAACTGGAAGTTTATGAGTTAGGGCGTGGGTCTGCATGCGAATTTGCCCATTGCACCATGGTCCATATTCACACTAATTTCCATGCGTGTATCTTGAAGGCACTGCCCTATGTTACTGATTTTATGTGATAATGAATTCCATCTTGGAACTCTGGAAGTACATGATCAGGGGGGTGTCCCGTATAGTAGAATTGTAGGGTATTGAATACTCCGTCACGATACAAAATTTCGTGTCCGAACGCAAAAGGCAACACCTCATTTTATTAGTTTAAATGATAATTATTCCACTGCTATACAACTGGAAGTATACGTTATCGAGGGTGGGTCTACATCTAGAATTGCTCAGCTTGGGACGCTCTATCATCCTGCCAAGTTTCATACTTTTTCCATCAAAATGAACAATTTACTACTTTTTCTGCACGATATTCCTGCACTAATAGTTTTTAATGCCCTCTCATAAAAAAATCTTGCAGATATTTTCGGCTTAAATCTTGGCGATGCTCATTAGAAGAAAGGGGGGTAATGTTACCTTGAAAAATGACAATAAGAGGAGCAATGCTTCGTTTGATCTATTGTAATAACAACACTACCATGTCTCAGGGGAATACGTTATCTGCCAACAGTATGTTCCCTAGGGTGAGTCACAATTTTATTGCTTTGCTCGCTTCTAATTTGCGACCTCAATGTTAATAACATCATTGTTGTAATAATAAAATCACTTCAATACCAACACGAATATGATCGTCATTAGACCCCCTTTCAATTGAGTTCTCTGGTCATTAGCATTTCACAACAACAGGTATGAAACCTGCGGCCATGGAGAGCGCGCAGTTAGCTCGAAGAAGAAAATTAGAATTCGCGGCAATGAAACATTCAACTTTAAGTCAAACCTGCATAATAGCTTTCAGTTAATTCCGTGATATCTCTTTTGATACAAAACATCCAATTTCAAGGTTAAATTTACCAAGTGCGGGATGCCATAAATGTCTGTGTTTTTCTGGTTTTATGCCCCAAAGAAACGGTTCTTCTAAAGTTAAGTGGTTTGGATTTAAAGCAATTGCTCTTAACACATAGTTTGACATGCATCTAGGTAACTTGTCCCAAAAATTGATAGGTTGAAATGCTTTTATTAGTGCGCAGGAAATTTTTACATTCATGCCTTAGTGAAAGGCTTAATTTGTGGTGCGTCTTCGACATCGACCTCGCTAATACATTTCTGGCCTACGAATTTTCTGAAACTTGGCCAGATGAAAGTTCAAGTCTTCTAATGAGCTTTGCCAAGATTTACTGTGCGACTACGTCAACCGGGCCATTTTATAAGAAGTTAGCCAATCAGAAAGCGAGTACAGAACAAAGGATCTTGACTTTCTTGAGATCTAGACATCGAAATATTCGCTTTTCTCTAAAAATTGTGAAAATTACGAGAAGAAATAACTTCAAAACACTTAATTACTCATCTTCAGACGTATTGCAGGTATTAAATTTCCTTAAAATGGCATGAATCTCCAAACGACAAACTTCTTACGGGATGGCCCGGTTGACGTAGTCGCACAGTAAGCCGAAAATATCTGCAAGATTCTTTTATGAGAGGGCATTAAAAACTATGGGGTCTTCTTTGTATTTAAGAATTGTTACTTCGATGAAAAAGATAGCAAAGATCGGAGAATTCGAAGCAAAACGGTCATTTGTGCTTGAGTTACAAAAAGAATTACTGGAATCGGCAAAAAAATGAAAAAGTTATAGCCCGATATGTATAACCTGGTAATCCAGCTCTGGACACAGATGAGCGCACAAACCATTTCGAGCGAGTCACCTTGATTAAATTGGTTTGCACTTGCGTTTCCTTAAATCACATTAGACACAAGCACGGCACAAGGGAACGCAACGCCTCGATTTTGTTGCACTTCGTCTGAGCTTGCGTTCCAGTGTGAATCACATAAGGGATATAAATGAGTTTGATATCCAGGCGCTTGCGTTCCATGTCGATTCGGGCTTGTGCTTGACACACACCTTGCGATGAACTGTGTCCCGCGCTATGACACACACCTTGCGATGAACTGTGTCCCGCGCTATGACACACACCTTGCGATGAACTGTGTCCCGCGCCTGCACTTGCAATTTATGACACTTGTTGTATTCAGCCCCTTCTTCTCTGCAGACTCCTAGTATTGACAAGAATACTCACCTCGACTGGAGCCTTGCCACATAGGTAACCTTGACCTTCAGGTCGGAAGTAAGAACCGTTAGTGTCTACCATCAAGACATTGTCTCTGACAGGCTGGTCCGGGGATTGAATGATGAAGACAAAGCGTTTTCTTGGCTCAACTGGGAGGTGTGCTCCAGCAGACTTGCTATATGACCAGCCCATGGCCCTGCAGAGTTCACAAGGGTGTCACACTGGAGTAACAAAGGAGAGCTGTCCTTGGAGTTACCTATAAATAGGGATAGTAGATGCATCGTTTGACGTTTAAGGTATGGGGAAAGGTTCATTTCAAGGGCTCTTTTGCCAAAGAGTTGTAATTTCAACATCTTTTAAGCTACGTACATGTAAATATACATCATTTTAAAGCGTTTGAAGGATGTTTGAAGGATTTTAAAGCGTTTGAAGGAACACAGATGTGATATTTTCATACATGTAGTGTAGTCAGCACTGAAGGGGATGCAGAAAAGACAGATCCATTTTGTGCACTTGTAAAATCATTTTCCCGTGTAAAAGCAGCCTTCTCAGACAGTTTTGGGCATGTTCAGTGAAAAAATACCACAATGAATGTCTGGGGGATGTGTGATAATTTATTATATAAAACTCCTGGAAATTTCAAATGAGGAGTGGGGATCAGTTACGCAAGCCTTGCAGCTGCAGTCAACTACTTGGTAACATAGCAACAAAGACTGATGCAAAATGTTTAGACCCAGTTACCTGGACAGCACTTATCTGCCCTTCCTGGTCCAGGAATACGTCATTAGCTTCACCATTAATATATTCAACCCCAAGGGAACAGGCTTTACGTTTGAAGCTGGACAGAAGTGCCCAGGGATCAAACCATCCTTCACAGGCAGTACCTAGAAAAGAAAAGACCTATATAGCTGGTTTATGTTTTGGGGTCTGCTTTTTTTTCTTCAGTTTTTTGACAATCTGTCCTTACCATTCATTGGCTTTCCCATCTGCACTAAAAACTTAGAATTTATTGCCACATGGGTGGCAGACAAGGGGGAGGGGGCTGGGGGAAGGGGGTCTGTTGAAGAATTTCCTTACTTGCAATTCATAAAGACTTTATTCGATTGATTATGACATCAGGGGAAGCAGCGGCTTTCTCTATCCCCCCCCCCCCCCCCCCCCATCAGGGGAAGCAGAGGCTTTCTCTATCCCCGCCCCCCATTTTGGGACATGCTCTACCACCCCTTAGCTCGCTTCCCCTCTAAACAGGACTGCAGATCCCAAAATAAGTTATTTTTATCTGTAATCAACCCTACTCCATCAAAAGCAAATATACCTATGCTATCGTTGTATGGGGAGGTTGCTCCAATAAGTGTTCATTTGATGCCTTGGAAGCAATACATTGCAGGGCAGCTAGACGTATTTTCAACCTCCCACGGGAAACGCCCTCAACAGAAGTTTGTAAGTCTTTGGAAATGATATATAAGGTTAAAATTGCTAAGCTCATGTACGATATTTATTATGAAGACACAACCCCACAGTATGGGAACCATTATTCAAAAACGTAACATAAAGCAAAATCTAAGGAACAATAACAGGACAGTAGTACCGCGCTTTAAGGATACCGTAAACCTTCGCGGGTACCCTTCGCGCAAAAATTCTCTACGCATTTAAATAAACCCCAATAAACTAGATATCATTTTAAAGCTTGATAAATGAGGTTTATGATGCCAGAGTTTTTATTCTTTTTTTCGAAATCTGCTATAACGCGGAAAGGAAACGATAAAACGGTGCAATTTAAATATGCAAATGTTCGTATAGAAATACGGCGCGCATTGGCTTGAATTTTGTCTTAAATCAATCAACACTCATTGAATTACTTAAGTGTGTCGGCGATTTGTAATTGCTCGGAGCGAGCGCAGCGAGCGGAGAGCAAGTCTAATCTTGCCTTCATTTGCACGTTAGTATGCATTACATACCGCTTTACATTTGTTTTTATACTGTTTTACAAACCCTGATTGCAGCCTCTTGTTTTCTTGTACCTGTGGTGCATGCGCAGTACGATTATTTTCTGATCGGCGAGTGTCATTTTGGGTTCGCTGGCACGCCTTCCCGTGCTCCTTTGCACAGGTAGATTTCTTTCCTCGTGGGCTAGCTGTTCGATGTGGATGTTTTTGGGGAAGTTTGTCTGAGATAATCGGTAAGTTAAAGCTATGAATTGCCTCAATTACCTTTTAACTAGTTATCGCAGCTTTCAAAGCGTATTTTTCACTGGTGTGAGAACATTTTCACTGCCGTTTTCCCGAGTTCTAGAGCGAATTTCGAACGCACGACCATCACCGGCTGCAGTTGTTGATGTCGAACAAGAACACAAGACGTTTGGCTTTTATTTGCCAAATCTCCCCATCTATTGGGGGCTGCCTGTAATAATCAGGTCTCCTCCAACTTGGAGGGATTATCATCCCCGGTGCGGTGTGGGGAAAATATACTTGAAATGATAGCACAAACAACTTGCTGTGCATATTATAATAAAATCAATTAGTTGAGAGCTAACCAATATAAGATGAGCAGCTATTAACTTAGTAAGCTGCTGTAGTACAAACCAGTAATAAAGCTGAATACATTACCAGGCAGCTCATAGTAAGCTGCTGTAGTACAAAGCACATATTTTTTTCCAAAAATAACCCTTTATGCAATATCATTTAACGTGTTCCAGGTTAAGTAAATGATAATAGAATCTTTCGTTGTTGTTGTTGTTCTTCTTTTATAATTATTTTTTTCATTTTTTGTAGATCCATCCTAGAGTCATAATGAATAACCCCTCTAAGCAACGGCACAACATACTCTTCAGTGGTTGAAAGTTGCCATCCACTGATTTATGTGAAAAATGATTCACTTGACATAATCTTCATGGAAACCCCCATCTCTACAGCAAGCAACAAACAAGGGAGAGACATAATTTATTATCATTGCAGAGAAAACAGCTGTCACAGGAACCAAAACTAATTATTACTGCTAATCCAAACAAGGTTTACAAATGGATATGGGCAAGGAGTTGTTGTGCAATTATATAGCAAGGGGCCATGTCAGTGCGTTTTATGAACAACGAGAACAAATTGGAGACAATCAGCAGACGATTTGGAAGCTTTTACAGTGTCAGAAACACCAAGCATAGACATCAACTTTAAGGACACCAGTGTCTGTTATGGAAATAATTATGCCAACAACAAAATGTCTGACTTTGGTAAAATAATGTGAAAAAACTGGTTCGATGCTGTATCTAATGCATGAAATGTATAATGCTGTTATTATTACTCGTTTGAAACAATGCCAAAACTGAATCAAGAAAATGGCTGTGCAGCAAAAATATTCAACCAACACAAGAAACCAAGCTACTGCAATTGCAAATCCTGCTTGTTTCTGACCTCTGACCTAATTCCTGAAACATATGTGTACATTGATATTTATTGTGCAATTGTCTACACCCCTCATACATTTGGATAATTCACGAATTCAAGAATTCACCGGATACGTGTGGACGATAGTCATATCCGGAAAGTTGCGGATTCAAAAATATCTGAATACGTGTGGACGGGGCCTAAACAAAACACTTTCTGCAAAGAGTAGCTTCCCCTCCGAGCACTTCACTATCTACATAGATACTTCTAGTATTTAATCCTTTCCAGAATAAGAACTTCCAAAAGTTGAAGGTTCATTTATTTGATGAGTTTCGGCCTTCGAACAGTAATAAAAGTGCGAGAAATCAAAATATCAAAATCGCCGACACACTTTCGAAATCAATGTTTTGACTAACTACTCGCCAAATTTAAAGGCAATCGTACAAATCCTTGTGGATGAACATTTTGGGTCTTTCCATTGAATCGGCAGCAAATTCAATACCGAGTTATAGCCATTTGAAGTTGTGTCAACATCTGAAGCGCTAACAGCAGGAGAGCAAACAAACGTGACACGATCGGCCAATGGAGGCAAGCCTTTTCTGCGCGCGGGAAAGTATTACTGCGCTCAGATTTCATGTTGTGCTTGAGCTTTGGTACTCGTGGTAATCGCTATCTCCAACATCTTCGACCATTTCCAGCAACCAAATTTTGATAAATAATGGGCAAAGTGCCTCTTCAACGAAGAAAGCCAGGCAAGAACATGCCAGGCAAGAATCGCCAATTCCTGACCCGAAGGCTAAGTAAACAAGATTAAAAGATTATAGCGCCTGAATCATGTAACGCAAAACAGTTGAAAACTAGATTTTCTTATTTTTCTTCGTGAAATATAAGTTATTTTAATTTTCTTTTTTGGAATATTGAAGTTCCTACCCTAGCTTATCGACTGGGATAAAAACAAAAAAATCGTCAAAATGATGCCCGCGAAGGTTTACGGTATCCTTAATACCTATGCTAAGAAAAACTCTATTGGCTATCGAGGGGCGATAATATGGAACACCCTAATCCCCATTATAGGAAGCTCAAGTAATAAAGGAATGTATGCGAGGGGGGCTTGGAAATCCCAGGCTCTTAAGGAATTAAGTTTCACTAGCAAGTCCCCCTCGGTAACACAGCAAGGTATTAGTACAGAGTTTTTATATTACTGAATTTTATAATGTATAACAGGCTATCATAATATTTAAACATTCACATTTTAGACTGTAAATCACATATTTCAAATCATTATCTATTATTTTAATAATATAATAAATATACAATATATACTACTAATTAAAATTAGTATATATTGTATATTTATTATATTAGTATTAATTTATATTATTTTTAGGCACGGCCCCACGAGCTGTATAGCTTTAATTTAAACCGTGGATAAATAAAGTTATTATTATTATTATTATTGCTGCTAAATTCATATACACTGCTTTCAAGTAAGAAAAACATGTTTAAATAATCCCTTCATATATATTTTTGATGCATATTTATTGGGCTTACATCAATGTAACTAGGTTTTACAAGGTACCAATAAAAAAATCTGTCTGTCTGTCTGTCCACCCCTGTTGTTTAAGGCACTATTCCAGGAGTATTCAGTACATCTTCGGGAAAACTTTGGCAGGTTTCTGGACATTTGCAGAATGCTGGTCCAGGTTATAAAAATAAAAAAATAGAGAGCCAGCTCCAATTTTTAAAATGTTTGCAGGTTTACAAATGTAGAAAGTTAAAGGCCCATAAGCACCCAAGTCGCATTGCAGGCTCACAATAATAAAACGCAGTTGAAAACTCGATGCAAATTTTCAGTTTGAACTTGTGAAATGCGAAGAACAATAGGAACCCCTTTGGGACCTACAGTATCAACCAATCACAGCTGTTGAATGACAATAGATCCAATTGAAAACAAGCGCAAAGGTTCCCGGTTGACTATGGGCCTTTAAGCATACCTATCGATCCCATTGCAAGCCCATCTGTGTTCAACCAGGGTATTGGCGCTTTAACTGGTGTCTGCCCAACAGCTCAACATGACAACCAAATGTCTTCTGCAGTGCATGGTTTTCTTTGAGAATATCCACACCCTCCTCACTGGCCAGAAGAAGATACGCCCCCTGCTTGAATTGAATGTCAGGTGCGTCTGACCGACTGTCAAGTGCTTGTGAATTTCACGCAGGAACTGATAGCTGTATTGTGATAATTGGATGTTTTCAGGAATAGAGAATTGCTGTCGTATGGAACCAACTGACAGGGTCGTTGAACACCTGGTGTACTGGAAGAAAAAAAACATGCAACAAGATAAAATTAATTTAAATGATATTCTATTGTACAGCTCCTGCTAACTGGTTAGCAATAGCTCCAGCCAGAAACATATATGTTGACTGCTCCAGCTGAATAGTTAGTTATAGCCAACCATTTAACTTTATGAGTAGACTTGCCACAAGTTCACCTCTCAGCATAAGGATACTAACAAAAGTGAGCGAAATAAGCCGAGATAAGTTGCAAAGCGCCAACATTTTATTTAAAGGACTTTGAGAAAGTCTTCTCCTACCAGCTGGTTAACTTTTGCCTACTGGTGGCTACTGTCATTGGCAACCACTTACAAACAGTGAAACACATTGAATTCATGTATTTGGCCTTTTTATGCCGAATTTGTTTCTTGGAATGACTGAAAATTTCCTGTGAAATCCACCATTTTTACCAAGAGGGGGGCACACCCTCTAAGTTAAGAAATGTGGATGCTTGGTTCTTGGGGGTGGAATAACATTGATAACTATTCAGCACAACACCACAAGCGTCCAGGTGCATAGTGCAAAAAAACCATATACCAGACATGCAAACCTAAAAATTCCTGTCAAGATTTGGAAGAAAAATCTGTTTTTCGTGAGCATGCTTAACATGCCTGTTGCTATTATGAGCCTTTAAAATAAAGTAAAACTTCGCTTACGGGAACATCTTAATTCAGCCAGAATAAATAATTATCATGTTACGTGTATTATTGCTTGTATCAGCTGCTTCCCCCAGGGGGCGACCCTTGGGAGCTCCGCCGGGAATGAGGGGGGTTGCTGTTGAGATTGTAAGCAAAACTTGCCCGAGGGGGTATTTTTTTTTACTTTTGTACATATCGGCTATTAGCCACGGGGGTCGACCCACGGGATTTGTTTGGAAAGAAGAGGGCAAAAGAGATCGACAAGTTTGTGTGCTTTTTCTGTAGTGCATAATAATGTTAAGGTATAGTATACCCTACATATATTAAAGCCGGAGAGTCAATTTATTATACACAGGAGTCATGAGATTTGTAAATCACCTTGCCTGTATATATACATATTGCAATGGCTAATTATTGTGAATCAAGTCGCAATCAATCAGAATCAACCTGGAGAAAGTGTGATACATCACACTAATGTTTTGGGGGTGACAGCTTTTGTTATTGAGTGGTTCCAAAAAATATCCATACCCCCCTACGGAAGGGTGTTGAAAAGTGACCCCCCCCCACCCCTCTGGAATTTCCGAAGAAAATACAGTATTTGTATGGAAAAGATCAGGTAAATTGACCACCCCCCCCCCCCCCCCCTCCACCCACCCCTCCGGAATTTCCAATCCCTTCCTTAGGGGGGGTATGGATAATTTCTGGAAACACACATTCATCTTTATCACAGGTAGGGTAAGTTTTTTTATTGGACCTTATGACAAATCCCCCTGGGTCCCTGGGGGTTGCCCCCTAGGGGAAGCCACAATACAAGCATTTAATTCTGTTTAATTCCATTCCAACTCACTCATTGCCGGATTTCAAGCTGTGATTGCATATAGGTACGATGGACGAGAAGGGCCACTTCAGACTTCAGACTTCAGAGATAATGAAATTGTCTGATTTACTTGATTCCTTTTAGAAGAACCGCACAACACCTGAGATAGCAATATTAGGATAGAGAAGCATACACATCTGTTCTTTTTAATTTACTCATCGTTGTTTTTGTGCCGATATGGGCCGCAAAAATCAGACTACAGACTTCAGACTTCAGACTTCAGACTTCAGACTTCAGACTACAGACTACAGACTACAGAGTACAGACTACAGACTACAGACTACAGACTACAGACTACAGACTACAGACTACAGACTACAGACTTCAGACTTCAGACTTCAGACTTCAGACTTCAGACTTCAGACTTCAGACTTCAGACTTCAGACTTCAGACTTCAGACTTCAGACTTCAGACTTCAGACTTCAGACTTCAGACTTCAGACTTCAGACTTCAGACTTCAGACTTCAGACTTCAGACTTCAGACTTCAGACTTCAGACTTCAGACTTCAGACTTCAGACTTCAGACTTCACTGAAGTGGCCCTTCTCGTCCATCGTATATAGGGTGAATCCCTTAATATTACCATTATCAAACACGATCCACAAGAAAAAGAGCATGCTGAACTATACAAAATCCCAAAGTTTGGTATTAATCGGGCAAATAGTGATCAAGAAAAAAGTCCCAAATTTTACAAGATTTGTGTGAATCCGGACATGGCGTCCGAAAACCATACTTATAAAATTCTGGCATATTGGAATGACTTTATCTCAAACGGATTTACATAATCAACTCCAATCTTTAGGATTTTGTATAGTTCAGCATGCTCTTTCTCTTTATGTGGATTAAGGGATTCGCCCCAGGCACTCTCGGCTTGAAATCCAGATGTTAGGACACCCGCTACCTTGGAACAAAATTATTATTGTAAACACTAAATATCTTACCTCTGGTTCTCTCTCAACCACACAAATTCTTTTTCCAGTGTTTCTCCTTGCGAGAAAATACGCTGAGGCCGAACCTATGACACCACCGCCAATAAGCAGTACATCATACTGCCTAGTGTTACTACTGAAGTGGCGGGCGATCGTACGAGGATTATCCATGGGCGAACTTCTCCCGAAATACACAAGTTGGTTGAATCCATACCTACAATTTATTACGCGAAGTCTCATTTGTGTGTTGGACGGTTTTTTTTAGCTAAAAGCTTGTTGTACCATCGCGAACAGCAGACTGAGTATATTATAGATCTACTTTCACGTCAGAGCAGACCACAAAACCGGCTGAGCCAGTAAAACCTGTCATGTCCTATTGGGCAGATCACGAGGAGGTCCAAGGTGGATAAAAAAAGAATATAAGCATCAATAAATGATTCAATAAATGTACCTTGCTGAAGTCCAATCCTTATCTTTGTAACTAAACAATGGTCTTTAATCGCACGAAGCAATGCATTCTAATGAAAAGGGAAAAAAAGAGAAAAAAAGAAAAAGAATAAAAGGCGAACGTAGTTTATAATGACTCACTGATCTTGGGGACTTGATATAATATAAAAGTTTCCCATGTAATGCCCGATCGAATCCTTAAACGTCTAATTAGACAATGGTTTAAGCCTCAATATAATAGCTGATACCAAGTAATGCATTCTAATTCCTTTTTTCCTTCATTTTTCGACCCATTTTCCAATGCAAATGACCAGAAAATGATGTGTTTGTTTTATATTTGAGTACGTGACCTCTAATGGCGGTATCCGCTGACACGTCGCTTCGTTTCGTCACGCCATTTCCAAAATGGCGTCCGTGTCGTCTGTCCGAAAGCTTGATTATCTCCCAAAAAAACCCTTCCTTATCGGCGTAGCAGGCGGTTCCGCCTCCGGAAAGGTATGGTTAAGGATTTCTTTCATAATTTAGCATCTCAACGAGTCAAATTTAATAATAAGGACAAGTCCAAGAAAGAATTTGCAGGATCTGTGGATGGTTTGGCTGCGTCGTGTTATGTTGTGCTTTTTGGCCTTTCATGCTCGCCTTATAACTTATTTTTAAGCAAACAGATGTCGAATAAGTATTGTATTTTGACACATAAATGTGTTTCTAAAGATAAATAAGATTTTTATCTGACAAACTATGTTAGCTTAGGCGTACTTTGCGTTTGGAGGTATTTTACTTTAGACAATACTATTGTCTCTATTGTTACTGCGATTTTCATAATTCTGCGAACTCGCACTTGACATTTCCGCACGCCAAACAGCGTTTTGGCTTCCGTCAATCAAACCGTTTAAGTCAAGTCCACGCATATTTTCTGCGTTTGGATTGCATTTTACAGTGAAAAATGTGTTTTGAAGCCTAGCTAGCCCCTATCATTTCACAAGATCCAAGAAACCTCCGTGAAATCACCCAGAGTTGTTCACTCGTTTGATTGACGGAAGCCAAACCGTGGTTTGTTGGTCAGTGTAGAGTTCGCAGAATTATGAAAATCGCAGTAATAGAGATTATAAGCTTGAACTGCAAGATTTAGGAAATGCCTTCACAGGGAACAAGCAACCCATGCATGGATTTAATGTGGAAATAACCACCCAGAGGAGAAAAAACATAAACATGGAACACTTTCCATGTTGGTTTTTATCCCAAAAAATAATAATAACATTCTCCTTATATGGTTATTGACCTTTCCCTTTTTAATAATAAACCCATATTAAATAGGCTATTTCTGCATCAAATTCATGCATGACTTTCTGGAAAATTTCCCTATGCTAGGTTGACCAGGAATGGATTGGGGAGGGGTGGATTTTCTCCTTTAATTAATTTCACCTAACAACACTAAAAGAACAATTTTTGCCAAATTATATCTACAAATTTTTTTGCCATAAGGCAAACCTGGCCAATTTAAATTATGATATCTAGAGGCCTGCCTCGTCCCTAGGCATCTCTATTTAGTAGAAACAGAGAGAAAAGCCTCTTGTGAGTTCTCTGGTAGCGAGCGTGCAATGCATCATGGGAAGGCTCAATTTCTTTGCCCTTCCCATGATGCCTTTCGCACTAGCTCGCTCCCAGTCGCTCTTGCCTCAAAAATCACTAGAACGCGCCTGGGTACGAGGCAGGTCTAGAGGCTACGCCTATGTACTTTTTGTACACGGCTCTCTAAGAATAAACTCTGTCTGTCTGTGCAGGTTTAGTTTTTGTATCCCATGCTTAATCATTCTCATACCCAGAGCTCCTCTGCTTGTGGGGACATCCATTTGAGGGCATTCACTGATTGGCTGATTTTTTAAGTTGGGGCATGCACAGAAAGTATAGTTACTCTCAACATCATTACAATAAAATAAGCACACTCATTCTGTGCACATGTTGCCCTCAAATCAAACAATTTTCATGTTTTTTTCATGTTCTTCTAGATGCCATGTATAGTATGGGATGGAGGGTAGATTACATGTCATTTGAAAATGGGCCAACTGTACTATTATTTCTTGCAGTCCTCTGTATGCGCAAAGATAGTGGAGCAGTTAGGACAGGAAGAAATGGATTCCAAACAGAGGCGAGTGGCTGTCGTAAGCCAAGAGAGTTTCTATCGTGAACTTACAGAAGAGGAATTGGTAGAGGCAATGAGGGGAAACTTTAACTTTGATCATCCTGGTAGGTTGAATTTCTCCATTTGGCTTTTGTATTTGAAATTTCCAGACTTTTATAGACTGGTGCTGTGTAGACATGCAGATACCTCTGGCGAGTGTCTCTTGCAGCAAGCATGAAGTGGGGTCAACCTTTGCAGGCTCGTGGTGACCCACTTATACATGAATTCTTTTTTCTCATTTGTTTTAGATGCGTTTGATTCTAATAAAACATACGAAGTTATCAAGCAAATCCAGGCAGGAGAGGTTGTTGATATTCCATCCTATGATTACGGCATGGCATCTACAAGGTACTGACAGATACTGTACATAGCCTCCACACATGTTATACACCCTGACTATACCCATATTAGCTGGTAGAGGAGGTTCATGAGCATCCCCTTAAACTTTTGTCAAAACATACATTTTTAGAATCCTTGGATGTCTAGAAACTGGGTTTGGATATATTAACAGACCTTGAAAAAGTGTCCCACAATGTCCATTTTGGCACATTTTTTGTGATTTAATTAGATTCATTTGTTAGTCAATGAGGCAATTTTGTGGACTGGGCTTTCATTGCTCCCATTGCATTATGGAAACTACTAGCAGAAAGCAAGTTTTCTCTTTAAAGCACAGTATTCAAATGCAATTTCTTTTTTTTTTTGTTTCAGTAAAACCCAAGCAAGTGCAATCTACCCCAGCACAGATGTGATCTTATTTGAGGGTATTCTAACCCTGTATTTCAAGGAAATCCGAGACCTGCTAGACATGAAATTATTTGTTGACACAGACAGTGATACTAGATTATCAAGACGAGGCAAGTGTTATATCAAGATATTTTGCCAAAAACTGTTGACTTGCCAAGTTTCAATCGTGCCGTTGAAAATTCGAACCCAGGGGTCTCTGTTTTATATCACGTGATGACCAATGAATGAACGAATGAATCGTTTATTTACCACGTTTGCAGTCTAGGACTGGATATAAGTGGAGTCAGCAACATGAACTAGCATACGATTACAATTATATGCATACAAATTACCAAAAATTTGACATGACTAAGCCTTGGTCACATGACAACTTTTTAGATGTCAGTGATAGAAATTTGCAACTCTTCATCTATTTTGATAGCAGTAAATAGAAAGTTCCTTCAGTCTGGACCATAGCAAAACAACCAGACTTGGAGAAAGTTGTTCATTGGGGCTCACTTAAAACTTTATTCACAATTATTCCACTTTCTTGTGCTGCCATTTTGCTGCAAAAAATGTATGATTTCACCACTTGATTGACTTGACTATTCCTGAGTCCATGTTTGTTTCTGGGAGGATTTTCTTGCTGCTTTCTTCATACCAACCGGTCCCCATGACTTGTCATTATGCAACAAAAATCTGCTGGCATATGGCCCTCTTTATAGACCTCTTTTCAAATCATGTGGTATTCATTTGAATAATCTTTCTTTGTTTGGGTTGCTTCCATTATTCATATATCCTTCGGTGCATAGCAGAAAAACAAAGAAAGAATAGTCATGGGAATGCCATGTGATCTGAAATGGGACCAACATTACGCCCAAGGTAAAGAGGGACTATTATATGTTTGTAAACTTCTTTTCTTTTAATGTCCTGATTTAGTTCTAAGGGATACTCAAGAAAGAGGTCGAGACCTGGATCAGGTGCTGGCTACTTATACAAACTACGTCAAGCCTGCTTTTGAAGACTTTTGTTTACCAGTATGTATAATAACAGTCAGGAGTTTTCTCTTTGATTTGTGACATCCAACTCACAATAACATGTATGTGATCTTTGGCTCCATACTCCTGTTTTTGACAATGTTGAACATGATTATGTTGAAAATGTTGTTGACATGTTGATGATGACGTTACTCTTATTGATGGTGTTTTTGACAATGTTGATCATGATTATGTTGAAAGTGTTGTTGACATGTTGATGATGACGTTACTCTTATTGATGATGTTGTTGACAATGTTGATCCTGATTATGTTGAAAATGTTGTTGACATGTTGATGATGACGTTACTCTTATTGATGATGTTGTTGACAATGTTGATGTTGGTGATGATTATGTTATGGGTGTTGATGATTCTGTTGACGATGATGTTCTTGGCAATGTTGATGATGATTTCATGTTGATGATGATTTCATGTCGAAGATGACGCTATTGATGATGATGTTCTTGGTAATGTTGATGATGATTTCATGTTGATGATCTTGATGTTGGTGATGTTGTTGATGATGATTGAGGTTGATGCTGATGATATTGTTAATGTTCATTGTAATAATGTTCAAGATACGCTGTTGACAATGTGTTATTGATAATTTTCATTGCATTTGTTGCTAATGTTGATGTTGTAAATAATGTTTATCATGCGGCTGATGTTGATGATGGTGTTGTTATTGGCTGTTGTTATTACTCGCCTAGGGCTTGTGATGTAAATCTGATACAACTTGGCTGCTCATTTGTAAACATTACTTAATGTGCTGATGATGGATCACAGTTTTCATGAAAACGTTTCTGTTTTTGAGTACTTGTTGTCATTGATGTTGTCCTGCCTTAGTTTATATTATTTAACTTACACTACTATTGCTGTTCTCCATGGTGGTTGTTGGCTGTTCTCATCTTGGCTTTGTTTCCTGACAGACAAAGAAACATGCAGATGTGATCATCCCTAGAGGAGCAGATAATACTGGTAAGGACGTGTGCTCAGGGCTTCTGGCATTTCGCATGAAAAAAGGCCAAATTTTGCGGGATTTTTTGAGTCAAATCACAGGGGATCTACAATAGCTGATAGGTATTTCTGACTCATGAAACAATTTGTAAAAAATTATTTCTTAAAATACACAGAACTCACCTGGCTGTTAGAGTCTTCATTGCCCCTGTGGAGTTTTTTTTGAGTAAGAAATATGATCTTGGGTCTCCTGTGGTCAAATTCGCAAGAGAAAAAAACACGCAGATTTCGAGGGATTTTTAGGTTCAAATTCGCAGAAAACATTTCTAATGGAAAAACCTCTACAACTTTGTCACTTTTTCGCGAGCAATGTTCCTCAAGGGTAGTGGCATTTACTACTACCTTACTATGTATCACCTTTCTAAATTCGCAAATTTTCCATGTTTTGTAGCAAGTTCAAAAATTAAAAAAAATATATGTTGTGTCATTATGCATTCGTTAAGATCCATAGCAAATTTTAACGGATTTCGTGGGATTTCACATGTTTTGGTAATTTTCACTGGATTTCGCGGATTTAACCAAATTTTGCGGGCCCGCGCCACTGCGCGACGTACGTACCTGAAACCCTGCTTTATTGACTGCCCTATACAGGATAAACAGTATTTTCATATCTGGCCAACTCTGCAAGCATTTCGTTTGTTTCATACCTCCCTTGTGTGATCTGTTTTCTTTTGGCTTTTGGTCTTCTTGTCAGGCTCAGCTCATGACAAATGAGTACCACAGTCCGAGATAAACCAAAACCACCGCGAAAAATGCTAGCGTTGCAGGCTAACTTACATACATTACATACATTACATACATATTATCATTATTTAGTCACGGTCATTTCATGAACGGTAACATAAGAATTGGTTTTCGTTGAAGCCGTGTTAGGATATTACTGTGAGTGTGTTAATAAGGCTATACCCTCTTTAAATAAAGTATTTATTATTATTATTACCCTTATATAAATGTAAATGTTTGAGACCGACTCCCCAGACTTGCAGTTCGAAAGCTGAATTGCGCTGGGTCTCAACGCCAACGGCAGCCAAGCGGTCATAAGCACAGACACTGAGCGCGGTCACTGCCAGTACAGAGGGTTTATTACGTCCCCAGTGGTTCTTTGACGTCCCCCTGATACTGAGTAGAGTAGAAAGGCGAGACGGGACCTCGGTTTATTGTCTCATCTGAAAGACGTGACGTTCAACTCACAATATGAACCAGAACAGAAAGAAGTTTTCTGGAGAGCTTTTTAGACGATCACCATGTTTTGTTGTTTGCCCCATAGAAACGTATCATTCGGGTAACGTGGAGTATCCACTAAATGAAGACAGTTTTCTTTATTTTTTTTTCAGTGGCAATAAATCTGATTGTGCAACACATAAAGGATATTCTGAGTGGTCACAAGAAGCTACGAAAACTCTCTGAACCCGCCAGCCCTCGCCGTCAAAGGACAGTCTCTGAATCAAGTATGGTGTCCTCACGGCCTCACTAGCAGCGTGTTAATGTGATGCCACAATAAGGCGCTATACTATATCATGTGACCATGTACACCTGCTTTAAAAGGTTGTACTATCAGTCCAATGTTGTTTTCGGGGTACACTGTATACCCCATCATACGTTATACGGAAGACGTCATCGCACCAGTAAAATTCCCACAAGATTTTAGGATTAATGCATCATCATTACATTAACCCTGAATCTGTGATTGGCAGAAAAAAATGTCGTATTTGTAGATGACGCATAGTGCACTACTGGCTACAAAATGTTGATATCAACCATAGATTACAACCTCTTTAAAATGGGTGTATGTTACAGACGAAAGTGGGTAATTGTATGGGCGTTTGCTCGGCTGTTGAAGATTCCTTGAAGAGCTTCATCCCTGTTGTTAGTTACCATGGATACTAGATGCGGAGTTATGTAAAGAAATCTCACAAGAGACAGCTAAAATAGCCTGCTTGCAGGCGGTACTGGGTGTTTTTATCGCAGAAAACCCGGCCCGTTCGATGATCGGGCGCCATTTTTGGAAAAATTTCCTGGGTCTCCGAGGGTGGGACGCCCACAGGACCGCGCGAAATCAAAAAACGATTGTACCCCGGGTGCTAACAGTTTAGTGATTTCCGTAGTAAAAAATCCAAGATAGCGCCCGATCATCGAACGGACCGCCTGCAAGCAGGCTAACAGCTAAAACAAAGTTTGGCACTTGGTAAACCGAATTCAACCAAAATTAGACTCGTACTTCTTTCCCTCAATCAGCCGACTGAAATGGATGCTTTCTCTGACAAAATGGCAGTGAGCCTTAGAAAAGACCCTCAGTAAACCGCCCTTTTGTCGGTCTAGCAACATACTGATTCATAGAAAGCATCATTTCCATCTACTGATTTAGGGAATGTAGTTGGATATTTTCGATTGAGTTTGGTAAATAGAGTGTACAACTTTTTTTGTAGATTATAGTTTCGATTTGTTTGATTTTTTTTCTGACAAGGGCTCTCAAGCTTTCACGAGTTGGCACTCTATTCTGTTTGGTTCTTGTTTGGTTCAAAATTGACATAATAACATAGAAGGAAGATACTATCTAAAATCTGATTTCTAAATTTTAGGATATTATTGTATTTATATAGGAACAAGATCCAAATTTTTAAAAATTGTATCTAGGTTCTGAGTTGAATTTATATGCACGTTGTTTTATAATTTTATGCCATAATTTATACAAAGTAGTCTTGATGTGATTGGCTGCTATTAGCCAAGAACTCACATTTTGCATGATATTTTATGATTTTAGAATGTGTTAGGTTCTATATATAAAATAGGTAGCGTCTGGTGCTTAGTCGCAATACTGGACCGTGAGAAAGTTGTGTCTGCTACGGTTTTGTGCCATATGGAGTAACAATATATAATTAACCATTATCCTGCGAGATTGCGCAGAATATCGTCTGATACTTAGCCTACGAGGGACGAAGTCCCGAGTTGGCTAAAATCAGACGATATTCTGCAAAATCGAGCAGGATAATGGTTTTATTATTCAGCACATCGATAGCACAAAACCCCCCGAAAAACATGACTTTTGTGTATTATTTGCGAGCTCAAAACATCATATTTCCCTCAGAGACGGATATGGCAGGATAGCTGTCATGTACAGAAGACAGCTATTGGCGTTCCAATGACCATATTTGGGCAGTGCATCGATGTGCTGAATAATAATATAAAATATCAGGGACGCTTGCAGTTTAAAACAATTCAGATATGGGCACAGAGATTGGTTTGAATCGAATGAATACATCCCTTCCAGAAGTCGGGACGTTTTGCATGTATTAGCTCCAAAACAATTCAGATATGTGCAATTCAGATATTTAGCAGAGAGGGACCTGTAGGATCCCACCAGGTAAAGTCACACCCTTCGCACTTTCTTCTGTTGAGAAAGGAACCCTGAAAATTCCAGGGTGGGTAACAGGACTAGTGAAATTCTAATTCCAGGGTGGGTAACAGGACTAATGAAATTCTAATTCCAGGGTGGGTGACAGGACTAGTGAAATTCTAATTCCAGGGTAGATACCCTGGCATTTCACTATTCCTGAAGTAGGGTTGGACATGAGCAGCTAACAATTCCAGGGAGGGGTCCTTTATAGGAAAGAGAGGGGTACGACTACTTGAATCAGCGTTACATGAACCAGAAATACTTATTTTAATTAGATAAACTGTACAAGGTCTACAAGGTCCCTTTTCGCAGTAATTGTACTTAACTTATTTGCTCAATATCTTAGGCTTGCAGCGCTTTATCTTGTGTAGTTGTGAAGCTTGTGTTGTACTAACATGTCTGGCTTTTAATGTAAATATATGTATATTAAAAACACTTATGTAATACCTGTTATGCTATAGTCGTCTATAACTGCCTGCCCATTTGTCAGCTGCCTCAGTACAGAGTACCTCTTCTTTGTCACTGAGGCAAGTACAGGGCTACAGAGGTCAAGATCCACTATCGTATCCAGACGCAGAGGGTACGCAATGACTTATGAGGGCGCGCAAAGAGTGGTGGGGTAGGTTATTATGGTGCGCAAAGAGTTATGGGATAGCCTCTCCCATAATCCATTGCGCGCTCGCGCCATACTCATTCTCAGTCGCTAAAAAGACGCAAAAAGTAACGTATGGTATGAAAAAAAATGTTACAAGATTTCAAGATGTTAAATGTTAGTATATTATCACTTACCACTGTTGCTCTACTTAATTTGAGCAAAAAATGAAATATTATGAAGAGAAAACTTGCTTGGTAAGCCGGCGAGTGTTCATCATTGATCAAATATGGTCATAAGCTCACCACGAATAATCCACAGCATGGTTCGCCGTTATATGTTTCAACTAAGTTATATGTTTCTGTAAATATACATTCGAAGAAATCTATTGCCCAAATGTTGGCATGAAGGCATGGACATTTACAGAATTGTTTCGATGACTCTTCGAGTAATACATACTTAAATATGTACACCATGCTCTATTGTAAATTGGCGGAGGGATTTATAACTGATTTTTTTATCCAAAATACACCCCAAGCGGGGGAGGGGGCAGTACCACCCGTCTCCCGCCACCTTGCAAAAAACTATGAGATGGGTATCGGAACTCCACGTTCCGCAGCCTAATTCCTGTCATTCAGACGGGCTTCCTGTGTTTGGAAAAGAGCCGAGTGGAAGTGCGCCGGAGAACTGAGTCGAGCTCGCTACTTTATTTGTGACATCACGCCTCAATTCGCACAGGGAACCCGAGCGAACGCCAGGGATTAAACTGAACGTTCCTGTAGAGTTCGCTCATACCTCTCATTGTTTCTTGTTTTCAGGTTCCGTTCTTATGCACACGAGCACCTCATCCGACGTATTGCGTGAGGCGTGACAATAGCGGTCAGGAGGCTGTCACTCTACGCCAAAACCGCTTGAGAATTTTGAAAACATGGTTTGAGTGCGGGTTTTTCTGTTCCGTCAGTCAATCAGGTTAAACAATCATGCCCTTGCTTTGTTTCGCCTAGTGCAATCAACTGGGTTTTCGTCGCGATACAAAGCCAATCGACTGCACTGGGCCAAAGAATATAAGAAGGTCATTGGCTTAGATGATTTGACTGACGGAATACACACACAAAAAAAATCCCAAACCAAAAACGACATTTTGAAATGCTTTGCGCGAAAGAAAGGATTTTGTAGCCTGTGTACATCCGCTACTAACCTCCAAAGAGGATATACACAGGCTAGGATTTTGCTACAGTTTCCTAAACTAGGAAATTGCTGTTGTGCTCAACACGTGCAGTGTAGTGCAACATACTGAGGCTCCTGTTGATGGGCTTCTGGAAATTAAAACCACTGTTCGATCTAGACTACAATGCGGGACAAAATTGTTGTCGCGTATGTATAACGTTTTCAGTAAACAGGGGTTCTATGTACCACTCCGGTCCCCCTATCTTCTGCGCCCCTCCCCCCAGTACAATATTGTTTGCCACGGGCTCTCATCTTCGCAATTTGAGCACTACTACCTCCAACATTGAAATGGGGGAAAGGGGAGTTCCAGTGATATTGTCTTAGGAAGAAACACAATTTACTAGTGATGGGTAACCTAAAATCGGCTATTTTTGATGGACGCGGCAACTAATTTTGTCCGGCATTGTACATATTGTTTTATGCAAGAAACTATTTTTTGTCCCGATTGGTGGACTAATTTTGATGTGACACGTTTTCGAATCGCAGTGTTTTTGGGCCATCATCTATGGGCTAAAATGACCAGGTTCGTGGAGAAAACATTACCTTATAGCGGAGCTCCTTAGAGCGGAGCACCATAGGTATCGCAGGAAGAATACAATAGCTCAAAGTAGAACTGAGGTATAACGATCGGCTTCATTTTTCATGGTTCAGCGGTATTCCCATTTGGGTATCGCTGGCGCGTCCGTGTCTGCGCGCCACCACAGGTAAACCATGACCCCAACAGAAAAATATGTAACCGGGAGCTCCGCTTTTAGGCAGTGGTTAAATCTATATATTAAATGACATGCGCGTGTTTTCTATTCATTGAACCAGCTGCATACAAGAGATCGAGAATGTTATCGCGGCTCGCCGTAATCCGAATGGTAGTATTTGCACTATTATTATTATCGGTGCGGACATGTAAAAAGACAAATTCCCTTTAATTATAGTTTGTTATTAAAACATCGTATTTAAAATTATATTTGTACTGTGTGTAAAAATATTGATGGATCGATGTTCGGCATTTGACTCGAGATGAAAAAGAAATAACAAAACAAGAAATTATTGTCTTTAGGACTTCAACGAGAAAAAAGCTATGAGGAAATAGGCACACAAAGTCGTAATATTTATACATATGGCTGTATGAAATCCGCTCGCGCGTATTTTCTTGTTGGAATTATGACTCCAACAAAGAAAAATTATTCAAGTGAATGCCACGTGATCTGAAATGGGACAACTTTCCGCCCAATCGAAAGAGGCCTATGGGTATGGAAACCGGTGTGTTGGCTGTAGCTGTCGACTGGCTGTGACAGCTGCAACTCTATATATGAGCCGTATTCACACTAGAGGACGGAAAACACGTCATGACGGGTTTTTCGTCTGACGAGTTTTCCGTCTGATGTGAATTCAGACGATTTCCCGTCAAAAATTCGTCTCGTCCTGGTTTCACATTAAGATTTCCCATCAAAAATCCGTCTCGTCCCGGTTTCACACTAAGACGAGTTTTCTGTCCGGACGAAGAAATCGTCTTAGACGAGTTTTCCGTCTCTAGTGTGAATACGGCTATGGAAACCGGGCTTTAGTAGTTGCGTGACGTCATCTGTGCATTATAACAGTACAGACCGCACACGGGGAAATGTTGCTATCTCACCTAGCTATGGGGCTCCGCGGGCGCGGGAGCTCTGCAGTACTGACGCACGGGAAAATGTCATCCCAAATAGTACACTCTCCTTGTGCCATGCCAGACTCGTACCCGTCGCTAGGTCGTCAAATCAGTCGTCAAATAACTGCTTTGCTGCTCTCTAGTAGAAAAGTCGAGGAACGCAGGGGATTATGGGAAGCGCGCCTTGCGAAACCTTCCCACAATGCATTGCGCGCCGCGCTAATCCTTCCCATAATCCCCTGCGTTCCTCGACTTTTCTACTAAGCGACGGGTACGAGTCTGGGGCCATGCTATCTCACGCAGACCCCACCTTTCTTGAGCACAATCTTCGTACTCCATTTCTGAAGGGCTGAGAATGCACGGTATAGATCACAGGGTTGATAGCAGTACTCAATAACGGGAAAAACCCAAGGATCTGTCTGTTGATATTATACTTATGTGCGCCAGTGATATTATAAAATAATGTCCCATAGTAAGGCAACCAGCACACGTAGTAAGCAACAGACACTGTAATAAGAATACATGTCATCTTGCGCCGTGCTTTCAGGATCGACGAGTTAGTCACCGTATTTTGAGTCTCGAACCAAATTTTGTGAAGAATTTTCCCGTAACATGCCGCTATGATGCACCCTGGGACGAAAGAGCTTGTAAAGATTAAGACAATTTCGTAGGAAAAGGAGAATGTGCGCCAAAACTGGAGCTGGGGATATGTAGTGTTAGCCATGGTGGTGTAGGACTTAACTAGACTGTGCTCTGGTACGAGAAATACTGGAGCTGCTATAGCTGCTATTGAGATGTAAATACATACCAAGGTCTTATTGAGAAGTCTCTGTGTGATGCGATGGTGCTTGAGGGGCTTCACGACTGCAACGTAACGCTCAATAGCTATTAGCGCGAGGGTGAATGAAGACTTGGCGCCTTGGAAGTAGAAATTGAACTTAAGGGAGTTGATGTCGTTGTAGTAAAAGATACAGGGGCCACTGTCTAACGCATTTAAAAGGCAGAGAAGAATATCTGATCTGGCTAAGTGACTTAGAAGGCAGCTTGCGGGATTATGTTTCTTGTATTTCCAAACTACTACGTAAACCAGGCTGTTACCGATCACACACGCGGCAAATATAATGAGACGCGCAAAACAAAACGATAAATTCCATTCATCCATGGTCGCGCGAAGACTCGTTCATTCCTGATCCATAAAAAAAAACAGTAATGACTTGGTTTTCTGTGTATACGTCTTTAGATATAACGGATACCTAAGTAAACAATGAATATAATGAAAAGGTGTATTGATGTGTTCTTAAAGTTATGAAAAAGCAGTTTTTGATCAAATATATACGTAATGCCGGTGCCAGACAGCTGTCAGTTCATCATATTATTACACATGAGTTAATGACTTTTCGGACTTCCTGTGGTAATGTAACGCTACGCCTGGAGGCCTGGGGCCGACATCAAAACCAAAATGGCGGACGAAGGACGAATAGAGAGCACATAATACAGAGTTCGGTTGAATAATAGTTTTCGATGCCGAAAAAGTCGAACAAAGGAATACTAGGAGTTCCTAGAGATCCTAAGAGACAAGTGCTCCTGTTCAACCGATTTGCAGATGATTTGCCGTCAGATGAAAGCGATGATTCCGACTATGAACCCACGGCCTCGCGGGATAACCTTGGCAGCCGTAAAAACGCTAAAACTAAAGGTAACTACGCGTTAATTGGGGCCAAAAACCAGTTCAACATTTTGATTCAACTTCATTCAACATTTGTAGAATCACCCTTATTCAATGATGTTCAATGTGATGCCAAACCAATTCAAATTTGAATTGGTTTGGCATCACCATTCAACTTCATTCAACATGGTTATACTTTAGGCCCCGTCCACACTACACCGGCTAAATTTGAAAACAGCTAATTTTTTATACAGCTGTGCCTTCCGTCCAAACTACGCCGGCTAAATTTCCCACCGAAAACGGAGCTTTTCGAAAACGCTACCGAAAGTGGCTAAATTTGAAAACGCCGGCTACGCATTTTAGTGTGGACGGCGAAAATGGATCTTTTCGAAAACGATGACGTCGTACCACACGTCTGTGAGGAAATTATGACCGCGGGCTCTCGTTTTTCTTTTTCGCACATGCGCTTAGCTGACGTTCTTGTGTGTTTTCACATTTACCGTATTTACCCGTATGTAAGACGCACTTTTTTCACTCCAAAATGACCTTCAAATTCGGGGTGCGTCTTATACACGGAACATCACTTTTGGGAATTTGCATAACAACCAATACAAAAGATCCTTTACAAATTTGCTGATTCATGGTTGTGTTGTTCGGTTGCACATAATAAAGCTAGGATTTCGATCCGTGAAACCTGCCAGCAGGCGCTGGAGGCTGTTTTTATTGCAAAAATCTCGGAGTTCATAGTCGCGAGCGCCATTTTGGATTTTGTCACTCGGCCCAGGACGCACGTCCAAAAATCCAAGATGGCGCTCGTCGGCACTCGCGACTACGAACTCCGGGATTTTTGCGATAAAATCAGCCTGTAAACGCCTGCTAGAGGCTACAATGCATAGAAATATTAGCACAACTATTTAAATTCTGTGTGAAATCGTGTGTAGCACAAGATTTATCTCAAACAAACAAAATAAAATGAAGAAACAGTTGGAATATTTTACTCATCTGTTCGTGGCGTAAAACATTTGCCCTCATGTTTATATTGTCATTTTCCATTTACTGCCAGTCTATTTCTCATCCGATTTCTTTATGGAAGTGCTGTTGCACGAAATACAATTGAAAATCTTTAGAAATTGATTTTTTTTGCCAAAATGACCTCAAAATTCAAGGTGCGTCTTATATACGGGTGCGTCTTATATACGGGTAAATACGGTAGCCGGCGTAGTGTGGACAGAAAATATTTGTTCTGTTTTCGAGGAAAATTAGCCGTTTTCAAATTTAGCCGGCGTAGTGTGGACGGTGCCTTATAGCGCGTTAAACAAAATAAAGTTGAATCAAATGTTGAACTGGTTTTGCTCCAGCCTTAGAAAATGATCATTCGATGCAGTTCACTTGCTCAAAGACAGTGTCAACACAGCCATTAAGGCAGAAGCAAGTTTCAAGTTGCCTATTTTTTCACATACATATACAATTATGTATCAGTCAATTCCAGCGGTGACCATTCTTGCTCAGACTTCAAAAATCTCTAACTATCTTGAAATGGCAAAATTTCCTACAATTCTCCAGGGAGAATTAGGGTAAATGTATGGCAGTCGTCTTAAGTTTTTCCAGGGACACGAAGTGAACAATATTGACTCCCATCAAATCTGGGGCGATTGACATCCCTGGGAATAGCATGTGTATCCTTTTTTGTCAGAAAATCAGAGCAAAAAGGAGGCAAAGTCTAAGATCCCACAAGGTCAAAACAAACGAAAACGACAAAATGCCATGAACGAAAGTACTCAAGTAGCAAAAGAAAGCCCAATGAAGAAGCCAAAACTACATTGTGACATGGAAAAGGGATATGATAGAGAACTGGACTGTCAAACTGCATGGTCAAACTTTATTCCCACTGAAGTTCTACTAAAAATCTTCTTCTACTGTGTGTATAGCCAGGGTCTTATTCCTCTGATAGGAAGGTGAGTATATTATCTGCAAGTGAAAGTGGAATACAGGGCAGTTTCAGTCAATAGTCTTAAAGTTGCTGACCCACCCTGTCCATAATGCATTTGCTTTGTTTTTGTTTACTTACACCCTCTCATACTGTACTATTTCAAAAGGTTACACCTTCACCCCCCGGACCTTCACCCCCTTCTCCCTCTAGGAAAATAACACTCGATAGTTGTACACAACATG
The DNA here is from genome assembly GCA_033964015.1 of Scolanthus callimorphus. Lineage (NCBI taxonomy): Eukaryota > Metazoa > Cnidaria > Anthozoa > Actiniaria > Edwardsiidae > Scolanthus > Scolanthus callimorphus. Next base: position 40,765,711 of record CM066911.1, read on the forward strand.
TATAATGCTAGCATCCAGGTGGTAGCAGGACTTTATACTCTTATATCAGCTTAACCCAGCTGTCATTCCATACGCTGTACATTTGTATCTCATCATGAGCTGTTTGGAGGTCAAAAATGCCTTTTTTTCTTGTTTGTATTTTGCACTGGAAATTCCAAAGGGAGAGGGGGTCAAATCTCAGCTACTTTCATGGGGGTTATGGACTTTTTCTTTCTGGAACCCCAAAAAATTTATGAAGAAACAGATCAAAGCAAACCAAACATTCCCATTGCAGATTATCTAGAGTATGCCAGCGATGGAAAGCAATCTGTCAAGAACCTAGATTATGGCGTAAGGTTGACATCAGCCATATCAGGAAGTACACACTTGCCAGTGACAGCCTTATAAGACAACTTGTCAAAAGAGGAATGACAGGGGTAGAGGACCTTAGCTTGGATGGTTGGAAAAAAATAACTGACAAAGGAGTACAGGTAGAAGAAAGACAATGGAGCTTAAGCCTTTACTAAGTCTTTAAGCCTTATGTAGCTTTAGCCTAGTAATTACATTTATAATTCTCTGCAATACATACAATATAGAACACAAGATATCTAGTTCTCTAGTTTCATATAGTTTTATGATTTATTACTAAAAGTGAGTTTAATATAATTACTCAAGTGATTATAAGAATTTCCATGCGCTGATTGGTCGAGAGGTTCTTTTTCTCTTGCTATAATCACCTACAGGTGAAAATAACATTGAAAGGATTGGGAGTGCATGTGCAAGTTTTGTTATGATCCATGAAAAAGTCGAACAGAAACAAGTTTTTCTGTCTGAAACCTTGTGAATCACTTGAGCAATTATACTAAAACAATTAGTTGCATCAGGCTCCATGAAAAAGATTTTAACAGGTAATTATTTTGTGCAGGTGCTGGCTGGCAATTGCTCAAACTTGAGAAGACTTTGCTTGGCCAATTGTGAGGCAATAACACCCAAGTCAGTCAACCTTCTTGCTGAGCACTGCACCAGCCTTACGTCTGTTGATCTGTCTTCAACTAAGGTAGTCAAGATGTATTCCACATGCTGCAGGAAATATTGCATAAACCAATATTATATGAAAGTTGGATTCTCCTTTAAAAGATGAAACAGTCATGTGCTGATTTTAGAGAGAATGAACGAGGAGCACTTTTTGGTTGTTTTGATCTTTTTTCAATTTTTAAACCTTGATCTTGCTGTCTGGAAAATCTTGCATTCATCACTTGCCACCATTTCTACTGTGATTTACAGTAGTTTGTATATCTTTTTCCACAGGTTGACCACAACTGCCTCAAGAATCTTCTCACATCTCTTCGTCATCAGTTGGAAGAGTTCATCCTGAGAAATTGTAAAAAGGCAGCATATAATCTCATCCAGATGATACAGGTGAGCAAATTAGACTACCATACTTATGGGCTTCCTAAAAAGATATTTGTAATATATTGGGCTCCCTGTGTCATTGGGCTTCATGTGTTGCCCATATTTGGAGGCCCCACAAGGAGAGACCATATTTTTTGGCCTTTTAGGGGTAACCTTGATCTGTAATAAAATTCAAGGTAGATTGGTATCTTTTAGGGCTCTAACACAGTGGCAAACCTTCAAGAAAGAGAGAGAGTACATGTATGAGAAATTATAAAATAACTAAGATAGTACGCACGCTCTCATTGGTCGACAGGTGTGTTTAGATGAGAGTATATAACACGGTTGTGACGTCATGCCCGGGACGATGTTTGCGCTGGCTTCTTTTCATCCTTACATTTTGACACTAAATTTATACAAACACTTGAAGCAATGAAATTGTGAAAGCAGTGCTGTTCTCTCTTAGCTATCATTTGTCATCCCATCCTTTAACCACAAGTTCAAAGAATTGGCTTATCTTCGACTTTTTTAATCAAACCGATGTGTGTAAATTTTCACGATTGTCAACATTTTTCGCACGATTTAAACATGATAATATCTTTGTCCTCCAACATCCTCTTCCCTCCCTTTATGAAACGATTTCTTTGATTTCTGGGAACTTTTTAAAAGTATACAGCTCGTACTAACCTTCGGTCTCGTCGGTGCATAACTGTCTCGAATTTTCCCAACCTCCCCTCATGTTTGCATCAGAGTATGTAGACACGGAAAAAATTCTCTATTGCTTAATTAGACAACATCAAAGGCAGCATTTGAATCACATACGGAAATTCTTGATGTGTATCTTCTAGGGTAAAATATTATTTGAGCCACACCCTTTTTGATATCTTTTAGGGGTGAAACTGAAAATTCCCAACGATCATCCTGACCAAAAAAATAGGAGTGCTGGATCTAGACACAAGGCATCACTGGGTAGTAAATGAGGTACTAACAGTTTTTAATTCTTTTTTGGTAGGAAAATTGTCCAGTTCTTACTTCGCTTGATCTATCTGGGAATTTTATCAGGCAGTTTCATATTGAACGGTTACAGGTAACATAAGAGACTTGGTATTGGGTCCAGCATTGAGGTTATGCAAACCTTTGGATTTGAGCAAGTTGATATTGCAACTTTTAAATCTCTTTTTTTCTTCTTCCCCCCCTGTACAGGCGTCATGTCCAAAACTCCAGCATCTGCAACTGGCCAATGTCTGCATACAAACAGTCTCCCCAAAACGGCCAGAAAAGGTACATGAAACCCAAACATACCAGGGGGTGGAGAAGTGGGAGTGGAGTAGTGTGGGTGGAGTAGTGTGGGTGGAGTAGTGTGGGTGGAGTAGTGTGGATGGAGTAGTGTGGGTGGAGTAGTGTGGGTGGTGTAGTGTGGGTGGAGTAGTGTGGGTGGAGTAGTGCGGGTGGAGTAGTGCGGGTGGAGTAGTGCGGGTGGAGTAGTGTGGGGGAGTAATGGGGGTGGAGTAGTGTGGGTGGAGTAGTGTGGGTGGAGTAGTGTGGATGGAGTAGTGTGGGTGGAGTAGTGTGGGTGGAGTAGTGTGGGTGGAGTAGTGTGGGTGGAGTAGTGTGGGTGGAGTAGTGTGGGTGGAGTAGTGCGGGTGGAGTAGTGGGGGTGGAGTAGTGTGGGTGGAGTAGTGTGGGTGGAGTAGTGGGGGTGGAGTAGTGTGGGTGGAGTAGTGTGGGTGGAGTAGTGTGGGTGGAGTAGTGGGGGTGGAGTAGTGTGGGTGGAGTAGTGCGGGTGGAGTAGTGCGGGTGGAGTAGTGGGGGTGGAGTAGTGTGGGTGGAGTAGTGGGGGTGGAGTAGTGTGGGTGGAGTAGTGGGGTGGAGTAGTGTGGGTGGAGTAGTGGGGGTGGAGTAGTGTGGGTGGAGTAGTGTGGGTAGTGAGTAGTGCGGGTGGAGTAGTGGGGGTGGAGTAGTGGGGTGGAGTAGTGAGTAGTGTGGGTGGAGTAGTGCGGGTGGAGTAGTGGGGGTGGAGTAGTGTGGGTGGAGTAGTGTGGGTGGAGTAGTGGGGGTGGAGTAGTGTGGGTGGAGTAGTGTGGGTGGAGTAGTGTGGGTGGAGTAGTGGGGGTGGGGTAGTGTGGGTGGAGTAGTGCGGTGGAGTAGTGAGTAGTGCGGGTGGAGTAGTGGGGGTGGAGTAGTGTGGGTGGAGTAGTGTGGGTGGAGTAGTGGGGTGGAGTAGTGTGGGGTGGAGTAGTGTGGGTGGAGTAGTGTGGGTGGAGTAGTGTGGGTGGAGTAGTGTGGGTGGAGTAGTGGGGTGTGGTAGTGTGGGTGGAGTAGTGTGGGTGGAGTAGTGTGGGTAGTGTGGGTGGAGTGTGGGTGGAGTAGTGTGGGTGGAGTAGTGGAGGTGGAGTAGTGTGGGTGGAGTAGTGTGGGTGGAGTAATGGGGGTGGAGTAGTGTGGGTGGAGTAGTGTGGGTGGAGTAGTGTGGGTGGAGTAATGGGGTGGAGTAGTGGGGGTGGAGTAGTGTGGGTGGAGTAGTGTGAGTGGAGTAGTGGGGGTGGAGTAGTGGGGTGGAGTAGTGTGGGTGGAGTAGTGTGGGTGGAGTAATGGGGGTGGAGTAGTGTGGTTGGAGTAGGGGTGGAGTAGTGTGGGTGGAGTAGTGGGGGTGGGAATACTCTCATATTCTAAGGCTAGGGATGCATGCTTGTTGGACAAAAATGTGTTTTGGCTCCTAAAGGAATAGAACTCCTCGGCTTGCCCGTTTGTTTTGCCCATTTCAGATCAAGTAGCATTCCAATGAGTATTCTTTCTTTCTTTTTCTGTAACGCACCGAAGGATATATGAATATGGAATCATTCCAAACAAAGAGAGAATACTCATGGGAATGACACGTGATCTGAAATGGGCAAAACATTATGCCCAAGCCGGGGAGGTCTATAGGAGACAGAGTTCACATGAATAACAATATAGTCTTTCAAGTGAAATTTTATTGTGGAATTCACGAGTTGAGTGATGAATTTTTCTTGAATCCCACAGCTAAAGATGGATTGCATTCTTTCCCTTAGGAACCGTCAAAAGGTTTCCCAGACCTTGAGTTTCTGTCAATCGCCAACAGCGGCCAAACTGCCGTAGCTATAAACGATGACTTCATTAGTAGGTTAGTTTGCTCAACAACGTCTGCAGTGTATGCAGGAGCTCTTTTTTGTGAAAAATGTAAATGTTGTCTGAGTCTCGACTTGACGTATCTGACCATACATTTCTTTGTAAAAAGTAAGGCCTACGGCAAAAGCCGTGCCAGAGTCACGCCCTTCCAATACAAAACAATAGAAAGTTCTTGATTATAAAGTATATTGAAGCGGCAATATAGATTATGATGTTTTGAAAATTCATATGCTCGCTTGGGGAAACTCGCCAGACAGAACTAACCGCCACAGATGTATCCCCAAAAGATCTTATTATGGGATAGCCAAATAGTGGTCCTTGTAACTGGATGTCACTTTTATTTCAGAATGTTAAACTCGTCAGAGCGCCTGAAAGTGCTGGATTTACGAGGCTGTCAGAGAGTATCAGAAAGTGCGATTAAGGTGGGCGTGCTCACATGTTTACTTTATTGTTGTAATCATTTGTTTGTTTGTTTATTAGTTTACTTTAAGTGGGACTACGACCAAATCTCAATAGAAATTATTTTTCAAGCTCAATGCTCTCAGTTGCCGATTACCAAAAGATGTGCTGTAAGGGGAAAATGCTGCTCAATCGAGTATCAGTTAAGCCTGGTCACCTTATAGTTGCAGCTGTTGTTCTGCGACAACTATATGTAAACCGGGTGTCGTAGCAGTCGCAACAGTCGCGAAACTCCAGTTGCGGCTGTCGCAGAGATAGAACACGGGCGATTCCTGCAGCACGAGTTGCAGCGGTCGCAAGAGTCGCAGAAGTCGCGAACGCTGCCGGTTTCCATATAGTTCCATATAGCAGAAGTCGTAGAACTAATTGTTCACAACAGCTGTTGCAGAACAACTTTGTTCACGGTAGCTGCAACTCCAGGAAACCGGGCTAGGGAAACAAGCCACAGGACCCCCGCTCAAGTGGAAAAGTTCAATTCGAGAGGCTGGAGCCAAATTTTAGCGGAGCACAGGCGCGCGCCAGCGGATGCTCCATACTTAAGAGAATAATGTATAGGTATGGATCTGATTTTTGAACGCGCGTGCGGTGTCCGTCCGATGTCCCTGTACCACCACAGGGTTCCCATCAAGAAAGAAACAAATTGAATATCTCGAGAACGGAGCATCGCTAGGTGACCATCGCTAGGTGGGCAAAATTATCTTGCAGGCAGGGGGGGGGGGGGGGGGGGGCACCACTAAGGTCACGTGACATGGCGTCATCGATGACGTCAGCAAAACTAGAAAACTTAATATCTCGAAAAGTTGATACGTCGTTGACAGTAATGTATTGATAGGAGCTCCGCTTTTAGGCAGTGCCTAAATCTATCTATATATTAATACCGTAAGGAAAATCGTGTCGACACTCGCTCCGCTCAGCCCTGAAGCTGTGCCGCCAAAAGAAGTTCGCAAACCCGAAGGGAAGGTGGAAATCTGGACCATAGGCGTGTTTTTGTTGGAAAAGATTCACCTCGAGCTAAGTTCTAATTCAAGCGATTTGTTAAGCGAGGGACAAAGCCGCCATCGCCGCCATGTTGAATTCTCCCACAGAAACTAAAAAAGAACTCGGTTCGCGCAGCCGAAAGCACCATTGACATTCAAACCTAAATGGTTCTCTTACAGATTACATACAGGAATGTGCAGGGATAATTCTAACTTGAAAGATTTGAGCTGAGAAAAATTTTCATTCAAGTTTCAACGAACGTACACACTACATTGCTTCCCTCGGAGCACGCGCTAAGTCATGCTAAGTCGAAATGACACATTTACAAAACAAAGTCCGTGAAAGTCATGAATAATATTCTCTAAGTATAAATCCTGACGGCTCTATCGCAAAACGAAGGACATAATCCCGAAGAGAAAGAGGAAATCCCTCCAGTGGGCATGTTTTTGTTGGAAAACGTTCACTTTGGCTAAGTTCCAATTCAAGCAATTTTTTAAGCGAGGATAAAGCCGAAAAAATATAAATAATATAAACTAAAAAAAATTATTAGTCCTTAGACCATTTTTACTTGACCTGTTTCTTCTCTCCCCTCGCTGAGATATGATAAGCATACAAACAATTCCGAAGTCAAATTGCGCTTTCGATTTTCACGGGTTCTTTGACCGATTTGAGAGACTGACACACGCGTGATTTTGTCAAACCAAGCAGGGAGACCAGTGCAAAAAAAACCTTTTGGGCTCACTTCATTTATTTCGGCATGGTGGGACGGGGTACTCATGCTGATGGGAGGTTATTAGTAATGTAAATCCAGCAGTTTATGGAAGGGGGAAATCATGAACCCTCCCCACATCCATATGGTCATTGTGATTTTTTTCCCCGTTTTTTTTTTAAACAGAGAACACTTTTACTTAATTTCCCCCTTACACTCCGTGAATTTTTCACGGGCATCAGCTAGTCTATATATTAATACCGTAAGGAAAATCGTGTCGACACTCGCTCCGCTCAGCCCTGAAGCTGTGCCGCCAAAAGAAGTTCGCAAACCCGAAGGGAAGGTGGAAATCTGGACCATGGGCGTGTTTTTGTTGGAAAAGATTCACCTCGGGCTAAGTTCTAATTCAAGCGATTTCTTAAGCGAGGGACAAAGCCGCCATCGCCGCCATGTTGAATTCTCCCACAGAAACTAAAAAAGAACTCGGTTCGCGCAGCCGAAAGCACCATTGACATTGAAACCTAAATGGTTCTCTTACAGATTACATACAGGAATATGCAGGGATAATTCTAACTTGAAAGATTTGAGCTGAGAAAAATTTTCATTCAAGTTTCAACAAACGTACACACTACCTTTCTTCCCTCGGAGCACGCGCTAAGTCATGCTAAGTCGAAATGACACATTTACAAAACAGTCCGCCGAAAGTCATGAATAATATTCTCTCTAAGTATAAATCCTGACGGCTCTATATCAAAACGAAGGACACAATCCCGAAGAGAAGGAGGAAATCCCTCCAGTGGGCATGTTTTTGATGGAAAAGATTCACTTTGGGCTAAGTTCTAATTCAATCTATTTTTAAGCGAGGGATAAAGCCGAAAAAATATAAATAATATAAACTAAAAAAACTTATTAGTCCTTAGTCTCAGACCATTTTTACTTGACCTGTTTCTTCTCTCCCCTCACTGTACCCTCACTGAGATATGATAAACATACAAACAATTCCGAAGTCAAATTGCGCTTTCGATTTTCACGGGTTCTTTGACCGATTTGAGAGACGGACACGCGTGATTTTGTCGCACCAATCAGGGAGACGAGTGCAAAAAAAATCCTTTTGGGCTCACTTCATTTAGTTCGGCATGGTGGGACGGGGTACTCATGCTGATGGGAGGTTATTAGTAATGTAAATCCAGCAGTTTATGGAAGGGGGAAATCATGAACCCCTCCCCACATCCATATGGCCATTGTGATTTTTTTTCCCGATTTTTTTTTAAACAGAGAACACTAAAATAAATTTCCCCCTTACACTCCGTGAATTTTTCACGGGCATTAGCTAGTCTATATATTAATACCGTAAGGAAAATCGTGTCGACACTCGCTCCGCTCAGCCCTGAAGCTGTGCCGCCAAAAGAAGTTCGCAAACCCGAAGGGAAGGTGGAAATCTGGACCATGGGCGTGTTTTGTTGGAAAAGATTCACCTCGGGCTAAGTTCTAATTCAAGCGATTTCTTAAGCGAGGGACAAAGCCGCCATCGCCGCCATGCTGAAAATCTCCCACAGAAACTAAAAAAGAACTCGGTTCGCGCAGCCGAAAGCACCAAAGACGTTGAAACCTAAATGGTTCTCTTACAGATTACATACAGGAATGTGCAGGGATAATTCTAACTTGAAAGATTTGAGCTGAGAAAAATTTTCATTCAAGTTTCAACAAACGTACACACTACCTTGCTTCGCTCGGAGCACGCGCTAGAAGTCGAAATGACACATTTACAAAAGCAAAGCCTCATGAATAACATTCCCTAAGTATAAATCCTGACGGCTGTATCGCAAAACGAAGGACACAATCCCGAAGAGAAGGAGGAAATCTCTCCAGTGGGCGTGTTTTTATTGGGAAAGATTTTCACTTTAGGCTAAGTTTTAATTCAAGCGATTTTTTAAGCGAAGACAAAGCCGAAAAAAATCATAAACTAAAAAATCTGAGAACATTTACTTGACCTGTTTCTTCTCTCCCCTCACTGACATATGATAAACATTCAAACAATTCTGAAGTCAAATGGGTTTTATGTATAATAGGCTTAAATTGCGTTTTCAATTTTCGCGGGTTCTTTGACCGATTTGAAAGGCTCACGCGTGTGATTTTGTCGCACAAAAATCAGGAACACAAGACAAGTGCAAAAAAATCCTTTTGGGCTCACTTCATTAATATTTCGGTATGGTGGGACGGGGTACTCATGCTGATGGGAGGTTATAGTAATGTAAATCAAACATTTTATCCCCCACCCCTATGGCCATTATGATTTTTTTCCTGTTTTTTTTTTAAATAGAGAACACTTAAAGTAAAATAAATTTCCCACTCCGTGAATTTTTCACGGGCATCAGCTAGTATATTATTGATATTTTATCGTGTGTCTGATTGCTTGTTTTATTTTTCTCCCTATCGCGTTAGAGTCTGTGTTGTCCCGCCCTGGAGTCTCTCTACATTGGCAATACTGATGCCAAGCTAGAAACGGTGATGGCAGTAGTAAATAAGGTATTATTCGCTCACCCGCTCAACCGAATATAAAACATTTATCATGAAATACGTAACTACTTATTAGAAGTGTGTCCACACAAGACGCGTGCGAATTGGGTATTTAATTTAGAGTGCTAAAGCGACGAGTTGGACGCGAATGAATTACGCATGCAAACTGTAATGCTTATATATTAGCGTCTAGCTAATCAACCGAAACCATGTGTAAACAAACATGCATACCCTACACGCTAATAAGGCGGTATACTTAACCCATGATAAATACATTAAGCCAATCATGAACGAAAGAAAATAACAGTTGCTGTTGAATGGTTTCCCAGTCAGCCAATCACAACGCAAGGAAGACCACGATCACGCTGTGATCACGTGACTGGTTTCCAAGACACGCCTTAGCAGCTAAACCCACAAGACAATGCTCATAAGAGTTGTTCTTTTACACGAAATCCAAACTTTTTAATGCGGTTCCTTCTTGTGGAGTATTCCCTTGTACATGGTCCCAAGGCCTAATCGTGCCTCTTCATAAATCGGCCTATAAGTATATTCTTTCCAACTTCAAAACAAGTAAATGACCCGCTGTTCGAAAACCGTGTGTTTCGTTGATTTTTGGAAAAGTGTACGATAGTGTATGGCAAGAGGGTTCTGTATCTTTTTTTTATCTTTTTTACATTATTTTTACATCATTGATCTAGTGGAAATCACAGTCTCCGAGTGCTTGACCTGAGCTGTAACTCTGCTGTGCGTGATGTTTGCATAGCTCTGATGCCCTATGGTCCACCGACTGCTATAACAAGCCTCGACCTCGCGAGCACAGCGATTACCAACAAGGGGGCCAGGTGAGAAATAATTTGTGCTTTTCACACTTTTTTGCTCTTCGCACTCATCGGCGGTACCTTGTGGAAGCAGCCGCTACCTAAGCTACGGCTAAACTAAGACACATTTAACGCAACATTTTTGTCCTGCATGTTTCCCCAAGTGGCGAAACTAGGAAACATCGCACGCGTGTGTCTCACTCACTCATGGCGGCCTCAGCGGAGCCACACGCCTGGGAGGCCCAGTCCTCTCGATCCGCCATGGGCGCTGAGGGCACGCACGTCCCACTTTAAGCTGTCGATAAATGTTGTTTGGGGCGCCCTCGGGATCGCTGACCATGAGTAGGTTTCCACAAGATTAGGGAGGAGGCTGTTATTCGGCCTTATTCCTAAAGCAATGGCCAGCGAGTCTGAGCCTCCGCCAGGCCACCTTAACTGTGAGTCTTGGAAGGGGGCCATAGACATCGTAGTTTGGCGTGAGGCTCTGCCAACTGATGTTGAGCGCAGCTCAGAGCATCCGGACACAGAATGTTTCTTGTCTTGCGAAGAAATATTTCTTTGTGTCCCGGCTACAAAATTTGTTCTGCGCGACAATATTTCCCGCGCGGCAAAACCGGAAAACACGAAGGAATAAAACGTGTCTGGCTACAATGTTGCGCGCTACATGTGTCCTAGTTTAGCCAGGGCATGACAGATATTCTAAAAAGACAAAATTCGGGGATAATACAATAGACCTTTTCCGCTTGGCGGGGTCCCTGTGGTTTGTTTTCCTTAACTGCCACTCATGCGGTTACTGGGTGTTTTTATCACGGAAAACCCGGTCGGTTTTCTGATCGGGCGCCATCTTGGATTGTGAGATCAGTGAAGGGACCGGTTTTCAGAGGGTAGTCACTGCCAGAGGGTTTGTTACGTCCCCAGTGGTTCTTTAACGGAACCTCGGCTTATTGTCTCATCCGAAAGACATTCTAGTGATTATTTCTTTTTTCATGTATATAGACTGGTGTTCATGGCCTGTCCTAACTTAGAAGAACTCAACTTGTCAGCGTGCCGTGGTGTGGATCGTGGGCTCAAGAAAAAGCACAGTGGCCCAGAAGGTCTTTCGCGCTTGTTAAGCCACCTCGACCGAGCATTAAGCGCAGAGGACTGACACCGAGCGGCAAGTAAAGGTATGTGATGTCATCCATTGTTATACATGTGTACGGAGACCCTCATTGGTTCCCAGAACAAGACGCGCTCTTCTAAACTGTGTTTGACAAATGTGCATTTTACTAGTAGAGTGGTTTTCACATGACTGTCGTAAAACCAATCGCAAAGTAATTACACCAATTCTGAACAAAACGTATGTGAGTAATTACAAAGTAATCGCGAATTACTCGCGACAGTCATGTGAAATCTGCTCTATTAGCTATGTTGGTAAGCAGTAGAGCTATTCTCAAGTTGTTATTTTGAGTCATATTTGTACCCCGTCGCTGTAGTGGCGCGCAATGGATTATGGAGTAGTGGACCTGGTAAAGAAAGAGAACCCATAATTATTTGCGCGCCTGCCAAGTAACGCAATACCGACAACAGCTCAGTCACGCAAAAAACGCACTACCAAAAAGAGACACAAGTAATGACTGGGTACGAGTTTCACATTGCTTCGTGCGATATTTGGCTCAGTAAGGTTGGGCTAACTTTATTTTGGGACTAAAGAAGCTTATCGGTGAGTCTGGAATTAGTTCTCGCGTACTAATAAAAACTTGGAACAATTTTCAAAGACAAGCACTGCTAGAGTCAAACTTTAGCAATAGCGAGATACTTTTCTTTGCCTGGGCTGGTCCTTAGGTGTCGGTAATAACGAGTGTCCGAAAGGCGAGAGTCGACTTCAGTTATCGGAGAGTCTGAAACTATGCTCTACATACTAGTCCAATACTTTGACAAATTTATGCATGGTATTGTTCTTCTCCATTGTATTGCCTCGTTCTATAATACACTCCATTGCACCCCATTGTTTTAGACAATGCCTTGCATAAATTTGTCAGTGTATTGGACAACCCTCATGCTCGCATACTAGTCCAATACTTTGACAAATTTATGCATGGTATTGTTCTTCTCCATTGTATTGCCTCGTTCTATAATACACTCCATTGCACCCCATTGTTTTAGACAATGCCTTGCATAAATTTGTCAGTGTATTGGACAACCCTCATGCTCGCATACTAGTCCAATACTTTGACAAATTTATGCATGGTATTGTTCTTCTCCATTGTATTGCCTCGTTCTATAATACACTCCATTGCACCCCATTGTTTTAGACAATGCCTTGCATAAATTTGTCAGTGTATTGGACAACCCTCATGCTCGCATACTAGTCCAATACTTTGACAAATTTATGCATGGTATTGTTCTTCTCCATTGTATTGCCTCGTTCTATAATACACTCCATTGCACCCCATTGTTTTAGACAATGCCTTGCATAAATTTGGCCAAGTATACTTCGCGTGCCTCGATAGCTCCCCATCGTTGCATAAAATGATCAATACAGATAACAAGGAATTGTTTTTACACACAATTGGACTACACCCCAGTATATAACAGGATGATATCGAGCAGATTTGGTACCGTGAAAAGTGCTGCGAGGCCCGGCACTGTCGCGGTCGTGGCACGAAACCTGACCTGTAGATACCGAATGAAATCGCGTAGTCGCGGCACGGTCGCGGCGCGGCGCGGCACAACTTTGTCGCGGAACTTTTCACAGCCATACGAAATCTGCTCTAATGTATTTAAATAGCGGATACCGCGCTCATTCAAGTCAGATCTATTGTAGTCTAAGTTGTTATCTTATCTTATCTTCATCTAAAATATACGGCCACCTTTCCTGGCAGGTTTTTTTTATCGGAGGTTATCAAATCCTGTGTATTTTATTGTTTGTAATGCAATGTGTTTTGTTGTGATGCGTTCTTTTGTGCTGCATTTGGCTTTTCTGTGCCGTGCTTGCGATTTGCTTAGGGATAGCTTGCGTGACTTAGCGTGACCATGTTAAAATCTGTAACGCTTCACGCTCTGCTGTCACCATCTTTCTGATCTTATGTCAACCAATAACCAATGATATTAAAGCAGAGATGTTAGTTTCAAGCTCGTGCATTAGATGTGATACACGCCTGTCGGTGTGTGACCCAAGCCTGTAGGATAGCTTGCGTGACTTAGCGTGACCACGTTAATCTGTAACGCTGCATGCTCAGCTCCCACCGCCTTATTTCAACCAATAGCCATGTGATATTAAAGTGGAAATGTTAGTTCCAAGCTTGTCCATTGGATATGACACAAGTCTGTCGGTGCGACACAAGCATGTAAGATAACTTGCGTGACTGAGCATGACCATAGAAATTCTGTAACTCTACATGCTCAGCTGCTACCATCTCTATGTTGACCATTAGCCACCATATATTAAAGTGGAAATGTTAGTTCCAAGCTCGTCCATTGGATGTGACACAAGTCTGCCGGTGTGACACAACCCTGTATGATGGCTTGCGTGACTTAGCATGACCATAGAAAGTCTGCAACTCTACATACTGCTACCAAGTCTTTGTCAACCAATAGCCACCATATATTAAAGCGGAAATATTAGTTCCATTGTTGTCATTTTTGGATGTGACACAACCCTGTCGGGTGTTGCGTGACTGTACATGTGATGACCAGGGCTGGTGACCAAGGAATGCGTTACTTTGCGGTGCGTTACTCGGATAGTTTATATTCTTCGTGCTTGGGTGACTGAAACGAAAATCCAGGATTGTTATGTTGAGGCATTACTGAATGGCAGCGCAATGGAGTTCCCATAATCGACAGTTATGTTTTGAAGAGTACGAGAAGCTTGTACGTAGGTGGGTGTACGTAGGCAATTATGTAATTATATGGACGATTGGTCGAAAGTGAAACGCTTTCTCTCCATCTGCAACTTGTCGCATGCAGCTTGATGTATATGTAGTGACGCGAAGGCGAATGCATTTAAATGCCATGTTGACATTTGAAATAATGCAACATACAAGTGTCTGACTTTCAATTGAGTAAAGTGTTATGTACGTGTGATTTCTTAGTGACATTTTTCATAATAAAAGCATAAAAGAAATTAGAGAGAAAAAGTGTCGAACGGAGATCGTTTCTCGGGAAATTCCAGCCTAGTTCCCCGGCGTCTGAGCGGGCTTCCTGTGCTCATGAGGAAGCGGGAGAGCTGGGCCGAGCTCACCGAGAGGGTCTCCTGTGACGTCACACTCCTATCTCCTACCCACCACAGGGAGCCCACCCAGAACGCCAAGACGAGGCTGAGGACGTATTTTTCTAATGCTGTTTCCGTTTCATGGGTATTGAAAATGGGAAGAACGCTCGGGTTGGAATTGCTGGATTGAGTTTGAGAAAACGCCAATTTTCTATTGTGGTTTGAATATTTGCCAATCATAGAAATAACAACAAATAACAATAACGTAATTCGTGCCCTTCAAAAACGTTTACTAATTGTTAAATAAAACGCCGAATACATCCCAAGCATACTAGCTTTTTTTAGGTTTTCACAACTTTTAAAATAATTAGTCTCGGGATCAGTAAGGTATTACAGTACGAGATTATATATACGTAGCTAAATATTTCAAATATTGGCCTGAACTGAGGCAACACTTTGAGCTCCATTTACACGACAGAAATGTTTGGCACGTCTCGGATAAAAATGATTCTGGAACTACCTCGTCACTGTAGTCCTGGCACGGTCTCTTACAAAAATTAATACGGCAAAGCCATTTACACAGCGCAAATATACCTGACGTAATATTAAATCTGGTACCCGTAACGTTTATTGGAGCCGTGCCAAAAACTCCTTGTCGTGTAAATGAGCCTTCAATACTTTATACCACGTTAGTCACTGATTTCTGAGAACATGATAGGCGTTACCATACGTGCATGTGCCAGGAACATGGTAGCAGTGCACTTCACACGTGCTTATAAGAATCACGCGACAGTAGAACCACGTGATTACAGAGGCACGTGATTACAGAGATGCCACGTGCTCATCGAACTCCGATCAAACATTCTGTGGATCAAGAGTAGCGGTGGCATGGTTTCCATCCTCCTCTGTACATAACTGCATCTCTATAGTGGTCGGACTTTTGTGTTTTCTTACCCGGGAGTCGGTGTTGCTTTTGGCATCATGTCGCGTATAGCGCCCACTTTCTTTTCGATCGGACCCATGAGAATGAAAAGATCCGATACTTTGACTCATCCTGTATCCCATCTTACGAACCTCTCGCTTGAACTTCTGATGTCTGAACGCATAGAGGAATGGATTTATCAGCGAGCTTATTCCAAAAAGCGTGACGGGAATCCAGCTCCCCATCACTATAAACGCCTGCATGTTACCCACACTCATCTCTGCAACGCGAAACAACAACTCCATGAAGTTATAAACATAAACAAGGAAGAGAACCATCGGTATAATGAAGAAGACGAAGTTTGACACCACCACCAGTGATATCCTTTTCGCAAGTCGCGCCTCTCTTTTGACTCCTAAATGAGAGCTAGCCTTGCGTACAAATACATAGATACGGATGTACATGCCTATGCTGATTAGGTATACCAGTACGAAGATTACAGCCACGGCAAAGGTGATACTGGAGGTGTCTTCTATGTTGAGTCTTTATGAAAGGGCATTGTACACTGGAACCATTTATGGTACTGCAACTCCGGGACTCCGAGTATCGGAAGCAGTGCAAATGTAAAAGAAAGCACCCAAACAACGGCGGATATCAATAACGATACCCTGGTGCTAAGCCGCGAGTCTGGGTTGTCGCAATGAACTATGGCCAGATAGCGTTCTGTCGTCAAGAAGAAAGAGGTGAATACAGTAGTGACCTGTCCGGTTGTAAATACGACCCCAATGTACGGACACATTTTTATGTCGTTTTTTGGCAGCTCGCTTGGGGTCACTGAAGAGTTCTTAAACGGGTTAAACATTGCAATCTCAATAGTGTATACTCCGATAAGTATATCACTGCACGCCATGCTACAGATGAGTATAAACGAGGTGCTGTTGCGAAGCAGGCGCGATACGAGTATAAACACGACTATAACCATGTTCAGGACCAGTATGGCCACGCCCAGTCCGTACTGCACGTAGAATAACTTTCTTGGAACACTGTAAAGCTCGCGGAAGTATGGATACTGAATCTCATTTTGATAACATTCAATATTACCCGCCGTACACAAACATTGCGGAGTGAAACCAAGTTTAATGAATTCCAGTCCTTTGCCATACGTGACGTCATCACTGTGGATGAACTCGTCTTCATCTAGTACACACGTGTTATCTACGTCACTAGTGTTCCCACCATGCACAGCGGTCTTGTTATGTGAGCCTGAGGTATGTTTAGGTTTTGCCAGCGTGCAGTTCCTGCAGTGCATGCTCCATGAAACTCCTTGTATTTGGTTTAGTTTGCAGAGACGAAAGATGCTTTGGTCCGGTGTAAAGTCCTTGTTCCCTGAAAGTTGAACTACCTCAAGTGCTTCAAGTTCAAAAGCAAGATCGACTTTCCATTCTTGTAGATTGTTGTCACGAAGATCTCTGAAAATGTAATTTAAAATCGTTCAATTGGTAGGGCTATTCCGAAAATCTATTTAAAGTAGGTCGAAGATCAACAGAATAAAAAACTAATTTCCGACTAGTCATGGAGACATTTGCAGCGTCAGGTTGCTAGTTTCCAAAGTTCGCAACCAAGTTCCTAAATAACTTCGTAATTTGGCAGCTCAGATGGATAAAAAAACAAACAGATAAAACCTTTCAATATTCACAGATCACTGCCAGAGATGCCTAAGCAGTCTGTCTGTCTATCTATATTGAGTTTTCGAAACAAAGTTTCCCAATATTGGCAACCTAGTTGGAAACACGGGAACAAACTTAGCAACCAGACGCGGAAAAGTATTCTGAAAACAACTGTAAAGATATTTCAGGAGTTTTATTGGGGGGGGGGGGGGGGGATTTGAAATGTAGGATTATTATTATTAGATGCAGCTATTTACTCGACTAACGACAATGCAACCATTGAACTTTGCTTTGGGGAATTGAATGGGACATAGCTCTTCTAAATTTTGAATATCAATGTGATTTTGTGATCGAGTTTCGCGTGTAGTTCTTTCTTGCTTCAAGTGCATCAGTTTAATGATTTAATAGTAACTGTTTTTTAAAATTAGAAAGTGTTGGGGAAATACAATAGGCGTAACCATGATAGTCGGCAAGGCTTTTCTGTCTTTTGGAAACTTGCTTGACATATGATTCAAGCCTGACATGTCACCAAATGACATTCCCGTATCCAGAGCACCCACTGGTGACGGCCATTGGGGGCCTTCGCTGATTGAGGCATGCGCAGAAAGTTCCTTTCCTCATGGGCTCTATCAACTATCGCGCATGCGTCAGTGGCTGTTACCAGACTGTCCGCGAGGAGATGAGCCGGGGAGGTCTGGGTACGAGAATGGCGACAACATCTAATGTACTACATATTGTACACAAAGCAACGTTTTTCAATTTTGTATGTACTCACAAATGCGTCAGTTGTGGTAAACCACGGAATGTGCCTCTTAATATCGTTTGAATTCCATTACTTCGAAGGCTCCTGATGAATACAAATGAAAATAATATATAGATTTAGGCACTGCCTAAAAGCGGAGCTCCCAGTTAGTTTTATGTCATTTTTAAAGCAACTCCATAGTTATGCCTAGGAGCTCCGCTAACATCAACGTGAAGCAAAATCACTGCCTCAGCTTAGACCCTCCCTTTTCAACAAGGGTTTAAAACCTCCAGACAGACTTATTTATCTTAAACTGCCTCTCTCAAAAAAAAAAATCAGGCTACCAACATGTGTGATTTGCTTGATTTGGACGTCTAAAAGGTACCTATCTGGAAAAAATTGCACGTTTTCGAATTTTACCCCTAAAAGGTACCAGAGGCCTGATTTTAAACCCTAAAAGGTACGACGAGCACCCCCACCCAAAAGTAGGGGAGTCCCCCCGGGACTGCCCCTTTATGTTTCTATATCCCTATAGACCTCCTCGACTTGGGCGTAATGTTTTGCCCATTTCAGATCACGTGGCATTCCCATGAGTATTCTCTCTTTGTTTGGAATGATTCCATATTCATATGTCCTTCGGTGCGTAGCAGAAAAAGAAAGAGAGAATACTCATGGGAATGCCACGTGATCTGAAATGGGAAAACATTACGCCCAAGCCGAGGAGGTCTATTGCAAACGTCCTGTTGACTGCTCTTTCTTTACTTACAGCGTCTGCACATTTGGAGGTAACTTGAGAGTCCCCTGCATCAGCAGTGCTCCCACACTGCACTGAGCCTGCAATTCAGCTTGACTGCGGTCGCACTCACAAACAGGTGAGCAGTGAGTCCAGTTTTGCCGACTGGTTACCTGTGTCGACACGAGCGTGTACGCTAGAATGGCTACAAGCCTGGCATGCATCTTTCACCTGCGATAGATCGAATAGCACAATAGGTTATTTTCTCAGCAACAATCAAATGCAAAACGTTGGCGCACGTGCCTCCTATGCCCTCCTTTTGTGCCCTTTTCATGTTTCTAGTTGAGCTGTGCAAGCGGCCTTATTTACCAGCCAACATTGAAAGAGGCAGGGAAGTGAACGTGCGCCAGCTACTTTGATTGTAGCTTGGCAGGTTAAACCGCTTACGAGATGCGCTCGAGTTCACATCCACCATGAGTTGCAAGTCTATGGCAGGAATGGACGCTTAGACTTTAGACACTGATTATTTGGAGAGAGCTTGACTCAGAGAGCTGGCCGGTGGCCCGCCTTGGTGAGCTACCCTGGGCGAACCAGCTTCTGTATTGTACAAGAGCAACGATTCATATTGTAAATAGCCATCTATACAAAATTCATACGCAGCTGGCTCATACTCTTTTGATGGAGTGCCTAGTAGAACAAATGTCATTTTACTAGCCATTTGACTACCAAGTTTAACATTTAAGATCGAGCCCTGTAAATTTCAAAATGGCTAATAACATGTTCCCTTGATTCCTTAGTAACAGAATGCCCCCTCTCCCTAGCTTGGGTGCTGGTGGTATTACAATTCCTGTTTTATTGTAATAAACTAAGAAATTTATCGGCTGTACGCACGATACCCCCCCCCCCCCTCCAAAAAAAAAAAAAAAAAAACAGACATAACTTGAGAATAATACATGGACGATTGAAGATATGGAATTTATTTTTTTGTTTTCAATTTGATATCTCATTCGTTCGCAAAACCTTAACACTGTATTTTTCAGAACAACGGGATTTTATTGGGACCTGTGAAAATATCGTATCTCTATGTGTGTTGCGATACGAAATTTCTCAGTGGTAGAATCCTTGTAAAACACTAAAGTTTATTTAACAATTAGTCGCCGACTTGTTGTTTTAGTATAACTGCTCAAGTGATTCATAAGGATTTTAGACAAAACTCCCGATCCTTTCAATTTAATAATCACCTGTAGGTGATTATAGCAAGAGAAGACAAACCTCTTGACCAATCAGCTCGCGGTATTTCTTATAATCACTTCAATAACTATACTAAATAAATAGTAATTTTGCTTCGGTCGCCATTGCATATAGACAAAATAATTGTATCTTAAGAACAGGCGAAATAGAAGACTAAACAATGGAAAGAAGGAAATAGAAAACATAAGAGAGGAGAGCACAGGGGATTTCTGCAGAAACCTATCCATGGGAAAAGCTGAATATCCCACGGATTTCACATAATTGCTATCCATGTGAATTCCGAACACTTCCCTGCATGTATCTTGGGAAATTCACCTTTTTTTTTGAAGAAAATTCCCCGTGGAGAGTGAAAGACATAGACATGTTAGTTTTACCTGCTTTTCGGATATTCTCTTGATTCGGATTTTGAATTCGAGTCTGTCGCGACCGTCTCTCCTTATTTAATGTCGTTATCAAGAATCGAATCCGTTTTTCTTCCACCGCCGCCTGTCTATTTGTACATATGGCGTGCATTTAAGTGTTATTTGCGTTTAAGACTATCGGGGAAAAGCACTTTCATCTATTTAATGTATACTCGTTCTATAGAGGCCGCAGGAGATAACGTCGGTTCTAGATCTTGCGACCAGACTAAAAAGCATTGTAGATAGACTGTGTAGACAATTGTTCTATTTCTGGTGGCACTCGCTTTATTGAAACTTATTTCAATTAACGTTGCTTGTGGTTGTGGCACGAGGTGTCATGGATGTCTGCGATTTCGAGAAAGTAGTAGTAATTGAGTACAAACCATTATTAAAAGAGTTCAAGATGTTTCTATTTCGCGAACGTGGGTTAATTGGTTGGAAACTTGCTTCAAATCAGCGGATTTGACGGTGATCGCGATTGCTTCGTTTTGTGATTGGTGACATGATCTGAGTTCCACCAGCCTTGTCTTATCGCACAGAGGAACCTATTACATGAACTATTACTCTCCTCGTAGATAAGAGATTGCAAATTCACCTATTTCCACTGAAAACAATCCATAACCTCCTCGCACTCTGATTGGCTTCTTGTTGAATGTCTCTCTCATTTGATTGGGTGGAGAATCACTCGTGAGCAATGGGCAGTATATCAGTAAATCAGGGCCTTTATCACACAGCATCCATAACCTCCTCGCACTCTGATTGGCTTCTTGTGGAATGTCTCTCTCATTTGATTGGGTGGAGAATCGCTCGTGAGCAATGGGCAGTATATCAGTAAATTAGGCCCTTTATCACACAGCATCCATTTTGGATAAGATCCATTGCTTTCCCCGCCTGGAAACTCGTAATCATGGGGAGGCTGCACGTGCAAGAGCAAAAGAAATTCCAAGATGGCGCGGAGTGATATTGGCTTATTGCCAAAAACCTGTATATTCGTATATCTATTGATACGCTTATATGCGAAGTTTTCGACTGAATTGTATGTTTTGCTTCATGACCAAAACCAGCGAATTTCCATAGCGAAAGATAGAGAAACCGACTTGTGCAACCTTTCGCCCATCGGACATCTATAAATAGAAATAGATCCTAAAGTTGGATTGTTTGTTCTTATGGTGAGATTTTCTTTTAATTTCTTTTAAATTTGACCGTGAAAATGGCAAATTCGTTGGTCCTATAATCTACTACGCATGCTCAAGAAATTGGATTCCTCCCATTCTCGAACCCAGAGCTCTCCGGCTCGTAACCTCGCGGGGGAGGCTCTGGTGACAGCCACTGACGCATGCGCGAGATTTTATACAGAGCCGTTGAGAGAAAGAGCTTCATGCGCATGCTCGAACGTTTAAAATGAGCCAATCAGCGCAGGTCCTCAAATGAATTTCACATTGCCTCCCTGCGAGATGACAAGCCGGGGAGCTCTGGGTACGAGAATGATTTTGATCGTTAATACGGCGTTAATACCTCCTTCCCAGCGACGCCCGAAGGCTCTAGGGATGGTATCGTCAGTAAATGAGTATAAAAGTCTGGAGACCTTGTTACCTAGGAAACCTTTATAAGAGTAGTGCGACCTATCCAATACTATAGGATTATTCAAAGCTTCAGGGGACTACATTCTGCTAAGAATATACACGAAAAAAGCGATATCGAAAACGTGTCGCGCTTGCGCAGCGACGAAGGAATCCTGAGTCGGAGAGTCGGAGAAAGCATCCATTTCCATCGGCTGATTTAGAGAATATAGAGCAATTTTGTAAATCAAATCTGAAACTTTGTCTTAGATGTTTATTAAGAGATTTCTTCACGTAATTCGTCTTCTTATATCGAACGAAAACAATAACAAAGGAGTGGCTGACACACTTGTAAAAAGACCACCGCCGCGTTATTTCACGTTATAGAATTTTCTGGAGAAACATACTTTAAACGCGGTATCGATTTTTCGGTTAAAACAGAAAGGTTATAATGTTCATCTCGACACAGCGACAAAACGTAGTTTACAAGAAGAAGAAGAAGTTTATTCTACTTATACCGTTATCGATACATGAGAATACATACAATACATCATACAAATATTAAGAGAAATGGAAAACTGTACCAAAATCATAGTAGATCATACTGGTACATTAAATCATTGATAAATTTAGCTGTCCGATTAATGATCGAGTCGTCATTCATTGAGATACAATACAGAAAGAGATCTTTACAACTAAAAAATTAAAAGTTGGATTGATCTCTTTCACATCATGTAAAAATTGACTTCTGATGGGTAAAATCTTATCGTTACAACAGAAGGAAAAATAGTGTTGTTCATCACCAATCTCATTTCGGTTACACAGTGTACATATTCGCAAGTCATGGTCAAGTCCTGAATATCTCCCAGATTCAACCGGAAATCGATGGGCTGAAAGCCTAAATCTCGCCACCGCCTTTCTGTATTGAACATTTGCAATTTTAAACAGATAACGGGAAAATTCTAAACGCGGTTTTACAAGATTCAGAGTTTTAAGCTTTCTAGACAGTTGGATCTGACACTTCCATTCATGATCATAACATTTATTCAAGGAATCATTTACCCTATTCGAGATTGAATTAATTCTTTCAAACGGAATCGCAAGGTCATTTAAACTCCCAAAACCTCCTAATTTCAATAGATAATCTGTAATAATACTTCCCTGAGAATCAGACTGTATACACCCCCTTGCCGCCTTTCCAACTAGCGTGTCCTTATATATACTATTAGAAACTCGCAACCAATATTTAACAACCCTAGTCATAATTGTAATGATTAGGGGTCTTCTACCCATCTCTGCATACACGCCTATGTTTACGGATTTGCTGTGCACGCCAAGCAGCCTCTTACAAAATTTGAGATGAAGTCGCTCTATGTCACCTATATTCTTAAAGAGTTTATCTTTAAACAAATCAAAATTTGGCGTTCGACCTAATTCATATACACCCCAGATCTCGCAATTATACAATAAAACCGGAAGCACTAGTGACGAGAAAAGTTTTAACATCACTCTTATTGGTACTCTCTCAAGATTTGTAAACTTAGCAAATAAACTATGATACGCCCTTAAGGCCTTATTAAAGAGACGTTTTCGGGCCCGTTTAAAGTTACCTGAGACGTGTAAAGTTATCCCTAAGTATACATACTCATCCACACATCCTAAATATTCTTCACCAAGAGTCCAGCGAGAAAGCAAGAATGGACGCCGTATCGCTGGAGTGCCAAACACCATAACTTTGGATTTCTTCATATTGACAGACAGTTTCCATTTTTCGTATAAACACTCAAACGGTGTAGACAACACTGTAAGCCCGCCTCTGTCTCAGAGAATATCACCAAGTCATCAGCATATAACAAACAGTTACAAGGGAAACCGTTCAAAGAAACTGGCCGGCACGAATCACCACTAAAGATATCTGGTAAATCATTGAGGAACATATTAAACAATGTTGGACTAAGGTTGCAGCCCTGTTTAACCCCTATATCTGAACGGAAAAAAGGCGTGAGTCCCTCCTTTAGTTTCACGGACGACTGGACTGACGAATACATATTTAAAAGAATCCGAACAAAATTCTTGCTGCACCCAGATCGAATAACCTTATAAAAAAGACCTTCGCGCCATACACTATCGTAGGCCTTCCTAAAATCCACAAAACACGTAAATAGCGGCTTTTTCTTCACCTTGTAGTACTCAAGAAGGGATTTGAGAACCAATACATGGTCTGTAGTCCTAAAGCCCTTCCTAAAACCTATCTGATTGACATTCAAAAGCCCATTTTCCTCCAAGAACCTCGTCAACCGATTGTTCAAAATTAGCGTAAAGAACTTCCCCAAACAGCTACTGACACAAATGCCTCTATAATTACCAGGATCCAATTTATCTCCAGACTTATGAATTGGCACTATGAGCCCTTCTGACCAGACCCTCGGGAAAAAACCGCGAGAAAGTATTATATTGAATAATCGTGCAAAATATGGCGATAAGGGACCGACACACTGCTTAATCATCTCATTGTTTAGAACATCACGTGCACTCGCTTTTCTGTTTTTCAGTTTTTTCGCAACACGACAAACTTCTTCAACGGATACCGGAGCATCTAAAATCTCATTTCCATTAGCAGCCCAGGTCTCAAAATCACTAACAAAACTAGTTTCAACGCTTCTACCGACATCCGGAAAGGAAACAGTATTGAGCCCTTTGAAATAGTTAAACCATTCATCCGCAGGGACATCCGTTGAGACACCTTTATCACTTTTACCTTTTATTAAATTGACCAACTTCCAGTATTCCTGTGGGTTATTCTCTTGAAGAGATTCGATTTTATCTAATAACACATTCTCAAAACGGCGCTTCGTGCGTTTTACTAACTTTTTATAATCCTTCTTAGCACCAAAAAACTTGTGTCTCAAGTAGGGGTCACTTGGGTACTTGGACAACAAATAACCTAAATTGCGTAACTCTTTTCGAACAACGTAGCAATTCCTATCAAACCACTTTTGCCTTTGAACCGTAGTACGACGAGATCTTTTAGGGCACCGCGTTCTCCGTTTTGCAGACATCACGTTTTCCGTCGTATCCACTAAAACTCTAGTAAATTCACTCACTAGAGCATCTACTGCAATCTGGCTATTCGACTCATCGCGCGATACAAAAATTTTTTCTACAGTTTCTATAAACTCTTCAGATTCACACAAATCTTTAAAATCATTCGAAAAGGCCTCACTCCAGCGTAGAGAAACCGGTAAAGATGCTAGGTTGACCGAATCCCGAGACTCAACTCTACGTGTCCTCTACGTGTTGCTATAGAAAATGAGAGATAGCAATGATGGGACAACTCACTGATACTGGACACCGTGAAATGACAAATTTCTGAGTATAATCCAAGAGAGGCAATCGCATAATCCACAACACTGGCCCCATTATACGTGTGACATGTATACTGGCCCACATAATCTCCTTTTGTCCGACCATTCAAGATCAGCAGACCATTCCCACAGCAAAGCTCCGCTAAAGATCTACCATAAGCATTAATTACAGAATCCATCGAAACCCGTTGTTCAATGCCCTCTACTGTGGTATCTATCACTTCAGTGGGGTTACCTGAGTGGTCCTCCATGTTACTCATTCTCGCATTAAAATCACCACATAATAAAATTTCACCTTTATGCATAAATTTGTATAAACTTTCCTGTAAAATTTCGAAATGATCGATATTCAATCTTTTCTCTCGAGGAGAATGCTGCGGAGGAAAGTATACCGAACACACAAAAATATCCCGCTTTAAGTGAAAAAAATCCTTATCTAATTTGCACCACACAAAATCTTCTGTACTATCCTGATCCAGAAATTTAACACCTTTACGTAAACAGGACCGAATCAATACTGTGATCCCTCCCGAATTCCTGCGGGCATTATTAGCCATGCTTCTACATTTCGAAAATGCGTAATAACCCTCAATACTTAAATCCGCGCTATTATGTTGGGGTAACCAGGTCTCCACTAAAGAGACAAAATCAAACTTGTTAATAGTAGAAAGAAAAACTTCATCGTCTAATTTAGGGGATACCCCTTCAATGTTCCAGCTACAGAACCGCAAAAAAGCTTTATCCATTCAAGTTAACTCAATGTGACCCTGCAACCTATTCTATAGAGACAAAGAAAACTAAAAATAAAAACAAACATCATATAGACTAACAAAGAACCCTGGAAGAAACGGACTGACTGAAATTACCCGCACCCACACCGGAAACTGATGGGATGAGATTACCTACACCCGTAGCGGGTGGAATAAAACCGGGAGGGGGGAAAGGCGGCGGAGCAAAAACTACCCTAGGTTGCGCCTGAGTATTGCGCAACAGCTGTGACATGAAATCTGTTAACCCTTGTAATTGACTGGTCACAACAGAAAAATCTCCTACTTGAGGCTGCTGCTGAAGCCCGCTACGATCCACCTGTGTCGCTGGAGTAGACTGCACTAAATCACGCTGTCGTAAGTGAATCCCCCTACGACGGCTTGGAGTACCGAACATCCCCCGTTTTAGATTGGCCGCAAACGCACCGACCCCATACCGTCTGTTTAAATGCTTGATGTCTCTATAGTAGTGGCTTCGACGAAGGCCACTGTTGTCTATATAAGCAACGTTTTCCAGATCTGCAATCAGGTCCGGTAATTGAGCATTCACATCCTTGACCGACGCGTCTAATTCATCCCCCCGCGGTGTTAATCCAGATATAAGCACCTTTTTAGCCGGCCAAACCCTTGTCGCCGCTCTAGCCACCTCGATTTGTTTTCTCACTACTTCTGCCACTGAAAAATGTTCAATATCATTGACGCCTGCATGAATGATAATACCCTGTCTGAGCAGAAATCTTGGAGAGTTAATAATTTCTTGCGCTCTACTCAGAGTTGAACATGAAATGATTTTCATATCGCCGTCCCGACAAAGTAGCCTCTTGTCAAGAAACTTCCTATTTGAGTCGCATAAAAGAACCCAGTCATATTGCTCGCCCCTTTCATAACCTTGCGCTGAATCATTACTAACGCCCTCAGGAAACGCATTTCCACTTTCGAGCTGAGATCCCTCCTGGTCAGCAATTACATTATTTGTTGTATCCTCAGTAGATGCGTCCAACACCTCGGGAATCCCTTCAGACTGCTCGGACACTAGCATAATTTTCGTCTGCTTGCTAGCACGCGCATCCTCCTCAAGCGCTGCAACTCTTTCAGATAATTCAACATTCGCCAGTTCAAGCGACTTCACTCTTTTTGTTAAATTGACCTTTTCTTCTGCCAATGAGCCAACCCGTCCCTGTAATTTATTAATCTCACTTTGAAACTTATTAATGCGTTCCTCTGATTCTAACACTATTGTATCCTTAGCTCGTGTAATAATGGACAACTCGTGCTTCAAGTGACTAGTTATTGATCCCGCCAAAGCTTCCTTGTGAGACAAACACTCGTGCTGAAGGGCTCTGTACTGTAGCTCCGTCTCGCCACAGGATTTATCGAGTTTTGAGACAACCTCCTCTATCTTGACCAAACGTTTATCAAATGACTGTACAAGATCTATAAAAGGCTGAGAGTCAAACGCTTCCTTCGCGCCCCCTTGATCAAACTTGCTCGGCCGAGACATTGCCACTTTCCTGTTTTGTCCGCGCTTCTTATTTGGCGATTTTTTAGACCGTTTATATATATATGTCATCTCATTGTCTGGCAAAGCCTGCCCCTCACCAATAACAACTGCAACTTCATTCTCTGGTTCACGGTCTGACTCACAGTCAGAATCAACTAAAACGTCCAGCGACACTCCTCCGTGAAGTAGATCCGTTATATCCTCCCCAAAAACTTGCGTGTAGGCTTTACTGATATTCGAATACAAAGGCGGGTTAAGACAGTCACGGCCTAAATTACTAACGAGCGCGACTAGCTTGGGGAACTCAGTATTCCTCCAAAAATCCCTGTCATTTCCTTGGACCATGACCTTACGTTTCGTTATATATACAGTCAAAGTAAACAAAAGCGTTTCCTCATCGCCGCCATCACCAACCTGATACAGCTGAACTCTCAGCTCGACCAAATTGTCAGAGTCATCGGTCTTTCTTATCCAGTCAACCTTGAAATGGTTTGACCTGCCAAGATGGACCCAATACCGTATCTTCAGCGCCGTTAGCCAGACGTGAAATCGTGAATCACAATCAACAGTAAAGATGTGCACCGCCCCCTTCGCTGAGGTCTCAATGCATTCATGTAATATATCCTTGTTTCCTGCTTGTAGGAGCTCCCTATCATTTTCCTCTTGATTCTCCGCCATACTTCAAGCCATACTTCAAACACATGAACACAAAAACTCTAAAGAATAGGTTGTAAAGGACACAAAAGCGAATTAAACACGGAGCTCAAAAAACGTGGCCATCTTGAAATCGGAACCAAGTGGTCATGCGCTAAAGATTCACTGTCCTGTGAAATGAAGGGGTCTCTGTAAAATGCAGACCGGACCTCGGCGGACCGGACCTCCGCGGACCTCGCGGACCGGACCTCCGCGGACCGGACCTCGGCGGACCGGATTAATTTTTTTCCTTAATTTTTTTTTTCTACATTCTTTCAAAAAAAACATCTTTCATAAAAAAACATCTTCCATTTTACTGCGATATTGTCTGTTAGACGGGTCACCTTTCCAGCGGCGCCTGTCCCGTTGCGTGACTCGCTCTCAAACACAAACCGCAAGGGTGTAATTGTGTAATGTTCTTCATTATTAACCTTTTTAACATTTTGGGGAAAATAACAATCAAAATAAATAGCAGAAAATGATATCCTTCCTCAGTCATTTTTTTTTCTGACCACGGCGCTAGCATCGTAGACTTTAGGCCAGTTTTAAACGTCGATTCATTTGATAAAAAAACCGTGGTTGCCCGGATACTGGGGGTAACACACGAACGGATACTGGTCACCCTACTATTGTGTATTGGACCTCCAGTTTTGTGAAAACCGCTAAAGCTATGAGCCATATATGTTAGTACAACGGTCCTGAGTTCGAAACCCGGATCGACCAACCGTATCGACTTTTCTCTGTTCCGAGTAGCTTGCTTATAGCTTTGAATTCCTTTCACCTGGAGCTCTGATAGAGAAAGGGGGGGTAAGTAGTGCACCGTCTCCCCGATTAGTAGTGCACTCGTACACGGCTAGAAGATTTGAGACGTTAATAAAGTTGCTTACTTACTTTTTTTTTTATTCACAAATAAATGACTACAGCAATCAATGCAATCAATGCCAGTGAATCAAGGTTATCAGAATTAGTCGGATAATCAATTTTGCGTGGTCGGATACTGGGTCCCATATGAACACACACAAAAAAAACCCAGATGACTGTAGTTAAACCAATTGCAAAATGATTACACGCAAAATTTACAAGAATTGGAAAATGACTACATGATTTCACGCAAAATTGAATAATAATTCAATTTTAATTCCACACATCCGTATTAGTTAATTGCAACGTTTGGTATATATTGCTTCAATACTGACTGAGATGTGAATTTTCAAAACTTCGTATTCTGGCTTTATTTTTGTTTTCCACTGAGAAATGTATGGGAAAATACATCGAAACATCCAGCCTCGACGTATTTGCCCACACATTTCTTTGTAAAAAGTAAGCCAGAATTCAAAGTTTTGAAAATTCATATCTCAACTAGTTTTAAAGTAATTATTTTGAAACGTTTTTGCAATTGTACGAATACTGGATTTCATTTTCTGATAACTATTAACTATTATTATTCAACTTTGCGTGATAACGGCCTATAGGAGTAATTACAAAGTATAAATTGCGAATTACTCACGACAGTCATCTGAAATCTCCCTCTTAATATATCGAATTGTTCTTATTCATTGACACAACATCAGTACAGCTTAATACATAACTCAGTTTAATTTCTTTTCAAAAACAAGTACAGGCTAAATAACTAAGGGTTATTTGCAGTCTTAATAGCACTTAATCAACATTTTATACCCAAATTTGCCATGAGTAAACTAAGATACTGCAGCAGTACGCAAAGCAAAGCAAAGTTACCTCAGTTACTGTTCTCAACCGGATGTTTTTTCTTGCTACAAACAGCCACTAGAAAGTTACTGTTCGCACGGCAATACCATTTTTCGCGAACTGACAGCTGAAATTGCTAGTTTGGAGATAAGGAATCATTCACAGAAAATCATTCTCCCACAAAAAAGTACCGCTAATGCAAGAGCTGCAAAGGGTCTCGCTCTCCCGGTTAGACTTCTAGACGCTGGACGTGGATACGGTATGTTTTGCGAGCGAGTCACGCAACGGGACAGGCGGCTGGTGAGAGGTGACCCGTCTAACAGACAATACCTTCTTCAGTAAAACGAAAGATTTTTTTTAAAAAAGAATGTAGGAAAAAAATTAAGGAAAAAAATTTATCCGGTCCGCCGAGGTCCGGTCCGCGAGGTCCGGTCCGCGAGGTCCGCGGAGGTCTGGTCCGCCGAGGTCCGGTCTGCATTTTACAGAGACCCGAAATGAAGACAATTGAAAAAATCTACATAACAACAGCAAACGATAAATTTTGGCTTTAAGCCATAATTTTCGACTCGGCTACAAGCCTTTTTAAAAGTGTAAGGTGCAAAAGTTCAGAGAAAGATCTGATCATATTCTAGCTGCTCTGCAATTACGTTACGTTTTGTGTCTGTGAATTGATTTCAGTAACCGCCTTGAAGAAGGACTTAATAAATAGTCCGAAACGTTGGCAATAATAACTCCGTTAGTCTCTCTTTCTTTTTATCGTTTTGTGTCTGGAGCTTACGTTTTCCAAATTTCCAAGACAACACGAGATATTTTTGTTATGTAGATTATGTAGTGAATCTTTAGCGCATGGCAAATGCGTTTTGCCGCGGTGTTGCTCATCTCGAAAGGATCCATTTCTGATAACGGCCACTTGAAAGGCTACAATAATACCGACTTCAAGAAATTTAAGACCCCGTTCACACGAGACCGGTACAAAACCGGACCGGTACAATTCTGATACAGTACAGCCTGTTCATACGGTACCGGTACAATTCTGGTACGGTACCGTCGCGCGGTACTTTTTGAATATTTTTAGCAGCTTTGTGCAGAACGTGTAAAAATTTGGTAAATTATGCAAGGGGAGAAAACAAATATTTTCCACAAAAAAGTTTGAGAACTACTGCAGCCGAAAATATTTTGTTATTGTAATATCCCCGACTAAACAATATTGGATCCCCCCTCCCCCGGACTATAACACTGTTTGAATGAGGTACTTGAACTTACCACTCCCCACTTTGCTATCTTTGACGAAATCTAAGTTCGCTAATGGAGCCATCAGATTGGCTTGAGGATCTATACATTAAGTTGACTAATGCTACTTGATAAAAGAAATCCTCTCAGATATACTCGACCTCTTCTAAGGGTTAATGATTGTTTAGCTTTTTGTTTAATATTTTTGTACAAAGAAAGCCGCGGAAATGAGCTACGGGTTTCTAACTTCGCAGTTTATGAATATATAAGCTCACGACTTTGGAACTCTATAGCAGTTAATTTCTTATAACCAAAGACAACATTCCAAATTTTAATGAATTGATATGATTGGATTGATTGGGTTTTGATTATTATTATTATTATTATTTTGATTATTGTTATTGTAATTGTCATTAATATGAAAAAACTAAGAGGAGAAGATTGGCGTAAAACAACGCACTGTCCTGAATTCTGTCTATTCGTAAAGACCGCTGCTCCGTTCTATACACATCATTTTACATCGAACTTCTACGCTTCTTTGGTACATGGCGAATTGGAAAGATACATTTTCTCTTAAAATGAACAGCGAAAAAGTAGTGTCTTCGCTTTTTTCAGTAGAGTTGTTTTTAAAATTTGTCATAATTTTCTTTTCAACTGAATGACTTTTCTTGCGTTTTACTATCGCGCTCTCATAAAAGAGTTCCTACTAAACAACAGGACATTTGTGGATCGTTTTAGAGAATAAAAAATAATTGAAAGGCCAACCTTTTGTAGATAATGCCACCATCTGCGTTTCAACATTTACGAACAAATGCAGCGATGAAATAGAAACACTGGTCACTTCTTCATTAAAAGCAACTGTAATTCTTCCGTGCAGGAAGAAGAAATACATCTTTCCTCTAGGCATAAATCGACAGTTCTGCTTCTAATACGCGACATGTGGGAATATGCAGTAAACTTCTCACCCGAACCATCAAGTTTACATAAGTTTTACGAGTAATGAAAACAATCGTGAGACGGACCAGGATGGATGGAAGACTGTTTGCGTGTGATTATTTTCAAACAAACCATCAAATACCCCTAGTATTTTCTTTGTTTCTTTGTTTGTTGTTTGGTACATTTGCTACGTATACAAAATCAAACATTTTGAAAACCAAACTCCTACTGCCCTCCACAACTTGATTGTCCCAGTTTCAGAAATTCATAGAGGACATAATACTCGATATGCTTCTTAAGGTTTATACAGACCAGTTTCCAGAACAAACTATGGACTTTCTCACTTGCAAACAGAATCTGGGAGACGGTCCCTGTTACAACATTAAGATTTTGCCGCTTGAATCTTTATTTTCTCATTATAAAAAGCACCTCCTTGACAGTCAAAGTTAATAATATCCGCTCTTTCTTTCTTTCCACAAATAAATGAATAACAAATAACAAGAAAATACCAACAAAAAATAATTATTATTCATTGTACTCAGTAATCGTTTTCTGATTGGCTCAAAGTCTACGCACAATTCTGGCAGTTTACAAGCGCCTGCAATATTTTCAGCTGGAACAGTTGTCTGTAGAGGTTATTGGACCGAGCCCGCGCTATTTTCAGTGGAATCAGTTGTCTGTACAGGTTATTGGACCGAGCCTGCAACCTATTTCAGCGGTATTTTGTGTGAAATTACAAATGCGCGGCAAATTTTGTGTTTTGTGTCTTTGAATCTTTTCTTTTCGCGATGGCTTTGCGACGTGTTCGACTCAAGAAATTGATATTGTGCCAGACAATGAATAATTAGCGACTGGGGTGACCTTAACTGTACGCGACTCGTGCGATATGGGTTTTTCGCGTGAAATTTACCGTGGAATTCACTTGTGATGAATTTATCTATAGAATTGGTGTAATTACTTTTCGATTGGTTTCACTACAGTCACAAGAAATCCGCTCTAAGATTGTATTGTACACTGACAACTTCATTACGAGGGCGCGATTTCTATGCAGAGAGAAAAATGAGCTTCCTATCAGTGCTCAAGATTTTGTCCTCAAGAACTCCATAGCCAAAGGCAAAATTCCAAATTTTGATCAGATTTGGAGGATATCATCTTCAGATATTATGGCCTAAACTTAGGAAGATGTGGTACTTTAATCCACACCAAAATGAATATTTAGAAATTAATATTTTCTTAAATATATTTTTCCAGCTTTGTGCAGGCTCTGTGAAAATCTGGTACATTATGCAAGGGAAGGTAGCAATTGTTTTTACCAGCTTTGTTGACTAGGTATTGTCTTCGAGCGGACTAGGGGAAAATGGTTTACAATAGACCTCCTTGGCTTAGACTGCTTGCAGCCCCTTTTTCGGCAAATGTCCACCTTGGGGGACGCAAGCATTCTGCAAGCAGTCTACCTTGGCTTGGGCGTATTGTTTTCCCATTTCAGATCACTTGGTCTTGTGGTATTCTTTCTTTCTTTTTATCCAAATCATATATGAATATGGAAACATCCAAAACAAAGAAAGATTACTCAAATGAATGGCACGTGATCTGAAATGGGAAAAAATTGCGCCGAAACTGAAGAGGTCTATATGTAGTCCTTATCTCCCAAAGTGTAGCTTTGAATCACGTCCATGCCAATTTGGCAAATGCTATAGGCTTTAGAACTTCATCCACACATTACTCGCCACGACATCAGCTTTTCAGATCTTTAATCTGAATAGGAGGATCCTTGCTGACGTCATTGTTTACATTCTCGAAATTTTGAAACGCCGTTTTTAGCTTTGAAAATGCAACGAAAAGCTCAAAACAAGTTTATTTTTCATTCTTAAAAAAGTCCTGACCTGTTTCCTTTCTTTCTGTGTCATTTTTCAGGCTAGTTGAAGTTTTTCAAAATTGTGTGAAAATCATTGGGGCAAAACGCTAATTTGCTCACATGTTTCCTCTAAATTGAACGTTGCATGCACCACGCGCTAAGAATTCGAGATATCAGCTTGAAATTTTCCAATTATGTTTTACTTACGGTACTCTATTGATATTCAGAACTCATCATTTTATAGCTCCCTCGAACGGTCTGATTCTGAACATTGCTTATGCTAATGAGCTCAAAATGTAAACAAAGGATCCTCCTATTGATTTGACAGTATAGGCACTTGGCGTTTGTTGTTGTTTTTGTTCAGAACATTCATTTGGTCCTGGAAAAAAAATATCTAGGTGACACAGTCAGTATTTCCATCGGAGACCTAAAAACGTCTCGGAAAATGAGGATACACCCACAAGATTGAGTTTGTGATCTCCAAAACGGAACTTGTCGTCAGCTTTTTTGTCATAGTGAATCATCCCTTTGACAACGTTTTACCTTCCGGCCGTTAGGATCCGCGGGCAAACTTGAAAGTGGGCTGTTCTTTTTCTTTGTTATCAAGAGCGTGTTTGTTCCGTTATTCGAAGGGTCTTTGAGAAAATTACGCTGCATTTGACAATGAAAATCGGACTTTCAAAGAACACTCATTCTTTGTCATAAGATATATCTTGCAAATTTATAAGCGGCCTGTTGTTTATTCTTTGTTATCAAAAACGTCTTTGTTCCGTCAGTTGCAGGGTCTTCACAATGAAAATCGGACCGTCAAGGTTCAAGAACACTCATTTCTCCGAATTCGTTAATAATTCATCAAGTTTGAAAGAAATCATAACCGAGGAGGAGCTCGGAAAACGCAGTCTTAAGGTTACTGAGAACCTTCGCGCACGTTGTTCGAAAAAAAAAATCATACACGTCCTTAGTTTAACCAAAATATGTCAACCTATATATCGTTGAAAAGCTTATAGAATGGACTAGCGGGCTATGGCAAAACGAAATCACCTATTGATACCATGAATTTTTTAAATTTTTAGAACGTGAAAATTCTACAAAATTTGACCTTCGAAATTTAAAAGTTCAATAACTTTTGAGCAAACACATTTAAGGATTAAAACAATGTGTTACTTGGGAGTCAAGGTCTTGAGCAGTTCGACAGCGTTATCTCTTGAAACTCTCACACCCGAATTTTTAATAAAACCTTAAAAAATTCTAATTATGAAAAAATTATTTCTTTTTTTTCATAGTTCGCTAGTCCATTCTATAAGCTTTCCAACGATATATAGGTTGATATGTTTTGGTTAAACTAAGGACTTGTATGATTTTTTTTTTCGAACACGTGCGCGAAAGTTCTCAGTAACCTTAATTTGCATAGAAATTTGAGATTTTATTCCTTCTTTTTCTCGGCATTAAATCATTTGTTTGAGAAGTAATATCAAACACTCGATACAGCTTTTTAATCAGGATTTCAAACACCTTGAAGTCGGTTAAGGTTGGTGCCTACCGATGCAAAGGTGATTTTATTTTCTCTAAACCACAGGTGTTTCTCAGTAATGGGGACTATTGAAATCCGAGCTATATTGTAAATATGCTGTTTTCTCAGAACTCAATAAAATTTCTTGAACGAATTTCACAAATTTTAATGAAAAATGCATCTAATAGGCTTCATAATATGATCCTACAGAAAAATGACCTTCTATAACTTTACAGTAAAAACAATTAGCTGTTTGCGAAAATAAAATTGGCCGAGTGGTCATCTATTATTATTATTTTCTGAAAACCCCAGTCTTGTGTACTGATGCTGCATATCCTTAATGTAATTTTAATTAAGTGAAAAACTGAATTTAAGCAGAGCAGACTTTTGTCTTTCGTATCGTAAAATAAAATTTGGGGGATCCATGCAATTTTGTCAACTGCCTCCCAATTATTTGCAAATTCCCTTATATTGTGACAAAATCAACGCACCCCACCCCCACAAAGGAGAATTTGCTAGCTTGTTTTCGTTACACTTGGCAAAATAAAAGCCGTGTTTTTTCTCGCGTGTTTTTCTTTGAGAAATGAAAGCTGCTACAATAAAACCCCTTTCAAACTGTGTTTCATGATTATAACAAAGCCATGTGGACTTGTATGAATGATATGTTTTATTTTTTTAGCCGAAGGCGAAAGTGTATCAAGAAAGTCGGCAAACGATCGTGTTTTCGTTTGGCGAAAAAAGGAAACCATCGTAAAACCATTTTCTCCGATGACTTTTGGACGATTTATGCTCAATTTTGAAATCGGTGAGCAGAAATGACACCAGAGCTAAGGATACGAAAGTTTCGTTTTGAATAGCCTACTTTTCCTGCCTTTTTTTGGCTCTTTTATCGTCTTGTCTGGTTCGCCGGGTGAAGCAAGTCGTTCGCGAAAAACTGATTAATTTATTTTTTGTTTTATTTTGATTTAAAGCCAAATTACACCTTTGTACAACCTTTTCGGATAAAATTACGAGGGAAAAAGACAGAAAACAAAGAAAAAAAGAAACAAATATTACGCTCCCAAGCCCGTGCTAGCGACATTCTCTTACCCAGAGCTCCCCGGCTCGTCTCCTCGCGGGGGAGGCTCTGGTGACAGCCACTGATGCATGCCGGGAGATTTGATACAGAGCCGCACGCTCCAATATGCTCCAACGTTCAAAATGAACCAATCAGCGACGGCCCTCAAATGGATGTCCCCAGAGCCTCCCCTGCGAAGCGACGAGCCGGGGAGCTCTGGGTACGAGAATATGCTAGCGATGGCTGAGGTTTTGCGTGCGCATTACGGATGCGCAGTGACACTTCTCAGTGTTTGGAAATCGATGAAACACGTTTGTCTAGTGTTTGATCTATTACTTCTTTGTCATAAGTGCTAAAACTCATACATAATGAATAGGCCATTTGCACTAACTGGGTCACGTGACCCAAATCCCATACCTTCTGAATAAAATCTTGAAAATTCAACACGCTGCCATTTGCTCCAGGTTAGAGATTTTAAGCTGAAACTTGAGTTTTTGACTAATATCAATTGGTTCTTTGTATTTCTGGAATTGATTTTGACAAAACATCTCGTTAAGAGGTAGTTGGGGTCACGTACGACCCAGTTAGTGCAAATGGCCTATTGATATGACAAGGATATGACAAAGATGACAAAGGAAATCACAACCGGGAAAGGGTGCTTTTAATTAATGGCTGGTAAAATCCCAGATATAGAAAGGCTGACATCACAAGAGTTCTGTCTTCACTTCAGTGTGAAATAATTAATTATCAAGACTAATGTACAACTTCATTGCAATTTTTCCTGAACTTTAAAAGATGACTTTTCTTTACTATCGCGCGTACTATCGTTGCCATATAATAATGATACATATCATTGATATCACTTGATATTAGCCTAATAAGCAATGTAAGTAAGTTTCATTGACAAGACTGACTATTTTTATACAAAGTTTGATGTAATTTCAAACTTTGAAAACTGTTCATCCCAGCAAGATTTCAAAAAGTCACTGTTGCAATCCGTTTCCATTCATTCCATTCTTTTCAGTGACAGATCCATGAAGCCTACGATCGATGGCTGCTTTGTAGTTAAAGGGCTATTTAAGAAACCTAGACTAATATTGTTACTATCCATCAGTTATTTGGATGATTTTTACATCACCAACTCTAAAAGTTCTATATTAGAAGGCGAATTGCGTGGTGTAGAGATCATTTAATAAACATCTAAAACAAAGTTTCAAATTTGATTTACCAAATTCAATCGATAATATTGCTCTTTATTATCTAAATCAGTCGATGGTAAATGGATGCTTTCTCCGACTGGTATGTTATGCTGTCGAAATGGGCTGATACAGGCTCCTTTAATTGCTCTCTTCTCTTGTCTGAAGGATTATTAGTTATCACTAGGCGTGTGATATTTTGTGAGGTCT
The DNA here is from genome assembly GCA_033964015.1 of Scolanthus callimorphus. Lineage (NCBI taxonomy): Eukaryota > Metazoa > Cnidaria > Anthozoa > Actiniaria > Edwardsiidae > Scolanthus > Scolanthus callimorphus. The sequence continues at coordinate 40,803,204 of CM066911.1, forward strand.
AGATAAGGAACACTTACAGGAAAAGCTATCGCGTTTGTGGTTCCATAGAGGACGACTGTTCCTCTAAAGATGGTTTTGTGTTTTTCTTGTTTTCTCGCTTTGTTTTTCAAAATTGAAGAGTTGGTCAAACAACAATTATGCTTGCCTAACGCCCCCTTTTTTTAACAAAAAAAAACCCGCGTCGAATAAACATAAAAATGAATGCTTTGACTTGCTTTTTTTGCTGTAACAAATAAATTTCTTTCCAGATAGCTTTCTTTCTAGAAAAAGACTTGAAATGCTTTTTCGAAATGGAAATGATGTCTACTTTTGACCACCTGTTTATAGTTTCCTTGACAACTAGGAGCCATCCTTCTGGAATGAAAACAGCTATAAATGCTTTCAGTTGCCTGTTTTTGCTGTAGCAAATAAATTTCTGTCCAGATTGCTTGAAATGCTTTTTCGAAATGGAAAATTATGTCTACTTTTGTACTCCTGTTTGACAACTAGGAGTCACTATCCTTCTGGAATGAAAAAGAAATGTCTTTCCAGATTGCTTTCTTTCTAGAAAAGTCTTGAAATGCGTTTTCGAAATGGAAATGATGTCTACTTTTGGACACCTGTTTATAGTTTCCTTGACAACTAGGAGTCATCCTTCTGGAATGAAAAAAAAAAAAAGAAATGCTTTCACTTGCCTGTTTTTTGCTGTACCAAATAAATTTCTCTCCAGATTGCTATCTTTCCCCCAAAATGACTTGAAATGCTTTTCATTCGTAAGGAAATGCTGTATACTTTTTGGACACCTGCTTAGAAAAGCTAATTTCCTTGGACAACTTTTTAGTTGCATTAAGGCCGTGGCATCCTTCTGGAAATGAAAACAAACCTATAAACGTGAAGGCGGCAACGAAACATTACCCAGCGGGTGAAGAAATGGTTGTTAGCGAGAACTGAGTGCTCACTTATTGGACAGTTATAAAAGGTCATCAAGCTGCTTCGATAATTAACTCAATTTACGAGACCCAATAACAGCCCCAGTGTATTCTCTCGTTATCTCGACAACCCAAGTTTGACCTCAAAGTAGCAGTTAATGTGACTTTTATATCAGCTTATCTCAGACTTTCAAATTGTGGGATAACAAGAAATTTTATCCAAAGTATCTCGTAAGACTGTCTCCTGTTATAAATTCACACTACAGAAATTCCAATTTCTTTACCTTTTCTATGAAAACAAAACTCTTGGAAGGCGTTGTTGCTGGATGCTTTCATTCAAAATTAGGAATGATTTCTTTTTCTGTTGCAGTTTCTCGTGCCTGTACATTTAGATAGTTGCACCATATGGCGGCTTTCTTTGCTTACGAAATCAATGCCCATTAACAAAACCAAAACGCAATATACGTGTTTGTTGGCCACGAGTAAACCACGGTTTTTAATTGTTATTTTGAGCTATTTTTGAATAGAATGTATTGCTGTGTTACCAATTGTTCTTCATTTTCACTACATCGCTTTAATGTGACTTACATATGTCATCTTGACTGAATATGGGCATTTGCACTCAAATACTACTCAGTGCAACATTTTACTCGGTTTTTCAAGAAATCACAGCCATTTAGTATAGTATATTTATATTGTATCACTTTTAACCGCCTATTGCCAATGCAACTAAGAAAGCCGACTTTGGTTAACCTAATTGTGTCTACGAGTAAATGTGAAGCACAATTTTGTTTTAAAACAATTTGTCGCTTATTTTCATAGTCATTTTTTTTAAAGCTCGATATGTAGATTGCCGTTTTCTTTCACACCTTAGATTACAATCCAACATGTTGGACGTTGAGATGTGTTTTCTCACTAATGAGATTCCAGAAGGTTTATATGCTTCGATATCATATGTTATTGAATATCAACGTAAACTTGCTCTGGCGAACCATTCCAAAAGAGCAATAAATGTTACAAACTAGAAAATACAAATTACAGAGAACAACACAGTATTTGAAAAAGTGTAGAATATGCATATTGTACATATACGTTCATACATATATAGAGGCAGATCTTTTAAGGTTCTCTGAGACGTTATCACATGCATAACATTGCTACTTTAAATTAAGACACTTGATATTTAGAAAATAGATCTTTAAGTACACCAAAAGGAGAGGTACAATGCCGAACAGACACAGATAAAAAAAATGAAATTCATTTTAAAGATTAACGCAAATGCACTTGCGTTTACTAAGCTAACGAAATTAGAAACCTGTTGTTTGTAAAAGTTGAATTAAGGTTTGACCTGCATTGGCTAGACAAATATTGTGAGCATATAACAACAAAACGATTGCTTTTGAATTAATATATTAAAAAGAGGAAACACCGCGAAGGAAATAAGGAAGGCTATCACAAAAACATGTAGACAAAGCCTTGATTCATAAATCTTGATCAAAACGCCCTCTTACCTGCCTATTCGTGTAATCCGTGTGTTCACAAAACCTTTAGTTCTTCAAAAAGACGTTTAACTCCGAGCCAGAGCTAACTCCGCGCTGGGAGCTTCTTACAGTTTAAAAACCTTGATTTTGGCGTCGAAATCCTTGTCATTAAAAGGGCTTAACAAACCAGATCAGATTACGGTGATCTCAAGGCACCAAACCGCCGTCTGATTGGTGCATGAGGTGCATGGGGTTTTTAACATGACTAACCTGTCTATATATTCTTGTTTCCGATAGTAAAATCCCCGTAATCGACCCAAGGTTTATTTAACTGATTATTTAACTGTAAAGAGGGGGCCTCCTCGCACAAGCCTGGTGGTTTTTGAGGCCCTCTCGCCTCTATATTCTTCTGTGTGTACTGTCCGACTGTATTTAATCCTGATGGCAATAAACTTGACTTGACTTTACTTGAAGGTTGGGCAGGGGTGTATTCAACTCAGGCTCGTAAAATTCGATCCTGTTTATGACAGAATAACCACTAGATTCGTACCCTGTTTATGACAAGAAACATGAAATATCGGGAAATGAGTGCCCTTGCCGTGACATGAAACTCGAGAATTTGAAAAATCGCTACTATACCTTGTTTATGACCGCAGACTCAAAAATCCAGAAAGTATATACCCTGTTTATGACGAGAAGCTCATTCTACTCTTTTTAGCGGATCATCTCTTTATGTCATATACAGCTATTTCAAGAAACGTCGGTAAAGCGCTACCGCTAGAGAATATTGGTGACCACCTTACGTAGCAGTTAAAAATATTTTTTGTATCGCAAAGCACACGTTTTACTACCTTATTCTCGATTCTTTTTCTTATTCTCTCACAGTCTTACACCATTATTCCTGTAGCAGGGGCGTAGCCAGGAATTTTGGTTGGGGGGGACGGATAGTGAAAACATGGGACGAAAATTTTCAAATTTCCTCCAGCAAATACAGTAAATGTATGGGAAAATCTCCCGAGAAAGGGGGGAGGGGCGCCGGCCCCCTGCCCCTCCCCCCCCCCCCTGGCTACGCCCCTGTGTACTGTTGTCGCATTTGCTCCGCCAACTTTTGTTGAAATAGCTGTTTGGGAGTACCCCCGGGTAAAACGATTAGCTACAGGGAGGCCATCGGCAAAAAAAAATAGCTATGGCCACGAGTTTAAGTAAACAGAATTCACACCTGTCAAAATAAAGGATATCTCCCACTTCACTTGTTCACGTTGTCCTTTTATCCGTATATTATCATTAAGTGACAGATATTGAAGTGGATAACGAAATCCCTTGATAACCATCCTCTTATGTACATCTTAATCCCTAAACTTCCGAAATGAATTCTCCTAACTTTATTACTAATATATGAGGTCAGCAAAGAAAGGGATTAAGCATTAAGAAGGGTTTGAGAATCGCCCGGAGTAGATTGTTTTATTCCACGGAAAGAGAAAGGAAATTTCCTTGACAACTAGGCATTTCTTCAGGAAATGGAAAAAAAACTAGAAACGTCAAGGCAACGAAAGCGGGATAGCAAATGATAAGTTCTCGTCCCTATATGTCATCCATGAGTAGGAGCTTTCATCTCTCATACTAGGCTATGGAGGCAGCATTTTCACTGACCTGGCTATTTTTAGAAGCAGTTTTCTATTGTTTTCCAAAAGTCTGATTCCCTTGAAGGGCACAGAAATCTTCATTATGATCGGATATTGTTGATTCTTTTTGCAACTCTGTTCCTCCTTAAATGTTTATATTAGAGTGGGTTATTTTAAGCAGACTTCTTGCCTTGCCACAATTGACCTACGTTGAACAATAGAAAACTGTTTCTAAAAATACTTGGTCAGTCAAAACGCTGCCTCAAGAATGTCCAGATGGAAGCTCCAAATCATGGGCTAGATGTCAGGAGAAACTAAAATATATCAATAAATATTACGCTTTGATCGTTTGCTCATATTTCTCGAGTGCACAATGCAAGTTTTTTTAATTGATAAAGTGGGAGGGTTGACTATCTCTTTGATCCTTTTTTCAGTGGTATCCCTTCGTTTGTGCACGTCACGGTACATAAGTACCAAAATCCAGCCAGTAAGATTCATTGTGCCCCACTATGGTTTTCACTAGCAACATAAGCATCAAACTAACTATTTTCTTTAGTGCGGTTTTCACTACGACATAAGCGTAAGCATAAGGATCAAAGGCTTCCGCTCTTCTTATGCTTATGTCGTAGTGAAAATCAACCCTAATCAAGCCCACGTAATTGTCGGCATTCTTTGAAGTTTCCCGAGCTTCCTAAGTATTCAACTCTATTAACTATTATACACTTAATGACTGCTCTCGAGGGAAACATCAGTTTTGTTTCCCGAGAATCTCGAGGTTTCCCGAGACGAAGTCGAGGGAAACATCGAGATCTTCGAGGGAAACAAAACTGGTGTTTCCCGAGGGAGTAGTCATTAAGTGTTTTGTTATATAGCAGAAAATATGCTACAATTATTAAGTCAAAACAAATGTATTTCAAGAATGAAAAGAGAAGTTACAAAGTTTGTGCCGACTGCATCATGTAAAGGGAAAACACTCATAAACAACACAATTTTCTTGCATTAGCAAAAACTTATCAAAATTAGCAAAGGTTTTTAAAAAGACTCGCGTGTTTACAATAAACGTTCTCTTTTTTCCCGCTCTCAAACGCGACGCGCGAAAGCAATATTCCCCGACCAGTCAATAATTTTTCGAAATATTGATTGATCGGGGAATATTTGATTTGTACTTCACCACGTGACCTTGATTTAGCCAATAAGAGCGCGCGCTCGGTTGGAGTGAGCACTCGCTATATAACAAGGACATATAGTGATACCGCTTTTGGGCATTTTCTTGCATTGCCTGACGTCACGATGTGAATAAACATTTTATTACGACACCTCTTTTTGAAAGGTGTTTGCACTTATAATACCATGGCACCCTTGGTTTCATGTGAGGGACATTGTCTAGTTAAATATATATAAGTTATTTACCGGTTTTAGGTCGGTCCGTATAGGGAAATACTGTGACCGAGGGCTGGAAAATGTTGACATTTTCCAGGCCGAGGTAAATAACTTATTTATTTTTTTCCAACTCAAAAATGTGATTTTTTCGATGAAAACAAGCGCGCGAAATGGTTACCGTGACCTAGGTCAGAGATAGGAAAATATTGCCCCCGCGCGCGCTCTAAGAACCAATCAGAATGCAGGATTCGTTACCCTGCCCTCGAGGTAAAAAATAATTATTTATATTTTTGGTGATTTATTAAATGTCACGACCAGTTTATTGTGAATGTTTATAATTTCTATTGTAAAACAATAGCCTGACTGAGATTTGATGAAATGTTTCAAGAATGACCAACAAATTCTAAAAAAGATCGAGATAATTGGCACCTCATGTGTCGAATGTGTAAAAAGAAGCTTGTCTCTAAAATTTGGGCATGATATTTCTTCTGAGTACTATGCTATACGATGGAAGATTTCACTAAGTGCCGCAGAGCTCGTGAATAGCAAAGATTCAAAGATGGCTGCCAATGGCAAAACAATGGTTCACACTAAAACTTTTCTAGCTTTCACTACGAAAATTTTTTAGCGTGCCTCCATATCTTATCTTCAATAAGCTACTGAAAACTATTAACATGCAAAGTTTGGTGTCTTTAGCCAAAAGTGCGCAATTGTTACGCTAATCTACCGGACTATGTGACACATCGCGGGCTAGCTACAGCGTACAGTGTGACGGTGCAACCCGGGGGGGGGGGGGGACTCCCATATTTTTTGGTCGGGGATGATCGTCGTATCTTTTAGGGGTTAAAATCCCGATGGTTTGGTCTCTTTTAGGGGTGATCGTGATCTTCAATAAATTTTAGGGAGATTGGTATCTTTTAGGGCCGAACTGTGTCCAAATTGTTTTTTCTTATTATGGTCCTTCTAAAAACCGTGTAAGAAAGAGAGATTATTCGATTCGAAAAGACGATAAATTAGAAACAAACACGGAAATTTCTTGAAGGGTATCTTTCACCTTTTACCTGTGCCTTCGCGCCTAGTTGGTACATAAGACCTCATCTTGTAGGGTATCTTTTAGGGTAATAATTATTTTGAGCTACGCCATGGCCCGCCATGTTTGGTATCTTTTAGGGGTGAAACTGCAAATTTCCGACGATCATCCCCGAAAAAATATTTCCCCCCCCCCCCCCCCCCCCCGGGCGGTAATTCCGTTTCCATGAATTGCAGGTACTATATAGCCTCCAGTATTCATATGGAATTTCTACAGAAACGCATCATAGGAGCTGAATTTCTCATGAATTTTTTTTTAAATCTTTTTCCAAGCAAGCGCGCGCTGTACTTCTCGAGCGCTCCCGCAGTAGTTGTTGACCTCCCTTTTTCCTTTCCTTTGAGCTAATTTTAAACTCATTTTACCTCTTTAGTAGTTTCTATCGGTATAGTTAGAGAATTGAATATTTGTTGTTCTTAATTGTATGTAGATTATTAGTAGATATATAGTTAGTTTTTAGCTTAGATAGCATAACAGGTGAAGAGCCATTATTTATGGAGATACTGTTATTAAATCATTATTATTATTATTATTATTATTATTATTATTATTATTATTATTATTATTATTATTATTATTATTATTATTATTATTATTATTATTATTGTTATTGTTATTGTTATTGTTATTGTTATTGTTATTGTTATTGTTATTGTTATTGTTATTGTTATTGTTATTGTTATTGTTATTGTTATTGTTATTGTTATTGTTATTGTTATTGTTATTTGTTATTGTTATTGTTATTGTTATTGTTATTGTTATTGTTATTGTTATTGTTATTGTTATTGTTATTGTTATTGTTATTGTTATTGTTATTGTTATTGTTATTGTTATTGTTATTGTTATTGTTATTGTTATTGTTATTGTTATTGTTATTGTTATTGTCATTGGCGTGTTGACATTTGGACGCAATTTGTTGCCACTCGGACGCAAATTGTTGACAATCGGACCTGAAAATTGCCAAACGGACCCAGTGGTTGCCAAGTGGACGCCACGCGTTGCCAAAGGGCCCTAAAAGTTGCCAAGCGAACTTAATGTGAAGTGAAGTCAGACTTTTAACTCTGGATAACTTTCAAACTGTTGCACAGATTAAAAAGTGACATATGGCAATGTTGTAGAGGACCGTATGGAGTAACCACATGTGGCTTTTCGCTGAAGTAGCACTTGAATTTTGGGTGATATGAGCCTTTCTATATGGATCCAAAAGTTGACAAAGGGACATAATTTCAGAGAAAAAATAAATTTTGCACCCCTAAAAGCTGTTTCACCAACGAATCATTATATCTATGGTCATGCCTAAGAAGGTACTAGAAATTTTGTAAAGTCAAATTGGAGAGATCTACGCAGCTTTAGAATATAGTCCTGTTTTTCATGTGGTCCTGATTCACTTGTTGCCAACCAGACTCTGTCGTTGCTGCCAAGCAGACCTCAATTTCAAATTAGGAAAATGAATAGCAAAAACCTCAACAACGGAGTCCATTTGAGAATGGAGGAACTTATAACTTGACGTGTCGACGCGATATTTTAGTGATTTCTTTATGACCCTCGTCGTTCTTCAATCATCAACAACTTATCAGTCTGAAAAGCTTTGGCAAGCAGGTAAGGACTCTTCAAAAATTGACTTCACTGTTTAAAACGCTTCTCGCCTTTCACGTGCAAGGTGTAGCGGTATACATTACTGGACAATTCTCATTCTCATTCTTCGATTTGGGCCTTTCTATGCTGTCCCTCACGGCCTGTTTGAGCCAATCCTTTTCTTTTTTGTTAAGGTCCATGGCCCTTAAAGGGGCACTGTCACCATTTAAGACGATTTTAGGGTTAATTTAGGAAGCTTAAACGAAGTCAGACTAACAAGAATTGAACAAATAATCTAGATTTATTAAATAACCTTTCACTGCTACAAGATGAGTACAAATTTGGAGTATTTTATGTGCTATCGAGCGGATGGAATTGGATGGTGAAATGACACTTTTAATTTCGTATCAGGCTGAACAGTTTTAAAACTTTGATGATTTGATAGAGAAAGCTATTAAATTTTACCAGAAACAAAATGAGTTATATGTTTCTGATCTTACGTAAGAATGCCTATATAATGCAAGTTTCAGTTCCTTTTTCTTTCTAGAGCATAATAACAGTATACATATGATTCTTGTAGAATCTAGTTGTTTCTGTAGATAACTGGTCTTATTTTATAATATTTTTGCTGAAACAACCGTGACAGTGCCTCTTTAACTCTTTGCAAACACCGGACACCTCAAACCACTTCACACTGCTATACTGCAAACTACACAATGTATATTACATACAGTAAAAACCCGCGTATAAGAACCAGGATTTTTCAATTAAGCCTAAACAGGTCCTTATATAAATGGTACTTAAAGTAAATTTAGGCTACCAAGGTTCTTAAAATAGGTTCTTAAATTTTCCGCGGAATTGCATTTAAATATGAATGGTAAACACATAGACTTTCAAGATAGTACTTTAGGCTTGATGATCTTAATTCAGCAGTTTCTACCTATACACTTACAGCAACTCCACTGATAAGAACCTAAACTAAAATTTCAGCCTTAATAGGTTCTAATGTGGAGGGGAATTAAAATGAACATCTTAGCCTAACAGGTTCTTAAAACCCAGGTTCTTATACGCGGGTTTTTACTGTAGTACACTTTGTTCGATACACACAACACTAGACGTTAAACGCTACACGCTTCCCATTGCACACTATGCTAGACTACAGTACACGCATCACGCCATACACTGGATTTCACGCACTTAACGCTAAACACAAAATACACACTGCACGCTAAACATTACACGTTTCCCACTACACACTGCACGCTTCGCACCTCACGCTTCACATTGCATGCTAAATACTGTATGCTACGCACTACACGCCACACTGCACGTTACACAGTACACGCTACACACTAAACTGCACGCTATGAACTATACGCTACACTATATACATTACACTGCACGCTATGCACTGTACGCTACACACTATACACTACACTGCTCGATATACACTACACGCTACACTACACTACATTACATTGCTCGCTATGCACTACATGCTACATACTACATTACACTGCACGTTACGCACTACACGCTACACACTACTCTATACTGCACGCTACGCACTACACGCTTCACCCTATACACTACACTGCTCGCTATGCACTACATGCTACACACCACATTAAACTGCACGTTACGCACTACACGCTTCACAATATACACTATAACACTGCACGTTACGCACTACACGCTACACTACACTATACTGCACGCTACGCACTACACGCTTCACACTATACACTACACTGCTCGCTATGCACTACATGCTACACACCACATTAAACTGCACGTTACGCACTACACGCTTCACAATATACACTATAACACTGCACGTTACGCACTACACGCTACACTACACTATACTGCACGCTACGCACTACACGCTTCACACTATACACTACACTGCTCGCTATTAACTACGCGCTACGCTACACTACACTGCACGTAACGCACTACACGCTATACACCACTGCACGTTTTGCAGTACACACTTCATGACACTACTACACGCTACACACTATACACTACATTGCACGCATGCACTTCGCGATACATTTCACTGCACACGCACTGCACACTATACACTACATTGCACGCATGCACTTCACGCTACATTTCACTGCACGTTACGCACTGCACACTATACACTACACTGCACGCTATGCAGTACACACTACATTACACTGCGCGTTACGCACTACACGCTACACACTATACACGCAAACAGATCATACTTCCCTTCCTTGAGTTCATAACTGCCTAACAGAAGTACTTTGGTCGCTCTGGAATGATCTACCTGTGTCTCTGCGCACAGCTCCAAATGCTGAGTCATCATAATTCATGCCAGACCTGTTACCCCAACCAAATCAAGTCTGGTCATTTCTAAATCGCGGATACGCGTAGCGTAAACACGAATTATTGTGGGGGGCCAAAGGTCACTCGCTAGCTCATAGCTCAAGTGTTATCACGGTAGAAAAAAATAATATATCGAGAACGGAACATCGCTCAGAGACAAAACTTGGGTGAAGTTATATTAGAGGCACGAGAAGTGCAACAACGACGTCAACAAAACTTGAACAATTGATATCTAAAGAAGCGAGCATTGCTAGACGAGCAAACTCAGAAAAAGCCATCACCGAGGCAAGCGGGTGAACAGCAGTCACATGACATGACGTCATCAAACCCAGAAAAACAATATCTCGAGAAGAGAACATCGCTAGGTGACCAAAATTGGATAAAGTTGACTTCTTGTCAAAGGGGTCCAACAATACGGTCACGTGGTATGATGTCATCGATGACGTCATCAAAACTAGAAAAAATGATATCTCGGG